>CM034241.1:20138491-20292301 GCA_019916065.1 Vitellaria paradoxa | reverse complement strand
TCAACGAATTACGTGAATTGAACGTAAGCCAAAAATATAAAATTACAAACTTGGTTTTAACCTAATCCTATAACATTCCCAAAGGTAGAATTCGAACAATTCATTGACTCAACCTAATTCTTACACCTGTAATAGGTTGGAAGATTTAATAGTTGAAAACTCTTTTTCATACAGAGATTGTTAATTCAGAGTTTTGAAATCAAGTTCGAAGTCACCGGGACATGGAATTGAACTTCGATGCAGTTCAATTATATCACGGGTGATTTGTTTTCAAAAATTAATCTAAAATTACAATCCGTACGTTTTTATTCAAAATATTAGAAATGCGTTCCGATTCGAATTATCTTAATTCGACTCTTCGATTTCGTTACATTCTTAGGTAAAACCAAGAAAAAGCCCTAGCCTAACATTGTGAAAGTATTAACAAATCTTTTCGAAAAGGAAAACATATTCGTTTTGTAATCAAACACAAAAGTGAAGTGTGTCGAAATAATTTGAAGTAATTTCAAAAGCCAATTTAACACAAACAATAGAGACTAAATACTACAAAGCAAAAACGAAGAACAGTGAAGAGAACTTAAAGAGAATTTTTAATTAAACCAAAATAACAACCATAACTTACATTGTAATCTTCATGCAAAACTTGAATAATCCAAAGCGAAAATCCAAAACCCTAACCCCTAATTTTTTTAGTGCAATGTTAAGGAAGAATGCTTAAAATAAAGACGTAGAAAAGTTCCTAGGGTTTCGAACCCCCGAGTGTCAAAATTCTACCCTTTTATATCATTACAAAATTCAGGGGTAAAATGGTAAAATTACACTCTAAAATTCTTCTGGACTTGTGCTAGAAAAGTCCCCATGGGCGCCCATGCTTGAGGTGGGGCGCCCATGCTTGTAGTGTTTGATGAAGTCCTCAAAGAAATAGCCAAAAATAGCAGTCAGGACTCCCCCTCTGTGGGCGCCTACCTGATGAAGAGTGGGGCGCCCAAGATAGCACAGGGGCGCCCATGGGTCTAGGTGGGGCGCCCATGGTGGCTGTTCTCCAACTATTTGATGAAAGGCCTCTGAGAACCTGCTTTTCCTCCCAAAATCGGCTCTTTGTGGGCGCCCATCTGCTATAGGGTGGGGCGCCCATACTTCTGGTGGGGCGCCCATGGGTCTAGGTGGGGCACCCAAGGTTCTGGTCCATATTTACCAACTTTGTTTCCTTGCTCCTTTGGCCTCTCTTTTCATCCTCCTTCACCAAGTGAAGCACCAAAACCTACAAAAGTCCAAAAGCACATAAATTAGTTTATTTCCTTAAAAGATATGAGATTTATATAAATAAAACACCTAAAACCATTCACATAATCATGGTAAGTTTGCATTTTATGTGCTCAATCACACCCCTAACCTAAATATGCTAGTCCCTAGCAATGCATGCAATAAAACCATGAGGTATACAAACAATTGCTAAAATATCCATGACATGCAAATATTTATTCAATACAAAACAATTGAAATAAACTCTAAACTAATGTGATGTCCATTTTCGTAGAAACACACGGCCACACTTAGCGTGTGTGGCAAGCCCTTTAAACCCCTAGGTTCCCCCTAGTGGACGAGTAATATCTTGTGAGGGTTTGCAGTGATGATACCCACAAACATCTATGGTATGGTCTCTAAGTGATAAAGAGTGATGACAATCAAGAATAACTTAAGTGCAAGCCAAATAAGGTACAAAATTCAAGTATCATATGTAATTCCCAAGTGCTAAGCATAAAAACATGGACTATCAAAGTGGGAAAGGCATATATGCTAAAGTGTTTCATTCATTCAACATGGTTGCAAGAGCATAAATGGAGCCAGATTTTGACTTCAAATCCTCACAAGGAATAACACTCATAGAAAGAAATTCGCTCATCAAGGGTTCACACAGTCTTATTAGCATAGAATGCTATCCTAGTTGCACACAACCCCCACCAATACGTGAGTGAATTGAATTGAAATTTAGAGTGGACAGCTTATAACCAAAAGTTTCAATGCAATGCAAGAAATCACACCCCCAACCCACACAAGACCACTATGTGCACACAAAAGAGTTGCTCACTTAAAATCGACTAGGTCTTCATTTCGGTTGTAACTTGGCCAAGGGTAATGGTTACCAATGGAAGGTATGGAAATCAAGGCACACGTCTTGGGTAAAAGATAGTCAAGTGCTCACTAGTCCCACATTACCTAACTCCTTTCCAACCCCTAAAGAGGACTCCAACAAGAAACTTATTCAAAACTTACAAATTACTCAAACTTGGTGTTTGCCACTTTGTTTTTTTTTCGCTCTTTTTTTTTTTCAAACAATAAAAACTATACAATATGCATTCCTATTTAAACGTTCGCCCTCTTTCTATACCAAAGATCATTCATTTCCAATCCCAAATGCACACTTAGATGTTGAGGCACTTCCACAACCCAAGACATGTGTGGGTAAGGCATTAAAGTGTGTGAATGGGTGTAAAGGATGATAAATGAGGTGAACCAAAAACAGAAACATATATTTCACGCACTTATTAGAAGGCTTCAAATTGGTTCCTAGGGAGATTCATGAACAAGAAAGGATAAAAAGGCCCAAAGTAGCAAAGAAGGCCTAGCATCATATCCAAAGCTTGCAACAACTCATAAAGTGCCAAGTGGAACTCATGCAAGTGTGGGATGCAACCGGTGCATTGGAAACTGTAGTGTAGAACAAATGAGCTTAAATCATGTGCAACCCCTCAAGAAAAATAACAGGCTCAAAAGCTTACCATAGGGGTATAAGTCTCAACTTTGTCCGAAGATGCTCAATTAACCACTGTTAATCAAAATCGACTCCTAAGTACATAAGCCCTTCTCCATGATAGTCTAAAATGCACTAAGTCACAACACACTCAACTAGAACTAAGTCCCCTATTAAAACTTGAACAAAAATCACTCCTCATGTGCTCACTCAATTCCACAATCAACAAAACCAAAAAAGGCTAACATGCAGGTACAAATATGCTACGTCATGGATGTAAGCTCAAAAATGCTCAAAATTCGAAAAATTTGACAATTGAGCACAAAGGGTCATCATGTGAACTCTACCCCCAACCTAAACTAAACATTGTCCTCAAGGTGAGAACTAGGATGCAGATGTGGGTCCGTAGTGTGCAAAGTGAGCATGATAATAATGAGCATGATAACAATAAGCATAAAGATCAAGCAATATAGAACACATAAGCCAAGCATGCACCCAAAAAGAAAACCCCCAGAAGGAATAAAGAACACCCCCCAACCTAGTTTCTACAGCACTCCCAACAATAACCAACAACATACATCCAAGTGATATGCTCAAAATGTAGAAACAAAGAGTGAAAATGGTGGATATTACCTCAAGAGCTCCCTTAGTTGAAGAAAAGAAAAAAAAAAAAAACTATACAAGAGAAAATTTAGAAAGAAAATAAAAGAAAAATAAAGGGAAAATAAGACAAGAAAAAGAGTTAGTAGTAAAGGTAAGCAAATATAAGAAAACTAAAAGAAAGTAAACTACGACACCACAAAGAGGTGTTGACTTGCATTAAAGAAAAAACAAATAAAGAGAGTACAAAAGATCAATCAAAACTAACTCTAGCTGACACTCCAAAAAGAAAGTGTTAGAGCTATACACAGTGAACCACAAAACAGAGACGTCAACTAGCAACACCAAGTCACATATCAAACTAGCCTAACAAACTACGGGCTTTCCGGGCGATCAAAATATGGGTCAGGAGGAGGTGGAGCAGTAGGACCCATAACACGAAGAGTTGCAAGAATCGAATCCAGAGTGACACCCTGAGATTCCAGAAGGGGACTGGGCAGCTTGCTCTACTACAATCCTATCCAAGGATCGACATTGGGCCGCTTGCTCAGTTTCCATATGTTACAACCTATCATCTATACCCGAAGAAGATCTCGCTGTAACACTACGGCACGGGGTCGTGGAAGAATATCCTGCACTGGTGGTGTGGAAGAAGTAAAAGGTCCCACATCTGAGAAAGACGACTCGCAGATGCAGCTGAGCTATGCGCCTCGCACCAGTAGACTCAGAAATCAGAACAGAAGGACTAACAGTGCGAGCGGTCTCAACAGTCACGTCAAAGTGTGCCAGTAGTTCCGTGATGAGACCACCAAAAGGTAATACGGAACGGCCGGTAGTAACTCCCGCACGCTGAATGATAGTGTCAAAGAGCACTGAAGCGAGGTCAATAGGAACGTCTATAGCAATAGCATAAAGCAACAATGCTCGCTCACGACTAATCAAATCATCATGGACAAGCGGGAAAATCCAGCTACAAGATATGTAATACCCCGAATTTTCATTTAATATAATTTGATGGTTTTAACATGTTTTGGGCATGTTAGTATGTTAATTAAGTGAGTTTAGTTATTAAAGATGACTTAGGGTGTGGATTTTGGAAGAATTGGCAAAATAGCTCAAAAGTCAACATTTTGACTCGTGGGCATACAGAGGGGCGCCCAGGTAGAGGAGGGCGCCCAAGGTAGAGGAGGGGCCCCATGGGTCTAGGACGGGTGCCCATGGTCCATGACGGGCGCCCTACTTATGCAGAAAATTAGCAAAAGGGTGTTCCCTGGTTGGAAGGCTGAGACTTAACCCTATTGACACCTATGACAAGCTAGGGGTGAGGGGAGACTGAGGATTACTGTTTGGGGATTAAAAATATTGTTATATATATATATATATATTAGATTGATTTGATGCAAGAGAGAGAGAGAAATGACTTGAAAGAGAGAGGGTTCGGTTGAAGCAAAGAGGAAGAGCAAAGGAAGAACCGGTTGGGTTTTCAAAGGTAGGTTTTCCAAATCTCCGTAGAATTCAAATTCCTTTTGCAAAGTTGAAATTAGGACCTTAAGAAACCTCCCTATATAATTTGTTTGTAGTTTTGATCAAGGAGGGAGGAGATTGACCTCATCAAAGTTTGAGGGTTTGGAAGCTCAAGACACCTCCATTTTGATCTATCTTTTTACCACTCAAGGTAGGGATTTCTAGTCTCTTTTTAGCATATATGAGATGTATTTGAGCTATTAAACACTTCTATGAAATTTATTTAAGATTTGGAAACCTTGGAAGTGGAGTTTGTGTGGATGAATGGTTGTGTGTACATATATGTATAAGTTGGAGCAAGATTTTTGTATTGAAGAAATGAATGGATTAAAATTTGTTTTGGTGGACTTTTTGGAGTCTTCTAGGTCCTAGACAACTCAAGAAAATAAGGTATTAGGTTAGATATTGGATTGGGTAAAGTTTGGAACCTAAAAACATGGCTTAGAGCTTGAACCCGAGCAAAGTAGCTTTCTGGACAACAGAGGGGCGCCCATGGGTTTTGGTGGGGCACCCATGACCCTTGAGGGGCACCCATGATCTTATGTGGGGCGCCCATGACCCCTCAGGGGTGCCCATGAACTTTTGGAGGGGTGCCCACAGAGACCAGAACACCTTTCCTGATTTTTCTTAACTTGACTTCCTACCTTAGGATTATGAAGGTGTTAGGAATATGTTTGTATGTGAGACTTTTATTTGATTAATTGTATGGATTTTAAAATGGAAATGAGCTCTTAAAAGTGATTAAGGGTTGATTATCTTAAACCTATGGGATTAAGCTTGTAAAGGGAATGCTTGCTACCATGAATGAAATGAATTGGAAGCCTACTTTGAGATAAGGGTCTTAATCAAATAGAATTGTGAATATGCCTTAATGTAAACTAAATGTTGAAGTGTATGAACTTGTGATTGCTTTAATGAATTGTGATTTGGCAAAGGGAACTCATGTTCATAACAATGAAAGATGTTAAATGTTTGATGCTTAATAAATGTTGTTATGTAATGAATCCTGGGATGAACCGGAATGTGATTTGTGTTGTGGAAAAGTATATGATGTTGAATGTGGACTTGTGAATGATGAGATGTGATATGATGAATGATTGTTTGTGTGACGGGGGCCGTGGTGGGGTGTGGTAAATAGGAAGGGTTTGAGATTACCCTCGGATTGAGAGTCCCAGAACCTACGCAGGGTTTGGTGTCAATGCCAGTGGGTTAGTAGCCCACAACATTGTGAGTGTATGGGTTACCCGTGACCTTGGATTGTGATCCTAAACGATGGTGTTTGGTTTGCCGTTTCTGTTGGGTCTGGACCCATAAAAGACGGTGTTGTGTATACACCCAACCTCCGATGATTTGTGTGACTATGATTGTGTGATGGATTGATGGAAAGTGATGATGTGGATGTGAATACATGATTAAATGTTGAATTTCTAACATTGTGGTAGGGAATGTGATTAGATGTAATGTTGAGAAATTTAATAATGAAGATTATTTGGAATTGAATGTTACATTGTGATGTTGTTGAATGTCAATAGATGTTGTAAATATGGTTATGTGATCAATTTTGATTAAACATTAAAAAGTGAATTGAAATGTGATTTGAGACTTAAGAATGAGAATTCAAGGATTAAGTATGGGTTGGAATTGAATTTCTTTTTACAATATTGTTGTGTATGAAGGTACATAGTCTAAATTGGTGATGTCAATGAATGATTTTGATTTTAGAGTATAGGTGGTAACTAGATACATCATAAAATGCTTGCATGTGTGGAATACATATCATATATGTTTATTTGAGACTTGTGGGCACAAGTGGACCCGTGCTCACATCCTACAGAATTTGATGCAGGTACAAGTAATAACAATCAAGTGGGTTGATGTGTTGGGACTAGGAGGTTATGCATGAGCCCTACCAAGCTTATCAAAGCTCTTGGTCATCTAGTTTAAATTTCTTTTAGGAATTGCAACGTTGTACATTTATGAACTCTTTCAATTTGGTTGTAATGGCCATAAAGCCTAAGTTATGTAATTTGGGAATGGTGTATTGTGGTTGGTGACATGGCAATAGTCAAGGTTAAACTTATGTTATTCTATCTTATGTCTTAGGCTCACTAGCTTATATTGCGTTGCTCTGATTATGGGATTGGTTATATTAGTGCAAGTTATGTGTGTTTATCACTCACCCCTCGGGTCACGAGATCTAAGGCGTGACAAGACAGTTCATGAAGAACACGGTAGAAAGAACTCAAGTTCTTTTTGGAAAACTGTGGAATAGGACCCTAAGTCCTATGAGCACCATCAGACAAAGCTCTAGTCAACATGTCACGGGAAGGGCGAGAATCCTCTGGGAAAGGGTACCCAGGGTCAGCCACCTGTGGAATATCTAGAAAGGAAGCAATAGTAGATGCTTTGAAATGAAGACGCCGCCCCCAAACCCGCACAAGAATTTGTGAAACCCCCGCCCCGGAAGGATAAACTTTGACATTAGAATAGAACTCCCGCACGAGCATGGGATCAGCTGAGGCACGGAAAGTCATCGCTCTGACCCAACCACGTCCAATGAGGGTAGTGTGAAGATCAGGAAAATCGGTCAACCGAATGTCCCATTCACACAACATGGGTTTGTGGCTCCAATAATTATCAAACCATGCTTGGCGGCTCTGATTTCTAAATCAAGTATGATCAAAAAGCAAATCATCCTCGTCTCTGTCCATTACATCTTCAGAGCTTGAATTTTCAGGAGTGGTGGAGGAAACATTGTCAGATGAAGAGGCAGCAGCCTCCTCAGAAAGCTCAACCTCTTCTTGCTCAGATGAAGAAGAAGTAGGTGGTGCACGATCATGCCGCCTCTTAGAACGAGCAGCGCGAGAAGTTCCACCAAAGTTCTCCTTACGGGCTTGTTTCCTTGACCGTGGCATAGCAAAAAGATAGCCCAATACACAATCTCCACAACAATCTCAAGTGTCCAAACCAACAAAGAATATTCCTCACAAATGCCCAACAAAGTAGACTCACCACTTAAGATTGGCAAAATATCGAACACTTGGTAGGCTCACGTTGGTTCCACTTACACACACCTCAAAAATCAAGTCCCCACCTTTAAAAACAACCTTGTTCCACCCAAGAGCATGAAACTAAAATCACAACTTCAAATAACAATCTCTACCCGACTTGGGCATTTACTCAAACACTTGGTGGGCACCTTGCTAACACACTTTTCATAAGAAACAACTCCATGTCCAAACCTCCCAAAATCAGCAAATCAACTCAAAAATCAGTAAATGAACTGAAACTAAAGCCAAAACTCACAGCCCATGCACCAAACAATGGATCCCCAACTTACCTTCAAAAGGAAAAAAGCCATTACTTCCACCATTAAACACATACTCACAAAAGAAGGAACAAGCTGTTAAAAACAGCCTAGCACGACCAAAAGAAGTAGAAAACCAACATAGATGGAAGAAGGAACATGGAGACCAAGAGTGTGGAAGGGGGAAGCTCACGGGTGGAGAAGAGGAACTTGGGCACAGGTGACATGTGCTGGAATAACCAAATGTGTGCTGAAATTAGGAGGAAGTAGAAAATTGAAGGTCACATGACCTTTTAAAGAGGCACATGCAAGCTTGGGTGCCCATGTGGGAATGTGGGGGCACCCATCAGGGGACACGGGTGCCCATGCTATAGGTGGGGTGCCCCACTTGGGCTGGAACAGCAGAAAAGTTTATTTTTTTTTTTTAAACATACCAAAGTATGGACAAGAACAACTCAAGACGCAAATCTAAACTCATTCATACCAAACTTCAAAACAAGAATTCTCAAACCTAAAACAAAACCAACAAACCAAACAGAACAAAAGGAAACAAACCACTATTTACAAACTCAGGCTCTAGACTTTCATTCGAAAGGAAGTGGGTCAGTTAACTCCCACGTCTCGATCTCAGCCACGAAACTCTCCAATATGGCTTGAGACGATGGCCATTCATTTGAAAATAGTGTTGTTGCGGGTTATGCACCTCTCACACACCATGCTCTGGAATGGAAGTGATGACAAAGGGACCCGACCATCGAGACCTTAGCTTCTTGGGGAAAAGATGTAACCTAGAGTTGTACAACAAGACTCTTTGGCCCACTTGAAAGGATTTCCTAAGGATGTGTCTATCATGTAAATCCTTCATTTTAGCCTTGGCAATCTTTGCATTCTCGAAAGCATCATTTCGCAATTCATCAAGTTCATTCAGTTGAAGCTTCTAAGAGTGCCGGCATCATCTAGACTTTCATTGAATTGCCAGATTGCCCAGTAGGCTCGATGATCCATCTCAACGGGTAGATGGCAAGCCTTGCCATAAACAAGACGATAGGAGACATGCCTAGAATAGTCTTATAAGCCGTACGATACGCCCACAACGCATCGACTAGCCGCAAAGACCAATCTTTACGTGTGAGGTTAACCGTTTTCTCAAGAATGCCTTTGATCTCGCTATTTGCCAACTCAACCTGGCCACTATTTTGGGGATGATAGGGAGTCCCCACCTTATGAGTCACACCATATCTACGCATTAAGATACCTACGGGCCGATTGCAAAAATGCTTACCACTATCACTAATGATAGCCCGGGGCATCCCAAAACGTGAAAAGATATACTCCTTCAAGAACTTTACCACCACATGATGTTCATTGGTGTGAGTGGCAATGGCTTCTACCCATTTAGAAACATAATCTATGGCCAAAATATACTCAAAACCAAACGATATAGAAAATGGGCCCATGAAGTCTATCCCCTAACAATCAAAGATTTCCAAGATGATGACAAGATTTTGGGGCATTTTATTTCATTTGGAAAGGGCTCCTAATCATTGGCATCAGTCACACCTCAAACAGAAGTTATGCACATCATTGAACATCGAGGGCCAATAAAATCCGCTTTGAAGAATCTTAGCGATAGTTTTCTTGGCAGAGAAGTGACCCCACAAGTCAAGGCATGATAAATCTCAATGACACTGGAAATCTCACTATCGGAATGCATCGTCTCACAATTTGGTCAGAGCAATACTTGTAAAGGTAAGGCTCATCCCAAAAGAAGCTACGCACATTGCGTAAGAACTTAACTCTGTCAACCTTCGCCCAATGGGAAGGCATCTGGCCGGTCACTAAAAAGTTAGCAATGTCTGCATACCAAGGAAGATGATCAAGAGAAGTAGTGCTTATGTGCATGATGTGCTCATCAGGAAATGTTCGTTAATTGGGTGGTCACTCGAGTCAGACAGATGAAGTGGCAAGCGTGACAAGTGGTCAGCCACCACGTTCTCTACTCCTTTCTTATCTTTAATCTCCAAATCAAACTCTTGGAGGAGTAGCATCCATCTAATCAGACGAGGCTTGGCCTCTTTCTTGGCAAGAAGATATTTCAAGGCTACGTGGTCAGTGAAAACTGTGACATGAGATCCCACCAAGTATGACCTAAACTTGTCAAGGGCAAATACTACTGCTAGAAGCTCCTTTTCCGTAGTGGTATAATTCACTTGAGCTTCATTAAGAGTCTTACTAGCATAGTAACTGAGAAAGGCTTCCCCTCTCTCCTTGCCCCCTAAAACGGCTCCCACTGCAAATCACTCGCATCACACATAAGCTCAATGGTAAAGACCAGTCCGGGCTTTGGACAATTGGTGTAGTGGTGAGTAGGTGTTTAAGTTTGTCAAACGCCTCTTGGCATGAGGTTGTCCACTCAAAAGGAACATCATTGGATAACAATAAATAAGGACCGGACAATAGAACTAAAAGACTGGATGAATCGCCGATAGAAACCGGCATGGCCAAGGAATGATCTCACGTCTTTCACACATCTAGGGTAGGCAAATTTTGAATCAACTCTACTTTTGCTTTTCAACCTCAATCCCCCGACATGATACTATATGCCCCAAAACTATCCCTTGTTGTACCATGAAATGGCACTTTTCCCAGTTCAGCACCAAATTACTCTCCTCACAATGCTAACACCTTTTCAAGGTTGGACAAGCACTCATCAAATGTATCTCCATAGATGGAGAAATCATCCATGAACACCTCCAAGAACTACTCGACCATGTCACTGAAAATGCTCATCACACACCTTTGAAAAGTCGTAGGTGCGTTACATAACCCAAACGGCATGTGTATAGCAAATGTGCCGAATGGACATGTGAAAGTGGTCTTCTCTTGGTCCTCTAGCCATCTCAACCTGATTATATCCTGAATACCCATCTAGGAAGCAATAGAAAGACTTCCCCGCTACTCTCAAGCACCTGGTCTAGAAAGGGAAATGGAAAATGGTCTTTCCGAGTCACCGCATTCAAGCGCTATAGTCAATGCACATACGCCACCCAGTTTGGGTGCGTTGAGGCACTAACTCACCTTTCTCATTCTCAACCACAGTGACACCGACTTCTTAGGAACAACCTGAGTAGACTCACCCACTTCGAATCAGAGATGGGGTAAATGATACCCGCATCAAGCAACTTAAGCACCTCCCTTTTACAACTTCCTTCATATTAGGATTTAGCCGTCTTTGCATTTGCCTCACCGGCTTAGCATCATCTTCGAGGTATATATGATGAGAACATACTAAGGGCTGATACCTTGAAGATCCCCACAGTCCAACCTAGCTCGACGGTGGGCACTCAACATGCTAACAATCTCACTTCCTGTGCTTTCTCCAAACTTGCTGACACTACTACGGAAATGTCTCACCCTCCCCTAGGAATGCATACTTAAGTTCACTCGGTAATGGTTTCCTAGAAGGCAAGGGGGACACTCAATTGATGGTTTGGGCTTAATCAAGGAAGGCTCCAAAGACTCAAAAATTGGTACCCAACCACTAACTGATGACATTCTCAGTCTCATCTATCAACTCTCCAGCATGCATGCAATTCTCTCCATCCAACACTGCACATCTCTCACTCCTCACTAAAGCACGCTCCAAAGGGTCCTCCAAATAAGACTTCTCAAAGTACTCCTCACTCAAGGCATGGATCACATCCACCTCCTAATATCCTCACACTCTCCCATTTGCTTTCCTACCTGAAAGATATTCATCTCCATGGTCATATTCCCAAAAGAAAGTTTCATTACCCCACTTCTACAATTGATCACCGCATTCGACGTAGCAAGAAAGGGTCTACCAAGGATTACCGGAATGGATTGGGTAGGGTTTGGAATGGGTTGAGTGTCCAAAACTATGAAATCAACTGGAAAGTAGAACTTGTCTACTTGGACTAGTACATCCTCTACCATACCCCTAGGCATTTTGACTGAACGGTCAGCCAATTGCAATGTCACTCTGGGGTTTTAGCTCACCTAAGCCTAGTTGCTGATAAACAGTGTAAGGCAATAGGTTGACACTAGCACCTAAGTCCAGTAGAGCTCTGTCCACAATGTGATTTCCTATGATGCAGGAAATGGTTGGACACCCTGGATCCTTATACTTAGGGGGTCCCGCTGGATTATGGCACTAGCTTGTTCTGTCAAGAAAGTTTTTCCTTGACATTGAGCCTCCTCTTCACAGTGCACATATCCTTGAGAAACTTAGCATAAGAAGGGTTTGCTTGATAGCCTCAAGTAACGGGATGTTGATTCTCACTTGTTTGAACATCTCATAAATTTCTGAGTTCAACATCTCATTCTTGCCCTTTGCTAATCTCTGGGGAAAAGGTGGTCTAGGCATGTGCTCAACAGGATGGTCTATTGGCCTAACCAATGGCCCCTCACTAGCTTCCTCTTCACTCTCTTTTTCAACCTCTCCATTCTCTTTCTTATCCTCCACTTTCCCTTCCTCCTGCTCTTTCCTTTCTCTCCACTCTCAATCTTTTCGACCTCCCCGCTATCCTTTGAACCCAACTTTTCACTAGGACATTGGCTCTAGGGTCAATCGGCTTTTGAATGATCTTACCACTCCGCAAAGTGGTAACAGCTTGAACTTGCTCATGTGAGGTAGCACCCGAGGTCGACAACTCAGTCATGTTTGCTGGCCTTTCGGGTTGGGAAAAGGTTGTGCAGGGAGTTTACTACTCTGAGTGGTACTCATAGCCTGGGTCAACTTAGAGACTTGGCCTTAATGTCTCCAAAGCCCGAGTTACTTGATTGTTGATGTTCAGTTGTTGTTGCATAAATTGATTAAGAGTATCCTCAATAGGTCTCTTATGTGGAGGTTGGTATGCAACAGAACTGGGCTGTTGGAATTGGGGTAATGGTGAAGGAGGTGGTTGCTGAAATGGTTGTCCCGAATTATCATTCCTCCATAAGAAACCAGGATGGTTCCTCCACCTTAGGGGATAAGCATTGGAAGCTTGGCCTCCCCCTTGGTAAGGGACATGTCCACTTTGGGTATAAGGAGCATTTCCTTGACCCTTATTCTGGAATGGATGTTTTGGTGCATTGTTGATGTAAGCTTGACCATAGGCTATCTCCCTAAGCAAAGGCAATTCGGGGCACGAATTTGTATCATGCCCCATTTGATCACAAGTGGCGCAAACCACTTTCTTCTCAACCAACTTTTCCTTGTTCCTCAGTTCAAGTGACTCAAGCTTATGTTGCAAGGCGGCTAACCTAGCCTGCAAATTGTCACTTTCATTCAACTCTAATTGATGACTAGGTACAAGATACCTATGTTTAGAAGATGAGGGTGGTCCAATTTCCCAATCATTTAAGTCTTCGGCTACCATGTCAAAGAAATCCATGGCATCCTCCGCAGTCTTGTCAAAGAGGGTACCATTGCACATGGTTGAGACAAGTTGTTTGAGACTGGGAGTTAAAGACTCATGGAAGATACTCACTAACCTCCATGACTAAAAGCCATGGTGAGGACAAGCCATCAAGAGGTCCTTAAACCTCTCCCAAGCACGACAGAAGTTCTCATTAGACTTACACGAAAACGTGGTGATCTGTCGCCTATAGTGTTGAGTCTTTTGGGTTGGAAAATACTTCTTTAGAAACTCGGTTTACATTTCGCACCAAGTTCCAATAGAACAAGGGCGAAGGGAGCTGAGCCACAGTTTGGCTTTGTCCTTAAGGGAAAATAGGAACAGTTAGAGTTAGACAACATCCTTATTAGCATTCAGGTCTACACAAGTGTTAAACACTTCCTAAACTCTCTCAAGTGGTTATACGGGTTTTCAGAATCAAGACCATGGAAATTAGGTAGGAGTTGGATGATTCCTTGTCTTAAGGTGAAATTACCCCTATTCAAAGGCAAAATGATACAGGAAGGTGTGGTTTGCCTAACAGAGTTAAGGTGATCCCTAATCCTCCTAATTTCTGGGGCTCCATCATCCCCATTGACACTTCCATCCCCTTCTAAATTTGCCATTGAGTCTACGATTGGGAGTTCATGAGTGAAGCTAAAAGGAGGCTCTAAAGGCTCAGGAATGTAGGAAGGGTTACTATGATCTAGAATGACTTCGACAACCTTGCCTGACCTCAAAAACATGCAGTGGACTACTATCCTAAGTTTGTTTGTGTGTTTTTTTTTTTTTTCAAAAATCTAAAAGAAGAAAACTTCTAAAACCAAAGAAAAGAAATAAGAAAAAAAAACAATAATAATGATATATGCAGAGAAAAGAAACAAGGAGTGATGTCACCTAGAAATCCAAATGCAACCGCACCAGCAAGTCTTCTCATCCACAAGTTCTCCGAGTTCAGCACACACACACCGTTGCTCCCCAGCAACGGCGCCAAAAACTTGACTGCTCTCTAAATTGGTAGTGGCTCACTCTCAAGTATAAGAGGTCGTTGAGTTTAGTCTAGGTAAGTCCTAGGTCATCTTCCACAGGGAGCAAGGTATGACTAAATCTTTGGAAAACTTGATTTCGAAAATGCTTGCCACAGTTTGAAAATGAAAAGATAAAATTTTGTTTGAAGTTTTCAAGTTGGGGATTTAAAATGATAAATTGAGAATTGAAACCTCAAATTAAACGAAAAACTAAAACCTGAGAACTTAACCTCAACGAATTACGTGAATTGAACGTAAGCCAAAAATATGAAAATTACGAACTTGGTTTTAACCTAATCCTGTAACGTTCTCGAAGGTAGAATTCGGACAATTCATTGACTCAACCTAATTCTTACACCTGTAATATTAGGTCGGAAGATTTAATAGTTGAAAACTCTTTTTCATACATAGATTGTTAATTCAGAGTTTTGAAATCAAGTTCGAAGTCACCGGGACATGGAATTGAACTTCGATGCAGTTCAATTATATCACGGGTGATTCGTTTTCAAAAATTAATCTAAAATTACAATCCGTACGTTTTTATTCAAAATATTAGAAATGCGTTCCATTCGAATTATCTTAATTCGACTCTTCGATTTCGTTACATTCTTAGGTAAAACCAAGAAAAAGCCCTAGCCTAACATTGTGAAAGTATTAGCAAATCTTTTTGAAAAGGAGAACATATTCGTTTCGTAATCAACACAAAAGTGAAGTGTGTCAAAATAATTTGAAGTAATTTCAAAAGCTAATTTAACACAAACAATAGAGACTAAATACTACGAAGCAAAAATAAAGAACAGTGAAGAGAACTTAAAGAGAATTTTTAATTAAACCAAAATAACACCATAACTTACACTGTAATCTTCATGCAAAACTTGAATAATCTAAAGCGAAAATCCAAAACCCTAACCCATAATTTTTTTAGTGCAATGCTAAGGAAGAATGCTTAAAACAAAGACGTAGAAAAGTTTTTAAGGTTTCGAACCCCCGAGTGTCAAAATTCTACCCTTTTATATCATTACAAAATTCAGGGGTAAAATGGTAAAATTACACTCTAAAATTCTTCTGACTTGTGCTAGAAAAGTCCCCATGGGCGCCCATGCTTGAGGTGGGGCGCCCATGCTTGTGGTGTTTGATGAAGTCCTCAAAGAAATAGCCAAAAATAGCAGTTAGGACTCCCCCTCTGTGGGCGCCCACCTGATGAAGAGTGGGCGCCCAAGATAGCACAGGGGCGCCCATGGGTCTAGGTGGGGCGCCCATGGTGGCTGTCTCCAACTATTTGATGAAAGGCCTCTGAGAACCTGCTTTTCCTCCCAAAATCGGCTCTCTGTGGGCGCCCATCTGCTATAGGGTGGGGCGCCCATACTTCTGGTGGGGCGCCCATGGGTCTAGGTGGGGCACCCAAGGTTCTGGTCCATATTTACCAACTTTTTTCCTTGCTCCTTTGGCCTCTCTTTCATCCTCCTTCACCAAGTGAAGCACCAAAACCTACAAAAGTCCAAAAGCACATAAATTAGCTTATTTCCTTAAAAGATATGAGATTTATATAAATAAAACACCTAAAACCATTCACATAATCATGGTAAGTTTGCATTTTATGTTCTCAATCAATATATGTATGTTGGTTTGTTTGGTTAGGAAGGAGAGGAAGAGAGCCGACAAAGACGGACAAGTAACAACGGTGAGTAATTATACCAAGCCTTATTTGTTTTCAAATTAAATTTACAAAATGAAACAGAACAAATTCTAAACACAACAGTATAAAAATCTTAATGTTAGGATCAATGGTTTGAGCGTACAATGTGTACTAAGTTTTTTGGGTTTGCAGTGAAGGTACAATTTTTCTTCAGCTAACTGGTCCCTCTATTTCCTCATATGAGGTAGGGAAATTCTTGCATTCTACTTACATGCATGTTATGTAGAGTGCTCTAGAGTATTATTATTACATTTATTTAATGTTTTAAGTATCTGTTGTAAACTGGAATAAAGCCTCACATTTGAGAGGAAAAACCTTATACGATGAAAATTTAAGAATTGATGTTGAAAACTAGAGAAAAACAAAAATAGAGCCTCACATTTGAACACCTACCATATGGGGGGCATATGGTGTTAAATCTAGGGTATGCACACCCTTGGGTATACACGAGGTTAAATCAGGGGTGCACATGCCCTTGGGTACGCACGAGGTTGAACACAGGGCTGTGCACGCCCCTATTCCAGATTATTGTTTTGGTTTTTATCTTAGTTGATCACCTAGAAACTTGAGTTAAGATGTTAAAAATCAAAATGCGTATAACATTCAAAATATCCTATCATGTTTAAACTGAACTATATGATTTAGAAAATGTATCTAACATTTTGAAATGCGTTACTTGCTAGTGTAGTTGTGATCAGAAGATGTTTGAAATTTTATGATATTTGAATCTATATTGATGTTATGAAACTCTTATGCAAGAATTTGAAATATGGAGAAAAGAAAAGATAAATTATGATGTATTGATTATGAGTTAAGAATGGGATATAAATGAAGAATTTATTATAAGAGGTGCGTTAAATTATTTGAAAGGTGAAAACATGATAATGGTATAGGACTAATAATTAAGATGAAGTTATTTTAAGATTAATAGTGTGACACGAGGATGGAGGGTGCATAAAAATAGAAAGGCTAAAGAGATCACCCTAGGGTTGAAAGACCCCAAAACCTATACAGGGATTGGCATTCATGCCGATAGGTTAGTAGCCTACAACTTGACGTATATTATGGCTAATCCTAACCTTAACGGCGATATATGTTATAGCTAATTGTGGCCCAAACGAGGACGTTGATTATACCCACCCGGTGAATTTAAATGGAAATGAAAATGCGATTGAAAAATAATGACAATGATGCTAAGAAAGATAATAAATGGAACTATTGTTGAGAACTATGATGATGATCATGATGTTTGGCTTTATTGATGATTTGTGATGATATCAAGGATATTCATTTATTATGATGATTGTGTTTCAAATTGTTGTTTTATATATATACGTTGGTATTATCAACGTGGACATAAATGGTTGGTGCTCACGTCTCTACAGATTATGTTATTGGTCCTGAACCTGAGTCCTAGGTGGATATTGATTGAACTAAAAGTTAACTTGCAGTTGTAGACATTAATATTTTAGTTATGTTTTGTTAACATTTGGGATTGTAAATTTTTTCTACTTTTGGAGATTTGTTTGATTGGGTTGTAAAGACTATAAGTCCTATGTTCATTTGTTTTCGTGGGTTGAGTTGAAACATGATGGCCAGGCTTGGTTTATTTTTAATATATTATTACTAGCTATTATGCATCCTGCTTCAGGGCAGTTGTATTGCTCTAGTTAAGGAAATGATGTTAAGTGCATGGTATATGTTGTTATTCACTCACTCCTCAAGACACGAGATTCGAGGCATGATAGATTAGTATCAGAGCCTAGGCTAGAATGCCTAAAGGACAGTAGGAGTCTTGCATGTTGCATGCTTATGTGTAATAAGTAACATTAATTATTTTTTAAGATGAGCTGGAAGACTAGTCCTTGTTCAAGCTATCCTCTTTAGCATTTAAGTCTTTTGGAGTATGCACTTTATTCCCCCTAAGAAGGTTAGTGATACGCTGAGCAAGCTTTGCAAAAATTCTTATGGTCAGGTGCAGAACTTAAGAAAGGAGGATGCAAGGTAGTATGGGAAGAAATCTGTCTCCCAAAATGTGAAGGAGGTCTTGGTATGCGAAAGCTCCAATATTGGAATAAAACTGCCATGTTGAGGCATCTATGGGCCATATGTTCTAGGAGTTCTTCCCTTTGGGTGCAGTGGAGCTATTCTAACCTCCTTAAGAACAAATGCTTCTGGGAAATTAAGATATCTTTAGATTGTTCATGGACATGGAGGAAACTACTTAAACTCAAGGAGGTAGCTATACAGCTCTCTAAGTACAAAGTGGGCAATGGTAAGTTTATTTCCCTTGGTATTCCAATTAGCATCCTAATGGGCCATTAATCCATCCCAAGTACTCCCCAAGAATAGTTTTATCCTATGGATTGCCATCAAAAGAAGACTAGCAACTAAGGACAAGCTTGCTACTTAGAGTATGAATATTGACTCGATTGTGCTCTTTGTGGTAAAGATTCAGTGAACTTAGAGCATCTATTCTTTAAGTGCCCTTTCTTAGCAGAGGTAGGGGGAACCATCTTGCAAATGTGCCAAATTACAAAGCCAACTCAAACATGGCTAGAAGAAATTGTATGGGTAGCTCACAAATTCAAAGGGAAAAGTTTTAAAAGCACCATATGCAAGCTTGCTTGGGTAGCATCAGTGTATCATATTTGGCAGGAGTGTAATATAGAACATTTAAAGGGGTTCCATCTTCCACTACTAGCATCATCAATACCATCAAGGGGGAGATTAATTTAAAAGCTTCCCAGCTTTCAATAATCAACTGCAACACTAGTTTATGTACTTTCTGGGGAATCCCATTTTGTAATTAGCTGTATATGGGAGTATGCCCCCAAGATGATGTAAATATTTCCCAAATAATCCAAATTATACTTAATTACCAAAAAAAATTATTTTTAAGATGGGTTTATTGGTATTTTGTGGTATTGTTGGTAGTGAAGGGATCGAAACTAACAATGTTACTAGAACAGTGACTCTATTGGTAAGAGATATGAAAACTTATGAAACATCCTTAACTGATGGTAGGTAAAGCCAATATGTGAGCAAGTGATATAACTAGTGGTGGTCTATTGGGCCTAGGCATAAGATTTAAAAGATGTTTTAATAGTAATTCTGACATTAGGAATGTGGTTAGATGTGGTTGTGAACATAATAGATAGTTTTAAATTTGAAGTTCAAAAGGTATAGAGAGTCTAAGTTTGTGACTTAAGAATTTATTGAGATTGTATTTTATTGAGTGAGTGCAGTTATGGAATGATTTTAAAGTAGTGATGGTAGCAGTAGAGATCTAAATTTTGAAATAGATGAGTTACCAATTTTGATAAATGGTGATTCGTTTTTACTTTGAATTAGTGATGATTATTTATTTGATGACACCGTAGTTTAGATTCGGGATGAGGCAGTAGTAATGTTACCCTCTTCATTAATGATATTAACTACATCAAGAATCTTGTGTTCAGATGGTCAAATTGAGGTTGAATGAGAAGGAATCTCAGTTTTATTTTTCATGAGTAATGTGTAGATTATGGATGTGTTTCTTGAGGAAGAGTGGGGTTAATCTCCTTAGAGGAAGATTGACATTTCCTATTGTCCCTCATGTTTCTAGTTAAGTTTTAGAAGTTAGAATCTATTCAGTGGTTTGTGGGACTATGATTTTAAGTAATATAGTATTTTACCATGAGGGCATTGGAAATTCTCTTTGGGGGGATGGTAATTTTGAGTAAATAAGATATTGCTAAACTTAGAAGTAATTGAGAAGGTATATTGGTTACTGAGTTTTGGTTGATTAGCATGCATATTGTACAATTAATATAAATTGAGCATGCTAATTATGAATTTACAGTTATTATTGGCAATGTGTTAGCATGATTATCTCATTTCCATGCATTCTTGGTGTGTGTATATTTCAGGTGATATAATATGGTGTTTTTGGCCCAAACAACACTAAGGTTGCATGTAAGGAGGAGCCAAGGTAAGCCAAAATAAGAAAGTGCAAGAAGAGTACAAAGACTCCCAAGACTTCTTCAACTTCCAAGAGCCATCCCAAGGCATAAGATCAACTACCATGGGTGCCAAGGAGAAGAAAGTGGTTTGAAGTTCAAAATAGTTGAAGTGGTGTGCGGTTGAAGTTCCAACTTAACACCCTCTCAGTTTTCCAGCCATAACTTTTTCGTCACAACTCGAAATGGTGCCATTCTTTTTGGGTTAGAAACAAGACTTGAAGGGCTACAACTTTCGTGTTTTAGACAAAGCCCAAATCAATAATCTTGAGGGTCAAAATCGCATCGGAAGTTAGGGACAGAAAGCTATAAAAGAAGAACTATTCACTGTAGTTGCAGACGGGTGCCCCACCTCAACCATGGGCGCCCAACAGGTGTCATGGGCGCCCCACTATTCATCAGATGGGTGCCCACCGAGAGCATGATTTGGGCAGAACTTAGCATGGGCGCCCCACACCTGCCCTTGGGTGCCCGTGATGTCTTTTCCAGCACACGTTCAGAATGAAGTTTTGAGTTGAAATTTACCTTTATGCCTTTGAATTATGTAATGATATAAAAGGGAAACTTTCTGATGTACTCAGGCGGAGTTGAAACCCTACATACTTCCTCTCTTTTCTTAGTTTAGTTTAGATTAGGGTTAAGGTTTTGATTTTACTTTGGATTGTTCAAGCTTTCTTTCATCTTTGTATTAAGATTAATCTGTAAGTTCTACTTGTTACTTCATTTGAATTAAAGTTTTACTATTCTCTATAGCTTTGTCTGTTATTCTTGCTTCGTAGTACTTCGTAGTCTTCGTAGTCTTCGTTTGTGATTGAATTATTTTCGAACCCATTTTAAACCTTTCAATCTATTTCATTTTTGGGTTTTGTTGCATGATAAAAAATGTTTTTCTTTTCGAATTGCTTTGTCCAAGTTTTTAGCTATGCTAGGCTAGGGCTTTTCTTGGTTTTAACCTAAGATCGTAATGAAATCGAAGGTCTTGGACTCGGATAATGCAAAGTGAAATGGATTTATTTCTTTTGAATGACAACGTAATAATTGTAATTCTAGGTTAAATTTCGAAAACGAAAACCTGTGATACACTTGATCTCTGTTTACACTAGCGTGAATTGGAGATCAATTCCATGTCCCGGTGATTTCGAACATGACTTCAAAACCCTGGAATCACAATTTATTAACGAAATAAGGTTTTCTAATGTTGAATCTTCCGGCCTAATCTTACATGTATAAAGATTAGGTTGAGTTAATTACATATTCGAGTTCAAGCCTTCGAGGACATTACAGGACTAGGTTAAAGCCAAGTATTTTCATTCACCTAATTGTTAAGCACAATTCACATCATTTGTTAATTTTTCAAATTGCTTCTATTCTTAGTGTTTTCATTTTGTTAGTTTAACTTGTGTTTTTAAATGTTCAAATCATCTTTTCAATTACTTTCAAATCATCCGTTTAATTACCTATTCAAAAACTCCAAAAGATTTTCATCTTTTCTTTTTAAGATTTTCGCAAGTGTTTTCGAAACCAAGTTTTCCAAAGATTTAGTTACCCCCTTGCTCCCTGTGGAAGATGACCTAGGACTCACCTAGACTAAACTCAATCGACCTCTTATACTTGAGAGTGAGCCACTACCAAATTAGAGAGCGGTCATTGGTGATCTGATTGAATGGTTATGCATTAAGAATAGTAAGTATGGGTTAGGTTTGTTGAGATAAAGTTTAGGGTCAAGTGATATTTGATCAAGTAATGTAATAAATCCTCTAAAGGTTTCAATTGTATTAGCTGAGTAAAACTGAGGTTGTGTTTGATATCCAATTTTTGTGAGTTTGACGAGTTACGACTACTGCCTTATTTAGGATATATCTTAGCTGATAGACTTATTGATTTGATTAAGTTGGGAAAGAGTTAGAAATTGGTGGACTCAAGTTAATAAGAACATTTTATGAGCTGAGGCATAAGTTGACCAAAGCTCTATGTTAGTTACTTGTACCTATGAAAGGGGTTACTCTGGATATTGCAATGGGTTATGAGAAAATTTAGGTTATATGCTAATGCACAATAATCAGATGACGACAAAAGTTAAGGTAGTTGAATCACATGAGAAGAATGACCCATACTTAATTAAGAATTAACTGTGGTAGTTTTACATTAAAGCCTTTATGGTGTTAATGGAATGATAGAAAAGTTTAGAGTTTACTTAAAACACAATAATTCCAAAGTCATTTGTATATGCCATGTGATTTGACAATGAGGTAATGTAATTGAATGGAGTACTAGGAATATTTTGGTCTTAAATTCTTCAATATTATTCGGGTGAGACCAATATAATGGTTGATGCTTTAGATAAGAGGTCAAGGAGTTTTATTTTTGTTAGAGTAGCTTTCAGTAAAGTTTTTAAGGAAATGTTTGTGATTTTAAGATTCTTTGGAATGAGAATTATAATGATAAAGAAATAAATTTCTAGAGATAGAATTATTCAGGAATGACATTGATAATATGGATAGGGGGTTATGGGGTTCCAATAGTGAGACTAGTTTTATAAAAAAAAAATATGATATCTATAGTTTTCTAGCCAAAGTGTTGTGTACAGAAGTGTAACCATAAATAGATAAATAAAATTCAAAAACAAAGTGATTGTGGTTATTGTGTATGGGCTTTGGGAAGAGAGGCTTGGGAGTTTAATCATTTGAGATTTTGATACATCTTGATGGCACCAAAAGAAATAATGGATTGAAATTTTCATCACTAATGAAATGAAATGAAATGAAATACAATGTGATATTTGTGAATTTCTAGGGGTGTTTTTCGAAGATATATCTGGCTTACCATCTGAAAAGAGCATAAAGAAAATATATATTAAAAGTTGCAACAAGTTAAGAAGATTGTCAAGAGAATTAGTAATGAATCTTAGAGATTGATTTGTGTACTTGTGGCACTTACAGGTAATTGATAATTGATATGATGATGGGAGCTAAAATTTGTACATTTACGTGATAAATTGTGAACCTCAAATTTGTTGATTAATTTGGTTATGCTTAGTCAGTTATTTGGTATATAGTAGATATTGAGGCTTCAAACGGTTAATAGAAATTTTATAGAATTTTAGTTGTGAGATAAAGGATAGTAGAGAAAATTAGAAATGAAAGATTTTGACAAATATTTGAAAGTTCTAACTAAGAATTTGGAAATATTTGGAGGTATTAATTATACAAGAATTATCATATTTATCAGGCTTTGAGATGATTAATTTGGATCCATACAATTAGTTGATTAAATGTTCTAATACGATCAGTTTAAGCACGATGGTGCTATGATTTACTTTGAGTATAATTAGAATTAAGAATTTTATGCTGAACATACAGACAAGTAAAGGGTTATGATAAATGAGGAAGAAATTAGAATTGATAACAAGGGGTCTATTGTTTAATTTAATCTAGGAGTTTATTATAAAATGTCTTAGGGATTGTGACTCTATATAAGAAATTTTAAAGATTAACTTCTACTATTTGATTGGTATATCTGTTTTAGTTGAAAAGATCAGTGGTATTTTCAAAACGTGATTAATTAAAATTATTGATTAAGTGGTTAATAATAGCAAATGATGAATCAAGATAAGAATTATTGAAGAAAGAAAGAGATATTAAATAATATGATAAAGTGAAAGAAAACCCTAGAAGTAAGGGTGCTGTGTTGTAGATGTGTGATAGCAAAAGTGTGTATTCCTATTATCCTGGTTGTGTAATTAAGAGATGATGGAGGGTGGGTGGTGTGTTGATGCATTAATAGGTTGAAATACATTTGTACAAAGAATTATTGTTGAAGAAGAAGTATAAATATAAATCAGATGGCGAAATTGATGGAAAAATAATCCTAAAATATTTAAATGAGAAATGTTATAGAAATTCAAATGAGGGAATATCAATATTGTGACACAAAGGAAATGTTAAAGTTTAATTTTGTTAATGAAAGGATTTTATCTTAGCAAATGATTAGGTGTAACATTGTGGAAATTCAGATAGGTATATGATGATAGTGCAATATGGGATAGAGGAATGGGTTGTTATTATAAATTATTTAGGGACCCATTGAATTAGTTGCTAAGTTTAGAATAGCACAATGGAAGTATGGATATCTATGTTTTTGATTTGCTAATTTGTGGATCGAAGTATTATTTAATGAGCTAATTTTTAATAATCCTGCTTACGTTGGAAGCATCATGATGATAAAAAGTCTACTTGGGAGCGTGAATCTAAGATACAAAAGAGATATCTATAATTGTTTTTTAGAATTATGTGAATATTAATTATAATAGATTTCAAGAACAAATTTTTTATAAGAAGGGGAGATTGTGATAACCTGGAAATTTTAATTTTTATAATTTTGTAATTTTGGAATTATGTAGAAAGAAAAAGGAGTAAATAAAATTCATTTGGGTTACACCTGAGAAGGTTGGTCTTAGATTATGTAGCTAAAACAAGTTAGGTTGAAGTGAAATTGGGCCCAAAAAGGTAATGGATGCACAGTTAGCCTAAGAAGGGAGGTCTCAAGTGCACAAGAGGAGACTTCCTCGAGTGCATGCGAAGCTAGTGCCCAACCAAGTTTGAGATCATCCATCCATTTGTTTGTCAGGTTGATTTGCCATATAAGTTTTGTCCGTCTTTTCTTTCTTAGGCCTATAGTCACTACAAGAATGCACATAAACGGCGACTAATTTTACCGACCAAAAAATATTTGGTCGCCGAATAATAACATTCACTGACCACCTAGTCGGCAATTGAAAAAAATTTTGGCTCTAATTTTTTGTTCCCAGCAAATCTTTTGGCGACCAAATATTTATTTTCCTCGACTAACATATTTGGTCGGTGAAACGTAAGGCATAATTTCCACGACCACTTGGTCGCTAATAACACAAAAACTACGCACCTCTTTTCCACTCCATGTTTGGATACTTTTGGCGACCAGATTACTGGTCAAGAAAGGTCTTGAGTCTAGTTTCCACTTTTGCCCGACGGGTTGGTCGGTAATATTAAATATTTTGTTATTGGTAAAAATAAAGTTGCATCCACTTTCTGCGACCACTTGGTCGCTAATAGCATGAATACCCTGGCATCTTCTTTCCGCGCCATGTTTTGAGTGATTTGGCGACCAGATACTGGCGAGAGAGGTCCTTAAATTTTTTTTTTCCTTTGCCCGACCGATCGGTCGGTAATACTGGACCCTTTTCCCAAATTCAGCAGTACACCCAGCATGTTTCCTTTCTTCCCTATTTGGTCTGTGCCTATTTTCCATGTGCAGAAAACATTGAGAACCCCTTTCTTCCATCAAAGTACGCCGATTCTCCTCTTCCTCCGGCAGCTGGAAGCTTGCTCCCGCCGATTGTCCTTTCTCTCAACTCTGCCGTTCGGCTTCCAAAGTAAGTTATTCTCTCTCTCTCTCTCTCTCTCTCTCTCTTTGTCTCTCTATACATACATATACATATGCATTTGCAGACATGCAATAATTTTTTATTTAATTTGAAAACCTAAATTAAATTTGATTTTGTTGTTCTTTTATTGACTGAAAGCCCACTTGAGAAAGATGAATTGACTTAAGGTTCGATTTCTTGATGCATATAGTTTAGCTTTTTTCTTGATTCCATACAAGTGAATATGGTGAATATGTGAAAGCATCTTTGGAGGAAGAGGTCTTAAATCTAAGAGGAGAATTTCTTGGCATCCCGAATGAATAGATTTTCTTGGTAAGGGAGAATTAGGGGCTAGGATCTGTCAACTGCATCTACTTAGGTGATAGTTTGACCAACATTTGCTTCATTTCAATTACCTATGGTAATTTAATTTGACTTTATATAAATTGTTTGGTCAGAGGTGGAACCAAAATTACACAATATCATGCGCGGTTAGTCAAAACTCAATAAATTGAAATTTCATAGAGAGTCGAGTAAAGTTAAGCTGTTCAAGTAATGGAATGGATAGTTTAAGAAATAGATTAGGTTAATTCTTTTTTTTTTTCAAAATTTACTTAATGAATTT
The DNA here is from genome assembly GCA_019916065.1 of Vitellaria paradoxa. NCBI lineage: Eukaryota > Viridiplantae > Streptophyta > Magnoliopsida > Ericales > Sapotaceae > Vitellaria > Vitellaria paradoxa. The sequence goes on along the minus strand of CM034241.1, from coordinate 20,265,965 downwards.
TTTTTTTGTTGCACTGGGCTAGAGCCCACCACAACTTGCAGTGTGGCTCCACCTTTATGTCTGGTATTGCAAAGGAATTGCCTATAAGAGATTCTACATGCAAGAGAGTATGAAGCAAATAAAATATATTTTCTACTCTATATCACCTGAGGAATGGAGTAGTATATGTATACTTTACTTTGATCCTACTTTGTTCATTTTCAATAGTTGTCATAAAAAAGTATAATATAAAATGTCAAATGTGCATTCAAAAAATGGAAACGTGGCTTTTTATGTAAATAATATTCCACTAAAATGTTGTTTCATTAGATAATTGGTGCAACCACATCGTTAAAGTGAATGTTTTTGTAAATAAATGAATGAATAATAAAATTATGGTAAAATAGTATTTTCCAAAGAGACCCAGATGAATTGTTTTCTCCCATGAATTGGAATTTAAAAAACTCATGCTACCAAAAATGGGGAAATGGAACCATGTAATTGAGCCCCAAGTGATAGAGACATATGCTAGTTAAGTTGTAGGGGGAGTCAAAATGAATGCTATCTCGGAATTTGTAACTTTAAAGGCTTCGAGCCACTAATTTGGGAAAAGGACCAAAAACTTTCCAACCTTATACTATTAATCAGATTGCTTTTTTAATACAACGTAGGGAAAGTATGAAAAAATTATCAGCCAGCAACACGAGCCATTGTGGTTCCTGCAACATGAGGAACTCACCAAATGGGACTATTTAGAAAAATGAATCTGGTTCCTTTCATAAGGCACTGGTCAAAACAGATGCACTGAGAGTCTGAGGCAGCAAGACCAAATCCTAATATGTTTAAAACACAATTTAAATACTTAGTAGCAAATTAATTTAAAAAAAAATCTTAATTTGTTTTTAATTGTCAAATCTTAATTTGTATGTTTGGATTGTTGAATTTGTTCTCTACTTTGAATTTTAGAATTGGGAATTATGTTGCTTTGGATTCTCCTTGATTTTGTTTGGCAGCTCTTACTACACAACTTTTTTTTTGGTAAGTAAGTGTGTATAAATTTGGATTAATGGGAGAAGTTTACATCATCGAGAGGGCATACCCTCGGTTTACAAGGTGATCAAAATGTATTCTTGCAATATCACACCAGGCCTATCCTAATATTACAAAATATTTAACTTTTACAAGAATATTCTGCCTTCTATTTGTAAGTGCTAGATTGCTTTTTTCTATCTTCATCTAGGGTGCAAAAATTTTCCTAACTTCTGATTGTTTTGAGGGGTGATTCAAACCCCTAGTATTCCATGCGGCCAAGTTCATGTAGAAATTCAGTGGGAATGGGACTTAGCTGGAGAAGCTTTATCCTTTCGTGCAAGGGCATGGAGGAGCTTTGCTTTCTTTTTCATTTGAGTTTTTGATAATGTGAGTTCCTATTTTTCAACATCTATTTCAATTACTGAGCAGCTACCATCATCTTGAAATTCCATAGAAGCTTCTATTTGATTGTCTGGTGAGCTGTAGACATTTGATTCCATTGCCTGCAAATCTTCATGCTTAGGAAGTCCTATTCCATCCATTATAAAGCCTTGAGAATTATCAGCATTTTTTGGTTGATCATCTACCTGACTCCATAATACTTTTGCTGCTTCATTAGGGGAGTTAATCCCATGTAAAGGACTAGGATAAGGTACTATGGCAGCTCTTTGATCAAGCAAGGTATTGAATTGATTGGTTCCAAAGTTTGCTACGCCAATTAATCCAGTTGTAGTCTTGTTTTGCTCATCCAAGTTAAGTGTTTGTAGCTGGGCTGAATTGTTCTCACTTGACTTGGGCTGATCAGTCTTTTGTTCCTCTAAATGGTCCTCTCCAAGAGCAGCAAATTTGTTTCTAGTTTCAACAACTTTGGAAGATTCTCCTGCATAAATCGGTTGAGGCCAATTTGATGAGGTGTGCCCTTGATTAGAGGTCAAAGAGTACTGTTTTTGCATGCTATTATGGGTAGGCTTTGGTCTCCATTCAGCTCTAGTTACCTTGGGGCAATTATTAACTCCATGATTGATGCTCTTGCATTGTTTACAGACCTTAGGAGTCCATTCATATTCAACTTGTTGCATAAACACCATACCATCATGGTCCTTGACTTCAATCCATTGTGGAAGCTCAGCCATTGGTGAAATCTCTACACACACCCTTGCATAAACTAAACGTTCCTTGGTGGCAGTCATCTTATTAGTAAAAGTGGGTTTCCAATGCAACTTGAAAGCTTACTTAGTATCCTTTCTGACCACAAGTGGAGTTTTAAGTATGGGAATCTAATCCAAATGGGAATAGAACCAAGTTCTTCCTTATCATATGAGCAATTTGGAGACCAAGGTTTGATAATTAAAGGCTTGTCAAAATAGCTCCATGGCCCCATCTCCATGACTTTCATTTTTAACTCCTCATTTTCAAAGTTGAACAAAAAAACTCCATTACTTAGTATCATTGTTTCAATCTGCCCGAAGGGCCTCCATCTTCTTTCAACGAATTGTTTCATTAATTATATGGTGGTTTGGCACCTACCACATATCCAATGAGGGTTGACTTCCACTTAGCAAGTTCATGCTCTACTTCATCTAGGGTGACCGAGACACATGGCTTTTGATTGTTTGGGTCAGATGAAGGTTCTTGGATAAATTTCAGTGGCAAGCCATTTGTTTTAATTCCGTTAGCATTAAATAGGTTGGCCCAGGTGGTCTTTGCTGGTGGGTTTGGGCTATTAGAGTTTAACTGGTCTATTTCCTAAGGTGGATTTACTTGGTTTACCTTGGTGGGCTGGATAGTGAAAGTTTTCAATTCGTCGAGGGAAGGGAAGGGGCCCATATCAAGAGAAAAATTGGTTTCATTTGGGGGAACTGTGCTGGAGGTTATAGTTTGGTTTATTTGTAGAGTGATAGCTGGCTGATTAGGGTCTTTTAAAGGAGAATAAGGCGCCCAATTTGGAGTTTTGAATTTGCGGGCCGGGCTGGCTTGGTCTTTACACGAAGGTAATTTAATAAGTTCAAGGGCATTGTCTTTTGGTAACATTGGTAGTTAGGTGTCAGGCAGTGAGGTTTTGTCTTTATCTGGTGAGAGGGGTTTTGTACCCGGTTATAAGTAATTGACCGGGCAATAGGAGTTGTGGTTTTGTAGTGGCATACCAGGAAGCTTATCATGGGTCTCCTTCATTGGTAGATCTTGTGAAGCCGAATAAGGGAGTAAAGAAGAAGTTCCAGAAGAACTAGGAGGAAAATTCTCAATAGTGCTCGTACCTTCTTTCTCCATAAGAGTATCTTTCATCACATTAGCAGTAAGGACTAAATTAGCCATTTGGTGGGACCGGAGCATTTGCAAATCTGCTTCCTTACCTCCTTCTTTAACTTCATTAGGCCATTCAACTTCCATTGTTTCTCCTTTGGGTTTGCTCTTCATACTCCCTCCGAAGGATGCCATTCCTTTTTCTTCTAAAAGACAAGAACCTTCTTCCCCTTGCATATCTATTCCTTGTAAGCTGGACATGGAGGAATAAGTCCCAATGTCTTCATTTGTGGCAGATTTGGGCATCCTAAAGGTGAAATTTTTTATCCTAGAAATCTCGGCCCTAAGCTCCTCTATGCTCCGATGAGCGTAAGGCTTATGTTTGGTGACTGGTGTGCTTGGAGTTGAAGAGGAAGGCTTGAGTACGACCTTTATCTTCTCTTCTCTAGAAAGCAAAATAGGAGTGAGAAAGGATGAAACCTTGTCCCCATTAGTACTCGGGCTATGCTCATTGGTGCTCCTACCCGAACCCTTACAAGAATTGGATGCTACGGTTGAGTTGTGAACATTAGTTCTTCCATCCTCAATAGTTGGGCGATTTTGGTTGATGCTTCTACCCGAACCTTTACATGGATTTGATGCATTTGCAGAGTGCTGGTTAAGGATTTGGGAAGGTGACAAGAGAGCATTAGGATGTAATGGATTATTTTGGAAGCCATGGTTTTAGAGAGAGAAAGATCTAGAGTGAGAAGTTGTCAACTTAGCCATTTTATTACTACACAACTGCCACAAAGACCTCTCTCATTTTTCAATTACTAAGCATACTTTGCAGATACAACCATGTCAACTAAACAAATAACAACTGAATTTAAACCAAAGCAGAAAAAATGGCTAGCTCAGTTGAAAAGAAAAATGCCCGCATCCATGACCAAGTTCATGGGTGCAAGTCGTAGAAATTTCTAACTTCACTAACTATAAAAATTAGTTCTTTTTACGCGCCAAATAAATTCATATAAAAACTTTCAAACCTAGCTAAGTGAATAAATATCTAGCAACACTCTTACCCTTTTTAACGCAATCTACACCCGTAACGTAAACATCAATCTCTCAATATATTGAACATAGGCAACTAGGTTAACCTAAAAAAAGTTCTCACAAAATCTTTGTAGTGGCTGTCGTTCTCTTTAAACTGAGTTTTTTAATCATATATAAAAGTCAAATCTTCACAGTTTCAAGAAAGAAAGAGCTTCTTTAATTAATTTTCAGCAACTTCTGTTGAGCAAAATTTCCCCCACTATCTTTTAATTTTCAGCTCAATGCTTTAGATGGGTAGAAAACTCTTATATGACGTGGTGGGATTGTGGTTCTACGACCTTAAAAGATGGCAAGTTTTAGGGTATGCAAATTAAGGGTCTGTTTGGATCTAAAAAACAATTAAAAAATTCAAAAAAGTTTAAAAAATTTTTATATTCCCACCAATTAAATTTGTGACGTATCACTTTTACATCATATTAATCCCATATTTTACTTTTTTTTGGTTTTTTTGAAAACTTTATGCGTGCTAGTGAATTAGGAAGGTTCATTGTAGGCTCGACTCACTAGGATCATCAGTGGCTGCTTTTTTGGGGGGGTTAGGATTGACCTCGTAGGGACAAGCTCAGACCAGCTTGGATGCTTGAAAGAAACTAGATCAGTATATACCTTTATAGTCTCTTTTAAACGTGTCTTTCCAATCAATACTAGTTCCAGTATGAAAATCATTTGGATCTGGTATACACTCATCAATTTCAAGCATTACATGCTTCTGCAGCCCTCTAACCTGTAAACGTTTAGTGGAATCTCCAAGTAAATAGAATGTTGCAAGTACCACAAATGGTTATCACTTGCTGCCGAGTTCCACAACCTACACAAAACATCTAAGAGTGTTAGTAAATCAAGAAGCAAAGGGAGTAATAAAAAATACTGATGAAAACCAAATTACATGGCCTAGGTAGCTTTCAAATGCCAAAGTCCCAATTCAAAGGATTTGATTTGATGATCAACAACCAATCAGCCACCTCTTAGGAAGGTTCCCATTCGTTCAAAAAGTTCACTAATATTTGCTAAAAGATATGAGATAAGGGTTTAAAGTTTTTAAGATTTAGAGATTTGTAGTGAACATCTATTCACTGTATAAAACATTTTAATCAGTTATGTGATTGTTTTGAATGTTTTTAATTGGACTTCATAACTTTTATGTTTATAATTATTTATTGTAGGTCAGCAAAAATGGATAAAAGTTGGATGAAACTTAAAGATCGAGTAAGCGATCAGTATAGAGTTGGGGTTAATGCATTCATTGAATTTCCTAGTGCAAGCGTTGGATTAGATGGAAAAATCTGTTGTCCATCTGTGAACTGTATGAATATTTCATACATTGACATTAATATAGTGAAGTACCATTTATTCTTAAGAGGAATGTCACCAACATACACAACTTGGTTACATCACGGTGAAGACGTTGCTACTAGTTCATCCAATCTAGAAAATGATCTCATGGATGATGATGGTGATGAAAGCGAACGTAATGATGAAGTAGAGGAAAATGGTGATGAAATTCCCGATATGTTAGAAGATATTTATTTCGGAAACTTTATGAGTGATCATGACACAGAAGGAAGTCTTGATGGCATAGAAGTTGGTGATGTCCAAAACTTCGACAAGCTATTACATGAGGCTCGGCATGAGTTATATCCTGGTTGTAAAGAGTATAATGTGTTATCATTCATTATCACTATCATGCATGCAAAGGTGATGTTTAAGTGGAGCAACAAATCTGTGGACTATTTATTTAAAATATTAAAGAAACTCTTGCCTAACTGTAAGGAGAGGGTTCCGTGGACTGTTTATGAGGCCAAGAAATTGTTACGTGATTTGGGCTTGGGATATGAATGCATTGATGCTTGTAAATTTGATTGTGCACTTTTCTAAAAGGAGAATGCAAGCCTAGATAAATGTCCTGTATGTAAGACTTCTAGATATAAATCACAAGGTAGAACTGATAAGAAAATTGCACACAAGGTGTTAAGATACTTCCCACTTACACCAAGATTGAAAAGATTGTATATGTCGAGGAAAACGGCTCCAGATATGAGATGGCATAAGGAGAAGCGAGTTGATGATGGGATATTAAGGCATCCTGCTGATGGCGATGAGTGGAAGAATTTTGACATAGTATATCCTGAATTTGCAAGAGAATCAAGAAATGTGAGGCTAGGCCTAGCCACCGATGGGTTTAATCCTTTTGGACACATGAGCAATTCATATAGTATGTGGCCTATAGTGCTTACACCATACAACTTTCCACCATGGAAATGTATGAAGGAGCAATTTTTCATGATGTCATTAATTATTCCAGGACCAAGAGCCCCAAGTCGAAACATTGATGTTTATATGCAACCATTAATTGATGAGTTGAAGGATTTGTGGGGAAAATGGTGCATGCACTTATGATGCATCATCGGGATGCACCTTTCAAATGCGTGCAGCTGTCATGTGGACTATTAATGACTTTCCAGCTTATGGTAATCTATCAAGGTAGATAACAAAAGGGTATATGCCTTGTCCTAATTGTAATGAGGAACATTCAACCCAGTCATTGAGAGGTAAGATTGGATACATGGGTGCTCGTCGTTTTCTTCTTGAAGACTATTCTTGGCGAAGGAGCAAGCTTTTTGACGGTAAAGTTGAGAATCGACGACGACCACATGTCTTAACTGGAGAACAGATATTTGAACAAGTATTGGCAGGTACGTTTGAGCCATATGGGAAGCATCCAAACAATCTTAAGAGGCAAAAAATGATGAGCAAATCTCAAGCAGCTAGTAGCAAGAAATCGAACCTGAATTGGAATAAAAAAAGCATATTCTTTGAGCTACCCTATTGGAAGACACTCAATCTCAGGCACAATCTTGATGTTATGCACATAGAAAAAAATATATGTGACAATTTAATTGGCATACTGTTGAGCATTCATGGAAAGAACAAAGATACACCAAAAGCTCGTATGGACTTAAAAGATATGAAAATTAGAAAAACTTTGCATTGTAAGGAGCGTCCTGATGGCAAACTAGTAATGCCTCTTGTATTGTTCACACTATCTTCGCAAGAGAGACAAAGGTTCTTAGACTTTGTACAATCTATCAAGTATCCAGATGGACATGCAGCAAACATTTCCAGATGTGTAAACACAAGAGATGGCAGGTTATCGGGTCTTAAAAGTCATGATTGTCATGTGCTATTACAAAAAATTCTATCAGTTGGGATGCGTGGATGCCTTAGCAAGGATGTTTGTACTCCATTGTTTGAGTTGGGCAATTTTTTTCAAGAATTATGTCCTAAGACATTGAATTTAAGTCACTTTGAAAAATTAGAGGAACGTATTGTTTTGATTCTTTGTAAGTTAGAGAAGATATTTCCTCCGGCATTCTTTGATGTCATAGTTCATTTGCCTATTCATTTACCCCACGAGGCCAAACTCGGGGGGCCAGTGCATTATCGGTGGATGTACCCAATTGAACGGTAATATTCTCTACTTTCAATTATGGGATTATATGTTGAAGGCTAAGATAAATGTCTAATGTATAACATATTTTTGCTTTTAACTTTTTTATATGGAAGGTTTCTTGGTACATTGAAAAAGTTTGTCACGAATCGAGCTCGTCCAGAAGGTTCAATTGCAGAGGCATATGTTGTGAAAGAATGTCTTGCCTTCTGCTCAATGTATCTCGACGAGACCGAAACTGTGTTCAATAGAGAAGACCGGAATGATGATGGTGGTGACCGTGGCCCTGGGTTGGCAATATTCACTCAGAGTGTTCGTCCTATTCTTCCAATGTATCGACCACCTGATGTTTCCATTAAAGAACGGGAGATGGCGCATTGGTTTGTCCTGTACAATAATTCTAAAATAGACCCATATTTAGAGTACGTTTTCTTATATACGTCTTTCTTGTTTTAAAATCTTATAATTACTTAAAACTTTTATTATACATATTTTTTATTATTATAGGGAGCACAAACATATTTTGGAGAATGAAAGCACGAGAGACATCAGGAAGAGGCAAATGGAGTTATTCCCTAATTAGTTTAAATGCCGCGTAAGATATAGTTGTAATATGTTAAATTCTAATTTATTCACCTAATTAAATTCAACATCAATTAATGTGCAGTATTTACATTATGTAGATGAATCACCTGAGATCTCAAGGGTCGCCAGAAGCTAGTGATGAATTATGGTCATTAGCTAATGGCCCTAATCCAATAATAGGCTTATATTCAGGTTGCATATCTAATGGTGTTCGATTCCATACAAAGGACTTGGAAAGTCGTCGAAAAAGTCAAAATAGTGGAGTGGTAGTGGAAGGAGACCATAAGGGACAAACTCATGACTTTTATGGGTTTTTGTGTAAAGTATGGGAGTTAAGATATATGTTTGATCATCGAGTGGTTTTGTTTCAATGCGAATGGTTCAATACTGGAAGTACTAAGACTTTATTCACAGATGCACATCGCACTACTGTAGATGTTGGAAGTAGATGGTATAAAGAGGACCCTTTTGTTTTACCAAATCAAGTGGAACAAGTTTTTTATGTCAACGATACGAAATTAGGCCACAATTGGAAAGTTGTACAACGTATTCAACGACATGGAACTTGGGATGTACCAGAAAAAATGAGTGAGGAAACCACCGAAAATGATGAAACAAGTGATGTGTTCCAACAAGATGAAACCACAGATGTTCCTCCGATTGTCATTGAAGATCAAATTGGAGATGAGCTATGTAGAAATGATATTGAAGCTGAAATTGTTCAAAATGACTTCATTAACACGGAGAGACGAACGCGTGATGAATGTGTTGGGCTTGATAATTTCATATGTGACGAGGAGGAGGATTTTGTTTATATAGAGGACAATGTCGATGAGGATGAGTTCCTTTATCATTCTGAATCTGAGTATGATTCTCAATCTAACAATGATTACAATGGGGAACCTTGATTTTATGGTATATTATTTTTTAGATGTAATGTATCTTACACGAATTCTCTCTTTTATGCTCAGTTTGGCTATATTTCTTTTATATTTTTTTAGGTAATTTTTTTACCCATTAGCAAAATGCCTACCTCTTTGCTAGTAAAATGAACTAATGCTTTTGGAGGTACCAATATGACACCCTTATTTTTGCCCTGTAGACTGATAGGCCCATTTTTCAATTTTTCTAAGTTTGCTTCTCCTGATAAGGTATAATATTCATTAATTTTGCCCTTACATGCATTTTGTACTGGGTATAAAGCTAGCTAGGGTTTTGTTGCTTTCTTTACATTATACTTTGTGTAATGTGGTGTCATTTTCTTCCAAGACAGATAGCTTATAGAGTAGGAAGGCTAGAAGATTACAAGCTACTACTGCTTTTCAAGATGTAAATAGAAGGCATTACAATTTGGTAAGCAATCCTAATAAGCACAAATCAAAAAATTTGAGTATCCAAAACTATTAACATCAAAATTTGTTATTTTTTTGCTATTTATTTACTATATTTGTATTCTCAGTTTTTGAAAATTTTCCTATCCGTGTCTATACACATCTCTTATCCGTATTCCATGTAAGTATCTGTATCCATGTTGCTTAAGTTGTATAAAAGAAGTTAACCTTTACTAATAGCATTTGGTATAGATGTATATGGCTAGCATGTATGAATCCTTGCTATAGCATGATCCTTTTTTAGAGCTTCTTGCAAGGTTAAAGCTCTTCTTAGGAATTGCCATAATTACTATTTTGTTGTAGGAACTCACTGCCATAAAAAACATGATCCATTTCCTCTTGTAAATAGCTTTGACCTTGTAAATTACTATTTTGTTAGCAGATATTATTATCATCCAGCACATTTCCAAGCCCAAAAATCCCAAGAAGGCTGGGTAAAGATGATGAGAGAACAATACTTATATATTACTTCTATTTATTTTTTGCCTTAGTTAAGAGCTCTTTTTTAATAAGCCACAAAAATGTAAACAACAGTAGTTACAAATTTAGTTAAGAGCAAAAACAAACCTGCTAGTACATCAATGTTTGTATTATGTTGTGTTGCCACTTGCAAGTCCAAAATGACATGAATTTATAAAGGGTAAAAATAAAAGCAAAAAACAAATAAGAGAAGATAAAAGAACTAACAGTTGCATAAAAGAACTAATAGCTTTTTCTGTTTTACAGAATTGATTTTTTATATTGGGGAGGTGCATGCCATTTAAAGAGGATGATGAACACTTGGCTTGTAAAACCTATGTATTAGATAAGGGGTTTGTGGCTGTTTTTTTTTTTTTTTTTTTTTTTTTTTTTCTCTTATTAATTTTATAGGAGAGCTCAATTTTGGTGAGAAGCACAGAGGCTACACTCCTAGTTATTTTCATGACACATTTACTTATCAAAGAGGGGATAAAATGTACTTCTTATGGACAAAATGTACTTCTTATCAAACTAGAGGTTGCCTTCTGGTTCTGGTCTTTGGTTTCTGGTTCTTTGCTTTTGATTTGGCTCTTTATTTGTTTGGTTTGTTGTCATGTGTTGCTGGGCTGGGTACTAGTATTTTGATCTGCTGCTTTATTGTTTGTTGCTGATTCTTGCTTGCTGCTGCAGTGAGGATTATTTTATTATGTTAGTGTCTTTGTTGTGTTATTGAACTGCTATTTGGTGCTATTTTTATTCTTTGTATGTGCTGCAAATGGTTTGGTGCTATTTTTATTATTTGCTTTCTTTCTGGCTGTATCAAAATTTTAATCCAACTAGTTATGAATGTTGGCTGCTAAGTGAATTTGTTGGAATGGAATTGTTGGAAGTCTTGTAATGTGGTAATGTGCTGGAGACTGCTTTCTGTATGAAACAAATGTCATGTTCCCTTCGAATTGAAGCATTGTGAACAAACAAGAGATTGTTGTTTTAAAAAAATACCATCAATTTGTTTGGTGAATTTTTTCTACTTTGCATAGGAGAAGAAGACAGTTTTAACTATGTTGCTATCATCTTGCTCTCATCTTAATGCTATTAATGTTTGATAGTTATTGAATTCTCCAAGTAATCTAACAATACTATAGTGGCAAGTGTGCAGTAAGAAGCAGAACAAGCTGGAGTTTCTGATCCCTTGGTGGGATCTTCAAGTGGGCATAACAAACATAACAAGTTAGAATTTTTTGTCAATTTTTGCTTCTTCAAACTCAGATTTCAGGTGGGTTTCCATTCATCTTCCACGTTAGTATAAAACTTTATTCTAATAGACAAAGAGAGGGAGAGCCTATTTTCAAAACTTTTACAGCCAGGCCCACACACATAACCAAAGATAAAGACACCCCCATACACAACCAAAGAGAACCACACACACATATATGTATTAAAAATTATTTACTTACGTGATGTTTTCTAATATATAATGTTATAAAAGTTGTAGATATGCCTGCTGGTAGCAGAGTAGGATTAAGTCGGCTCTCAAGTACTGATGTCACGCCTTCGACCGACTCACCAAATGATGTCGATGGACTAATGACACTTGGATCACCTACATCAGCAGAGACACCTGCATCTAGAGGATCGCTTTGCGTTGGCAGTAGTAATATTAATTTTCACACTTTTGTTTTTATATTTTTATTTTTAATTATGTATGTTTTATTTATTTATTTTGGTTGTTAATTATTTGACAGTTATTTTGTTATTAACTATTTAATATTATATAAGATTCCTCAATAAGATCGCGTGCTCGTGGCCCTACAAAAGGCAAAAGTATGCAGCGAGAATTGAGTAAAAATAAAGGAAATAAGCTTGAGGTTGAAGTTTGCCCAATAGCAGGTACATTTATTGGGAAAAATGCCACTAAGATTGCTAATCAACTTGGGGTCCATATTCATCTTTCGGCACCATTACAAGGTGTTAATGCTTGGAATGAAATTGATATGGGCAGTAAGGATGTCATCATCCAGAATGTGTTGGTAATGCATTTTTCCGATTATGTATTTTTATTTAGTGTAAATATATGTGTGTGTTTGTGTATCTAATGCGTATGATATCTTGCAGCAAATGTTTGACATTAAGGACCTCTCTGAACAGTACGTTCAGGATGCTATTGACAAAAGGTGTTATTATATATACAAGGACTGGCGATTCAAGTGAAAGCAACATTACTTGGATGTTTTGAAAGATGGAAAGGATCCATATTCTAATGCCCCAGACCCTGCAAGACAAGAAGACTGGAGGTATATGATTGACATTGTGTGGAGTTCTGAAAAACATAAGGTAATTTTTTAAGCAAATATTTGATTTTTAAACAATTTATAAACAAGTAGATAGTTACTAATTAAGTTATCTTTTAAGAAACGAGCGGTCCAAGCCAAAATTAATCGTGCTCAACTGTTGTATAATCATACAGCTGGATCCCAATCATTCCCCGCAAAATTATCCCTTCAGGTAAATTGTTGGTTTTTATAATTATATTTGATTTATAAATTTAATTTACATGCTCATATTGTGACTAGAGGTTGTTAATAACTTAATAAATTGTAACTAACTTCGATTGTTGCTTTTTAAATAGACTAAGAAACTTGGAGATCAGGATTTCCCATTTTCAATGTTTTACAAAGACACTCATTGGAGCAAGAAGAAGAATGACTACATTCATCCAAAGTGTTGGGAAAATTATGTAAGTGCAATCCTTAATTTTTTACAAATCTCTTTTTTTATTCAATTTCTCATTAATATTATTTAAAATAATTTTTTAAATGTTTGAAATATGTACAGGATGAGATTGTTAGGCGTGAGATCGAGACAATTGAGGCAGGTGGCCCACATTATACGCCAAAGCAGCTATCTTAAATGGTACTTGGAGAAAGATCTGGTTATTTGCTCGGATTTGGGAAGGGCCCAAAACCATCCTCATCGACAAGATCCACATCTTCTAAAGCAACTTATCAGGAGTTTGAAAAACTAAAGGCAGAAATTGAAGAGCAAAATGCACTCATTGTCGAACAAAATGAGCGAATGCAAAGATATGAAGAGGAGAAGAGAAAGTATGAAGAGGATAGGATGGCGCGAGAAGTGGAGACTCAGAAACAATTTGACCAACTTTTTTGCAATGATGCGGGATAAATTTGGAGGAGATGGTTTGGGGGGAACATCAGCATAATTTGGTAAGTTACTGATTAAAGAATTCTGAATTCACATACACCTACATTAAATAGTTTAGAATACTTATATTAGTTAGATATTCACTTTTTAGATGTATTGATGTTGAACATAATAGTTTCTTGCGTGGATGAGTTTCAAAACATATAGTGTAGATCAAATTAGTTCTTTTTTAACTCGTGTTTTCACCACGCTTATGAGTTCATGGCCCAAGTTAGTTCTTTTTTATTGGCAAAATTGCAACCAAAGTCTGATTGTTACAGATCATTTCATCTGATTGTACTGGGCTTTAAGCATGTAGTGTATAGTTTTAAATATAAGCTGCTGCTATATCATATCTTCGAGTAGTGGTTCTAAAAACCTTCAAGTCTTTTGCTTAATGTGATTGACTAGACTTGTATTCATAGTTTTGTTGTGAGGCCATTTAGTGTTTTGCTGGTTAGTCTTGGAGTTGTTTGAATATGATATATCAATAATAGTATGCCATCTGTTTTGCTTATCTTTGTTGGATATTATGAATTTTTGCTTGATTGGTATGTTGCTGTGGTGAATTTGCTGGCATCTTTCAAGCTGGTCATTTTCTAGGTATTTGTTATTTTGGAGGAGGTTTGTGGATTGCTAATGGTTGTGGTTTGGAATGTAATGCTTACATTTAGTTCTTCTAGATATTTGGTGAATGTTGGTTATGTTTAAAATGTTGTTAAATTATTTATTGTTGCCATTTTAATTTTTGTTTGTTGCTACTTGTTGTGAGGATTGGATCAACTTGAAATTGGCTGATTTTGGAGAATAATTCATGCTCTAGCTGCTGGAAATACAATTTTTCTCATTGGGAGATTGCTGAGGTGAGGATGGTGTACAGATGGTCTTCTCCTGAATGCTTGTGCAGAGGTGTGGTTTGTGAACCTGTTAGCTACACATTGGTGGCACTAACGATGGCATTTTTTGGTGCAATTCCTTTGGCGATTTCCTCTTCAAATGATGCTGACTTCTAGCCCGGTTGAGGTTGCTTGCTTAGTGAGTTTTGGAAGCTAGAATTGCTTCATTTTGTCTTGTTTTGGTTTATGTGCCTTATTGTGATGTTTTTCACAAATGTATATCTCAATCATAGGTGTTGAAGTTTAGTTTTGACTTGGGAATTATTGTTTAAGTATTGTTCTATCATAGATATCAAACAGACTTATCGAAACTCATTGTAATTTTTGAAAATATGTATATATGTTTTATGTAATTTAATGTGTTGAATGTTTAATTTGGATAGTGGATGTTTATTTATTTATTGGTCAATTTGTGGTCATGGTGAATAATTTTTGTGAATTATTATAGGTAAACAAATAATTAATAGGGGGTAAAACCAAAAAATTAGAGAAACAATCTGCTGTTTTTTTTTTTTCTATTTCTAACCATTCCCGACCAACTGGTCACTGAAGGTATTGGTAATTGGCGACCAACTGGTCGCTGAAGACAATCTGCTTTTGTTTTCTATTCTAACCATTGGCGACCAACTGGTTGCTGAAGCTCTCAGTCATTGGCGACCAACTGGTTGCTGAAAGTTTAGATATTCGCGACTATTTGGTCGCTAGAGTTGATTGTATTGGCGACTAAACTTGGGTCGCTAAAGATTAACATTTGTCGACTAGATCATATTTTGGTCACTAAAAGTATCCCCAACTGCCTTTCCTCGACCAGTTGCCGACCAAACCGTCATTGGTCAGCAAATATTTCAACGACTAAATGTTGGCCTTTGGCGGCCAAATTTTTGGTCGGTAAAAGTGTGTTCTGTTGTAGTGAGTGAAGGAGGAAAATTGTTGTAGCAGCCTTGGGCTCTAAGCATTTGCTTGATATATGTGTATATAATATATGTATGTTGGTTTGGTTGGTCAGGAAGGAGAGGAAGAGAATCGAGAGAGATCAATGAGTAACTACAGTAAGTAATTATACCAAACTTTCACCATTTTCAAATTAAATTTACAAAATGAAATTGAATTTATTTTGAATACAATAGTATAAAAATTTAATGTTAGGATCAATGGTTTGAGCGTAAGATGTGTACAAAGTTTTTCGGGTTCACCGGTGAGGTTACAGTTTTTCTTCAGCCAACTATTCTCTTTGTTTCTTTTTTTTTTTTTTTTTTTTTGGTAAGTATCTCTTTGTTTCTTTGCATGAGATAGGGATATTCTTGTAATTTAATTACATGTGTGTTATGTAGAGTGTGCTAGAATATTATTGTTGCATTTATTTGATGTTTAAAGTATTTGTTGTAGAAGAAAACTCAAGTGATATGCTTATATATATGTATGTATATGTTGGTGAACTCAGAAAGAGTTGTGTAATAGCAATATGTTCTATACTTTATGAAACCATAAATTTACTATTTAGTTTGTGTCACTTAAGTTATATGATGTTGTTTAAACAAGAAATTCAGGGAAAAAGCCCTATACTTTTGAAAATTTAAGAATTGATGTTGAAAACTAGGGAAAAACAAAAACAGAGCCTCGCATTTGAATACACTGCCATACTGGGGTTGTACGCGACCAAACTAGGAGGGGTACACACCCTTAGGTATGCACGGGGTTAAATTTGGGGTGCGTAAGACTGTGGATGCGCACAGGGTTGAACACAGGGGTGTGTGCACCTTTTTCCCAGATTGTTGTTTTGGTTTTTATCTTAGTTCGTCACCTAGAAACTTGAGTTAAAACGATGAAAATTAGAACATGTATGACATTTAAAATATCCTATCATGTTTAAACTAAACCATACAATTTAGAAAATGTGCCTAACATTTTGAAATGAGTTACTTGTTAGTATAGTTGTGATTAGAAGGTGTTTGAAATTTTATGATATTTGATTTCTATGTTGATGTTATTAAACTCTTATGCAAGAATTTGAAAATTGAATAAAAGAAAGGATAAATTCTAATGCATTGATTATCAGTTAAGAATAGAATATAAAAGAAGAATTTATTATATAAGGTGTGTTAAATTATTTGAAAGATGAAAATATGTTAATGGTATAAGATTAATAAATGAGATAAAATGACTTTATGGTTAATAGTGTGACACAGGATAGGGGGTACAGGAAAATCGGAAGGATACAAAGATTACCCTAAGTTTGAAAGATCCGAAACCTGTGTAGGGATTGGTATTCATGCTGGTAGGTTAGTAGCCTACAACATTAATATATTGTGGTTAATCATGACTCCTAACAAAGACGTACATTGTGGCTAATAGTGAACCCTAAACAATGATGTTGTTTGTACCCACCCCGTAGATTTAAGTGGAAATAAAAATGCGATTGAAAAACAATGACGATAATGTTAAGAAAGATAATAAATGGAACTAACTGTGATGATGATCCTGATGTTTGGCTTTTGATATCGAGGATATTGATTTATTATGATGGATGTATTTCAAATTGTTGTTTTACATATTACATATGTTGATAGTATGCGTCATGGGCACAAAGTGGTTGGTTCTCACGTCTCTACAGATTGTGTTATAGGTCCTAAACCTGAGTCATAGGTGGATATTGATTGAACTAGAAGTTGATTTACAGTTGTAGACATTCACATTTTAATTACTTAAGTTTTCTAAATATTTTGATTGTAAATTTTATCTAATTTTGGAGATTTGTACAATTGGGCTGTAAAGGCTATAAGTCCTAAATTCATTTGTTTTCACGGGTTATGTTGAAGTATGATGGCATGGCTTAGTGAAGACTTGGTTTACTTTTAATATATTATTGCTAACTATTATGCATCTTGTTCCAGGGTGGTTACATTACTCTGATCAAGAAAATGATGTTATGTGCATGGTATGTGTTGTTATTTACTCAACCCTCAAGTCACGAGATTCAGGGTGTGACAATTTGGAGACTTGTCACTATGAGTTAGAGTGCTTAGGGTTCATTCTTATGTGAGGAATGCTTATAATGATATTATAAGGAGGGTCAAGGTGTTGACCCTACTTCCCCCTAACACCTAGCTATGTGCATGCACTAATTGAGTCCCCCACAATAGTAGTTTCTTTTAGTGTAGTTGTCATAATCAATACCATACAGGCCACATAGGTTGGGAATTAGTCACGTGCAAGGGTGACACAACTGGAATCAAATGAATGCTCAACCACCACAACTGATCGTCTAAAGTCTCAAGTCAGCCGTCTATACTTTAGATGATTGCTTATGGATCGCCTCAAGGTAGTCATTAATGAATGGATCACGAACTACAATAGACAATCGCCTCAAGTAGTTGTCCATTGTGCCGACCGTCATAAGCAATCATCCACTAATTGGCGCCTAAGCTCACTAGTGATTGCCTAAAAGTGATCGTTTATTCCCTTTTATCGATCACCTTAAGCAGTCATCCATATTTTTTAAAAAGCCTATAAATATTCGAATGTTGAGAAAAAAACCAGTACACATATAACAACCCAATACACATACAATAACTTGCCTCAACAGAATTCAATTATCTAAAACAAATTAATAAAAATATTATCGAATAAACAATATTATCCATTAAAAATTATCCATAAACAAGTTATACAATTATATTTAATTATTATAAAAAAAATAAAACAAATGGCCTTCGACTAAGGTAGAGGGTCTGAATCGCATCGATCAAACCTAAAATTAATTTAGAAATAATTAAATAATTACAGATACAAAATATTTGAATTTAAAACTAATTCATAAATAAATTCAACTTTTAAAATTTCAAAATTAATCAAGTTTTAACTACAAGACTACCATAGGCCATTATGAGCAATCTCATGCCTGAATTCCCACGTGGTTCATCTCTACAAGTCATTCTTGCCTAAACCTCACTACACGTCAAGTTTTGTGAATATCGGAGGTTGCTTGCTTAGTTTGAACAATTGAATCCTATTTGTGAATTCCTAAATTTCAAGTTTTAGCTAGAAACTATCTGGAGCCATTCTGAGCAATCTGATGCTTGGATTCTAGCACGGTTTGTTTCTATAAGTCACTTGTGCCTAGGCCTCACTACACGTCAAGTTTTATGGACATCACAGGCCATATGCTTGGCTTGAGCAGTTAACTCGTACTTGAAAGTTTTTACGTTTCAAGTTTTAACTAGAAACCGTCTGGGGCCGTTCTTGGTAATCCAATGCTTGGATTTCTATGAGATTTGTTTCTATAATTCTCTTATGCCTAGGCCTCACTACACGTCAAGTTGATCGAACATCGGAGGCGGCATACTTGGTTTGAGCAATTGACTCGTACTTAGAAATTCCTAAATTTTAAGTTTAAATGAGAAACCACCTAGGGCCATTTTGAGCAATTGGATCCTCGGATTCCTAGGTAGTTTATTTTTACGAGTCAATTGTGCCTAGATCTCACTACACGTCAAGTTCCATGAACATCGGAGGCCATATGCTCAGTTTGACCAGTTGACTTTTACTTAGAAATTCTTAAATTTCAAGTTTTAAATAGAAACCACCAAGTGCCATTTTGAGCAATCTGCACTTAAATTCTTGCAAGGTTCATTCCTATAAGTCACTGATTCGAAACCTTACTACATGTCAAGTTTTGTGGACATCGGAGGCTATATGCGTAGTTTGAGCAATTAACTCATTCTTGGAAATTCCTAAATTACAAGTGAAAATCATCCAAGGCCATTTCGAGCAATTCGACCCTCGGATTCCCATATTGTTCATTTCTACGAGTTAATTGTTCCTAGGTCTCACCATATGTCAAGTTTCATGAACATCGAAGGCCCAGTTTGAGTAATTAACTCCTACTTGAAAATTCTTAAATTTCAAGCTTTAACTAAAAATCAACTGAGGCCATTCCGAGCAATCTAACGCTTAGATTCTCACGTGGTGCATTTCTATAAGTCGCTTGTGCGTAAACCTTGTTACCTGTCAAGTTCCATGGACATCGAAGGCGAGATGCTCGTTTTGAGTAGCTGACTTATATTTTCTAAGTTCCAAATTTTAACTAGAAACCACTCAAGACCATTTCAAGCAATTCAACACTATGACTCCCATATGGTTCTTTTCTACAATTCACACGTGCCTAGTTCTCACTACCTATCAAGTTCTACGAAAATTGGAGGCCGTATGCTCAGTTTGAGCAATTAACTTTTACGTTGGCATTCCTAAGTTTCAAGTTCTACTTAAAAAACACCCAAGGCTATTTCGATCAATCTGATGCTAAGATTCATTCACAGTTCATTTTTGTAAGTCACTTGTGCCTAAGTCTTGCTACACATCAAGTTCCGAGGTTATATGCTCGGTTTGAGTAATTGACTCATATTTTGGAATTCCTATGCTTCAATTTTTCACTAGAAACAATCCAGGGCCGTTTTGAGCAATCTAAACCGTGGATTTCTAAACAATTAATATCTACAAGTCACTCATGCCTAAATCTCGCTACACATCAAGTTTCATGGACATTAAATACTATATGCTCGATTTGAGTAGCTATGTCACACCCCGAATGTCACGACTCGAGGGGTGAGTGATAAAAACACATAACATGCACTAACATAACCAACCTATGATTAGAGCAACGCAGCGTAAACTAGTGAGCCCGAGACATAAAATAGGATAACATAAGTTCAACCTTGACTATTGCCAGGTCACATACTCCATGCACCATTCCCATTAATACATAAATTAGGCCTTAAGGCTATTACAACCAAATCGAATAAGTCTAGTAGTGTAAAATGTTACAATTCCAAAAGAAATTTAAACTAAATGACCAAGAGCTTTGCTAAGCTTAGTAGGGCTCATGCACACCCTTTTAGTCCAACCCCATTAGCCCACCTGATTATTATGGCCTGTACCTTCATCAAAATCTGTAGGGATGTGAGCACGAGTCCACTTGTGCCCACGATGTCTCAAATAAACATATATGGTATGTATTCCAAACAAGCATATTATTCATGGTGTATCTAGTTACCTCAATATGTTCTAGAGCCACAACAATTTATCAACATAACTACATAAAAAGAATATGCCACAACAATATCATAAAAAGAATTCAATTCCAATTAATACTTAATCTTTGAAATTTCATTCATTGGTTCAAATCACATTTCATTATCTCTTTAATGTTTAATCATTAGTCGACCACATAACCATGTTTACAATGCCATTTTTCATCACTCAATCACATTGTCACATCCACATTATCACTTTCCATCAATTCATCACACAACCATATTCACACAAATCATCAGGGGTTGGGTGCATACACAACACCATCTTTTATGGGTCCAAACCCAACGAAAACGGTAAACCTAACACCATCGTTTAGGGTCACAATCCAAGGTCACGGGTAACCTATACACTCACAATGTTGTGGGCTACTAACCCACTGGCATTAAGACCAAACCCTGTGCAGGTTCTAAGACTCTCAACCCGAGGGTATTCTCAAAACCTTTCCAATTTATTGCACCCCACCACGGCCCCTAGCATATCATCAATCACATTTCAATTTATTCAATCATATGTTCATATTCATCATCATATACATTCCCACAACACATATCCACGTTTTTGTCCATCCAAGATTCATCACATAACAGCATTGATCAAACAATGTTAAACATTTAATATATCTTCAACATTATGAACATGAGTCCCTTTGTCAAGTCACATTTTATTTAATCAATCACAAGTTCATATACCTCAAAATTTAGATTACATCAAGGTATAATCACAATCCTATTTGATTAAGACCCTTATCTCAAAGTAAACTTCCAATTCATTACACTCAAGGTAACATTCATTCATCCCCACAAGTTAATTCCCTTTAGCTTAAGATAATCAATCATTAATCACTTTTTAAAGCACATTTCCCTTTCTAAATCCATGCAATTAATCAAATAAAAGTTTCATGTAAAAACATATTACCAACTCTTTCATAAGCCCAAAGTAGGAGGCCAAACTAAACAAAGTCAAGAAAATGACCTAGGCTCGGTGGGCGCCCAAGCTGACACTCAGCCGTGTGCCCAAGGGGCTTGGGCAGCCACACCTTGTGCGCCCAAGGGCTGGGCGCCCATGTCTAGTGTGCCCAAGAGGGTTGGGCACTCGACTGTGTCTCCCTCGTGCGCCCACAGTTTGGTCCAAGTTACGGGTTCTATACTTTATTTTCTGGTTTCTTGGTTTTTCACCCTTAGAACCTCAAATTGACCAAGTTAAAGTAAAAATACCTAAAGTTTCATGTTTCTAACATCAACACAAGGTTCTTAGGCACCAAAAAAAATTATCAATTTAAGTTTTCATCAATCAAAAGTCAGGTTATGGATCAAAACACCATTCTTAATCTCTCAACCTATACATACATATATATGTGTATATAACTTCCAATATCTTCCATACATGTAACAAACACTTAAAGAGGGTTTTCTAATGGTAATCTACTCCTTGCTACACATCACATATGTAAGAATGAGGCATTAAGTCCCTACCTCAAGTTGTAAGAAGATGGATCAACAAGAAGGTGTTTTGTGCTTCCAAGCTCTCAAGCTTTAATAGACTCAATCCTCTCTCTCCTTGATCCAAACTACAAATAAATCACATAGAAGAGTTCTTTGAGGATCCCATTACACTTTTGCAAAAGGGATTTGATTTTCATTTAGGTTAGAAAGACCTACCTTTAATTTTCTCCACCTGGTTCCTTGTTCTTCTTCTTTTTGTTCTTCTTTTTGCTTTTTCACCCATTTTTCCTCTCACAAAAATACCTCTCTCTCTCTCTTGCATCATATCAACAAAATATATATTTAAACCAACAATTTAATCTCCCAAACAGTGAATTTCAGATCCTCTCATCACCCCTAGCTAGATATAGGTTCATATAGGAGAGGGGTCGGCTGAAAAATATAGAGCAACCCATGCCTGTCAAGTCCACTGTTCCTTGGGCACCCAAGGCCTTCTCAAGTAGGCGCCCATGCCTTGTGGGCCCAAGGTGCCCCTTTTTCCTACACTTGGCTAAAATGCCATCTTTTGATTGCCTAACCCATCTCTTTCAAAGTTCTCAACTCTAATGCACCATTAATGATCCATACTACTAATTTAACATATCATAACTTCCAAAATGCATCCAAAACTATATACTTGTGTTAATACAAAAGTCCGGGGTATTACAAGCTAACATCTACTTAGGAATTCCAAAGTTTTAGGTTCTAATTAGAGACCACTCGGGGCCATTTCAAGCAGTCTAATGCTTGGACTCATTCGGGTTCATTTCTACAACTTATTCAAGCATAGGTCTCGCCACATGTTAAGTTCCGTGATTATTGGAGGCTGTACTATTTTGAGCAGTTGACTTTTACTTGGAAATTGTTAAATTTTATGTTCTAACTAGAAACCAATCAAGGCCATTTCGAGCAATTTGACACTCAAATTCCAAAAATTGTTCATTTCCACAAGTCACTCATGCTTAGGCCTCGCTATGCGTGATGTTCCGTGGACATCGGAGGCTGATTACACTTGAAAAGTGTAATTATAAATTTCATATTTTTGACATTTATTCATGCATTTAAGTTATTAATTTTATAGTTTTGTTATTATTTTATTTCTTATGGAATTTATTTTCTAAATTGTAGGAAAAAAGGCAAAATAATCATAATTAGTAATGATAAAAGTGAGCCAGATGATGAAAAGGACACTATGGTTAGGACACCCCCTTGGGTGGTCTGGACCAGGTCAAAAGCCAGGCTAGAAGGAGGAAGCAGAACCTAGAAGAAAAAGGTTCTATGGTCCGGACACCCCGTCAGGTGGTTTGAACCATAGTAAGCTGCTGCGCAAAAAATTTTTAGCTCTTTTTAGGGTTTTGTGTTAGACTATATATATCATCTTATGTATGGCCACAAGAAAGGCTACCCTACTTTACTTTTCAGACTTTTGAGAGAGTTTTAGAGAGTTCTTCAATGTTTAAAGAATACTTTTGAAGTTTTGCAGAGCTTTCATAAGGATCATTACAATTTTCGTAGTTTGTTATTACACATTGAATAAGATTTCAAAGTACGTTGTCTTTCACTTTTGATTTTAGTAATACCGTCTTTATGATTCATTCTTTAGTTTAATGTTTTATGTGTGATTTGCTTGTTTTTCATCTTAAAATCATGCTAGCGTAAAGCTTTCTTTCTTGATTCAACAAATCAAGGAAGGGTGGGTTATTACGAACAATGGGATGTGCATATTGTTTGTGAAAACTCATATGTAGGGATCTATACCTTTCAAATCTGATTTCTTTTGTTTCAAAAGCTTTCGAAAATGAAAATCTTTGACTATATTCTCTGTAATCACTAGTAAAGGTTTTCATTTAAAACTTGTTTAATATTTTTGAACAAAATAAAAATTGGATTTGAACCCAAATGATTTCACAGAATATTTTTTTGGTTTTATAATCCTAAACAAGAATATAAAACTGAGTTTTGAGAATTGAAGAACTTTAAACGAAGATATCTTTCCAATCTATTTGTTCCTTTTATGTGAACTTTGGATTGTAGTTTTATGCATGACCGGCCCTAAAATATATGTGGTTTCTACCTCTCAAGTGCAAAAGGGCAGTCATAGTTTTAACTCGGTGAGTCCAAGGTCAAATTCACTGGGAGCTTATGTTTTTTAGTTTCTAGGTTTATGAAGGGAATTCAAAGTTTAATTATAAGCAAGTTCTAGAGTTCAGTTTAGCTAAATCCTAAGGTCTTGCAAAATTAAAATTCAATTTAAAGTAATTAAACTAACACTATGTAAGAGATTCAATAACTCAAAGTTTTGTTTTATGTCGTAAATGAATTTAATGTTAATTAAAGGAGTTCGATTAAATTCTTAAAATATTACTCTAAATTTCAAAGCAATTAATTAGACAAAAATTAAATCGAATTGCAAACTTAATATTAAAGAGGTTCTTGATTCAACTTTCAAGTCCGGGTAGTTCACTACTTCACTATGGGATGTTTAGGTTCAAATCTGAATTAGGGTTTTGTTCGAAAAGTATTGAGAACATTTAAATCCAAAAGTTAGTACCAGTGATTTCAAATGAATATGGTTAAAAACTTTTGTTTTTGAAAGTCTTTTCAAACAAATGAAATTAGAATTGAACTTGAATCCTACTTTTAATTTGTTCAAAAGTATTAATCAATGATAATCGAAAATCAATACCAGTAATTTCAGCTAATATGGTTAGAAGTTTTCGTTTTCGAATGTTTTCGAAATAAGTTAAAAAAGGTTTGAAAACAGTAGATCCCTACGCATGAGGTTTTGCAACCCATGTGAAGGGTCTACGCACATCCCATGGTGTTTCATAAACTACCCTTCCTTGATTTGTCGAATCAAGAACTAGGGTTTTTACGCTAGCATTATTTTAAATGAAACAAAAACAATAAATATGCACATAATCAACCAATCTACCAATTGAAATGAATAAATCATATTATTAAAGAGCAAAACGAAATCAAACTTACAATGTAACGTGTTTTGAAAGAAAGTAATGAATGATCACAGCAACGATAAAAAGCCCAACTCCAAACGTCTCCATGAACAATGAAAGAAAGTAAAAACACTCTCAAAACTATTCTAAAGCTCTCAAAGTATATGAAAAATATCCAAAAGTTCCTCTCTTGTGCGGCTGTAAACAAAGCTTTATATAAAGATTGGAAAGAAACCTTAAACGTGGAAATCAAGTTCGCGCCTCCTCGGACACGGTGGACCGAACCATCACCACAGAATGGCCATCTCCCCAAATTCTGGCTGAACAAACTCACTGTGGTCCGGACCGTTGGGTAGGGGGTCTGAACCACAGGAAGTCAATTACTCTGCTTCTCTTCCTTCTTCAAGCTGGGTCTTTGGGTTGGTCTGGGTTATCCAATGTAAAGTCTGAACCACAACTTCCCCTTCATTCCCTAAGCCATTCTCATAGCCATAAACTTCGATCTCCTTGCCCTTTTCCCTACAATTGAGAAGGTAAGAGTATAAGTAACAAAATAGCGTCAAGACTTCAAATTTAATTATTCAAATGCATTAATAAGTGTAAAAAATAGGGAGTTTGTAATTACACTTTTCAAGTGTAATCACACCCCCAACTTGAACGTTGCTAGTCCCTAGCAATGCTTTTTATTAAAATGAAATGCAACTACCGTCCTATTTCTTTTTTCGTTGGAAACACGGCTACACTTAGCTAAATGCAGCAAGCCCTTTAAACCCCTACGTTCCCCTTAGTGGACGAGTAAGGTCTCCTGAGGGTTTTCAGTGAATCTACCCACAAAATTCTATGGCATGGTCTCAAAAGTGATCAAGATCAAAAATGAATTAAGTTCAAGCTCAACAAGTTACGAAACTCGAATATCATGTGCAATTTCCAAGTGCTAAGCATAAATGCATGGACTATCAAAGTAGAAAGAGCATGTGTGCAAAATTGTTTCATTCATTCAACAAGGTCGTAAGAGCATAAACAAAACTAAGTTTTGACTTCAAAAGCTCACAAGGTACCACTCATAGAAAGCAATTCACTAATACAGGGCTCACACAAACCTATTAGCATATAATGCTATCCTAGTTGCATATAACCCCACAAACAAGGGAGTGAATTGAAATGAAATTCAAAGTGGATAGCTCATATTCATGTTCCAATGCATGTGTAAGAGATCACACCACACAACCTACACAAGACCACTACATGCACAATACAAGAGTTGCTTGCTAAGAATCCACTAGGTCTTTGTTTTGGTTGCAACTTGGCCAGGGGTAATGGTTAACAATGGAAGATATGAAAGTCAAAACACATGTCTTGGGATAAAGATATTCAAGTGCACACAAGTTGTAATACCCCAGACTTGTATTAGTATAAGTATATGATTTTGGGTGCATTTTGGAAATTAAGATATGTTAATTTAATGGTATGGGTCATTAATGGTGTTTAGAGTTGAGAACTTTGAAGAAAATGGGCTATGCAGTCAAAAGTGATATTTTGGCCAAGTGTTGGAAAATGGGAGGGAACCTTGGGCGCCCACCTAAAAAGAGCTTGTGCGCCCAAGGTCTTGGGTGCCCACCTGAGAAGAGCTTGGGCGCCCAAGGCACAGTGGCTTTGATAGATGTGAGTTCCTCTGCATTTTTCAGTCGGCCCCTCACCTCTATACACCTATATTAGGGCTAGGGGGATGGAAAAATCTAGAAGACACTATTTGGGGATTAAAATATTGGTTATATATATGTATATGTTAGTGTGGATGATGCAAGAGAGAGAGAGAGAAGTGGGTTGGAGAAGAAAAAATCGGGTGAGAAGCAAAGAAGGGTAAGGAACAAGAAACAAAGGGAACTAAGAGAGGGTTTGTATGGTAAGTGCCTCTAACCCTAACCAAAATAAAATTAACCTTGCAAGGATGCAATTAAGCACTCAAGGAACCTATCTATGTGATTTGTTTGATGTTTAGATCAAAGGGAGAGGAGATCAAACCAATCAAAGTTGGGAGCTTGAAACCAGGAAGAACCCTTCTCTTATTCTACATCTTTATCCAACTTGAGGTAGGGATTTAATGCCTCATTCTTACATATGTGTTGTGTAACAAGGAGTAGATTACCATTAGAAAACCCTCTTTAAGTGTTGGTTTCATGTATGGAAGAAAATGGGAGTTATACACATATCTATATATATGTATAGGTTGAGAGAATGAAAGTAGTGTTTTGATCCATAACTTGACTTGTGGTTGACGAAAACTAAAATTTTTTATTTTTTTTGAAGCCTAAGAACCTTGTGTTGATGTTAGAAATTGGAAACTTGAGGTATTTTTACATTAACTTGGTCAATTTGAGGTCCCAAGGGTGAAAAACCATGAAACCAGAAAATAGGGTATGAAACCTGAAACTTGGCCCAGGCTGTGGGCGCACGAGAGGGACACAAGTCGGGTGCCCAAGCCCGTGGGCACCCAAGACATTAAGACATGGGCGCCCAAGCTCCTTAGGTGCATGGCTGAGTGTCAGCTTGGGCGCCCACCGAGCCTAGGTCACTTTTCTGGCATTATTTAGTTTAGCCTTCTACTTTGGGCATATGGAAGAGTTGGTAACTTGTTTTCACATGAAACTTTTACTCGATCAATTTCATTGATTTAAAAAGGGAAATGAGCTTTAAAAAGTGATTAAGGGTTGATTATCTTAAACCTATGGGATTTAACTTGTAAGGGTGAATGAATGCTATCTTGAATGAAATGAATTGGAAGCTTATTTTGAGATAAGGGTCTTGATCGAGTTGAATTGTAAATATGTCTTGATGTAAACTAAATGTTGAGGTATATGAACTTGTGAGTGATTAAGTGAAAGGTAACTTGACAAAGAGACATATGTTTATAATTTTTGGTAAAAGTGGAGTGCTTAATATGGTTTGATCAATACTATATGTAATGAGCTATGGAATGAACCAAAACATTGACATGTGTGTTGAATGGTACATGTTGTTAAATGTTTAATAAGGTTGATCAATGTTGATATGTGATGAATCTTGGGATGAACCAAAAAGTGAACTTTTGTTAACAAATGATGGAAATTAAATGAGGCTTGGATTAAATAAAATGAAAAGATGAAATGAGTTGTGCTACATGATGAAATGGAATGTGGTTGTGCGTATTGGAAAGTGATGGTGATGAATGTGAATTGTGATTGATGAGTATTGAATGTGATGATTGGTTGGTTGTGTACCAGGGGGCCGTGGTGGGGTGCGAAAATAGGAAAGGTTAGAGAGTACCCTCGGGTTGAGAGTCCCGGAACCTATGCAGGGTTTGGTGTCAATGCCAGTGGGTTAGTAGCCCACAACATTGTGTGTGTTTTGGCTCCTTGTGGCCCTAGACAGTGATCCTAAACGACGACGTCGGTTTATCATTTTCGTTGGGTATTGGCCCATAAAAGACGATAATGTGTATGCACCTAACCCCTGAGGATTGTATGGTTATGGCTATGTGATTGATTAATGAAATGATGGTACTGTGAATGTGATTTCATGATTGAATGATGAACAAATGTAATATGGATGTGGATATGTGATTGAATGTTGAATATGTGTTAATGTGATATGGTACATGGTTGAATACAAAGTTGGGAAATTTAATAATGGAGAATAATTGGACTTGAATGCAACACTATGATGTTATTGAGTAAAGATAAATATTGTAAATATGGTTATATGGTCGGCTATATTTAAACATCAAAGAGATAATTGAAATGTGATATGAACACATGTATGGATTTTCAAAGATTAAATATAAATTGGAAACTTAATCCTTCTTATGATACTGTTGTGTAAATATATATGTATTCCATGTCGGTTATGTAATTGTGTTGATAAATTGTTGTGGCACTAGAACATATTAAGATAAGTAGATGCACCATGAATAGTTTGCACGTTTGGAATACATACCATATATGTTTGTTTGCGGCATCGTGGGTACAAGTGGATCCGTGCTCACGTTCCTACAGATTTTTGATGCAGGTACAAGCTATAACATTTAGGTGGGCTAATGGGGTTGGACTAGGAGGTTATGCATGAGCCCAACCAAGCTTAGCAAAGCTCATGGTCATCTAGTTTAAATATCTTTTGGGATTGTAATATTGTACACTTTTAAACTTTTTGATTTGGTTGTAATGGCCTTAAGGCCTAAGTTATGTAATTTGGGAATGGTGTATAGAGTATGTGACCCGGCAATAGTCAAGGTTAAACTTAGGTTATCCTATTTTATGTCTTGGGCTCACTAGCTTACGTTGCGTTGCTCTGATCATGGGATTGATTATGTTAGTGCATGTTGTGTGTGTTTATCACTCACCCCTCGCGTCACGAGATCCGGTGCGTGACACAAGTCCCAAGCTACCCATTTCCTTTCCAACCTCAAGAAAACTACAACAATAAGCTTATTCACAAACTTACAAACTACTCATGGGGCATTCTCAATAATTGTAATACAATGCACAAGTCCCAAAATTACACAAGTAAAAAGGAATGACAAATTTTTTTTCTTTTCTTTTTCTTCTTTTTTCTTTTTTTTTCTTTGAAATAATGAAATAAACATAAGTTGAATTCTCCACCTAATATTTCCTCTCAATATGCTCTCAAAAGTTTCTATTCCTAACCCCCATTCACATCACTAACATTGAAGCACTTTTCACAACCTAAAACATGTGAGGGTAAGGCTTAAAAGTGTGTGAATAAGGTTAAAGGATAATATATGAGGTGGGAGCCAAGAAAAATATATATATATATATAAATATCATACACTTTATTAAAAGGCTTCAAGTTGGTTCCTAGGGAAATTTCATATCAAGGAAGGATAAAGAGGCCTAACAATAGCAAAAATGGCCTAGCATTCAAAGCTAGCAACAACTCATAATGTGCCAAGTGAAACTCATGCAAGTGTGTGTGATGCAATTGGTGTATTGAAAACCCAATTGAAAAACAAAAGAGCTGTGATTATGTGCAACCCCTCAAGAAAAAAAATAATAGGCTCAAAAGCTCACAATTAAGGGGCATAAGTCTCCACCTAGTCCAAAAATGCTCAATTAACCAATGTCAAACAAAATCTACTCCTAAGCACATAAGCTTTTCTCCATGATAGTCTCAAAATGCACAAGGTCATAGCACACTCAACTTGAATTATGTTTCTTTTTAATACTTGAACAAGATTCACTCATCACTTTCTCACTCTATTCCACAATCAACCAAACCAAAAAGGGCTGACATGTAGGTGTAAATGTGCTAAATGCATGTATTCAAGCTCAAAATACTCAAAAATTTTCAAATTTTGCAGTTTTTAGCATGAAAGTCATCATGCGAACTCTACCCCCAACCTAAACTAAACATTGTCCTCAATGTGAGAACCATGATGCATATGTGGGTCTGTAGTGTGTGAAGTAAGCATGATGATGAGCATAAAAGAGTAGCCACATTAAACCAAACATGCACCCATTATTCACTATACTAAAAGTGGTATCTACTACATTCCCCCAACCTAGATTGAAGAGACTAATTACATGAATGTAATGTATAAAGACTAACAAGATACAAAAAATAAACATAAAAGAAAGGGTAAGAATTACCTCGTGTTATCTTCAAAGGAATCTAAAGCATGTTGAGACTCAAAAGAGAATTACACTGGAGTACCAAAAAGCATCATCTTGGTCCAACCCATTGGAAAGATCAATATCCTCTCTAGACTTAGTGTTAATACTCTCAGTGTCAGGGATGTCTTCCGAAGGTGGCATATCATGATAATCAGATAGGGAACTCGTTACAGATTCTATAGTGTTGGTGTTTGTGGCGTAAGAGGGTGCATCTGACCACTCAGTAGCTATGGTTATCTCAGCCCAGTCCATCTCTAAGAGAAGTTCAAGGTCAACTTCATTCCACCATTGCCCGTCAAGTAGTTGGTCAGGTGTTATGTGCATAAGTAGAGGATATATGAGTGGTAAGGGTAATTGTTACGGCCAAAATTGTAGATTGGCAAATCCATGGTCAAAAACAGTGTTTTGTAATCTCTAAACTTAGTGTAGGCTAAGACACTACAGTCTTGAGTCAATTAGAAGTATAAAGGCCTCAAAAAATCAAGTTTCCATAACGGCTAGAAGTCTTGAAGAGGTTGAAAATCAAGTTTCTAAAGTGGCTGGGAGTCTTAAAGAGATTCAGAAGTCCTGAAGAGGTTCGGAACTCAATAAGGTAAGATGACCGCAGGTAGCCGCGGGAAAAAGACGAGAGCTAAAAATCAGCTTTTAGGCGTGCGGGAAGACCTCGGGAAGACCACTCTGATTCGCGAGATCCCGTGGAAAGCTTGCAGGAAGACTGCGGGAGCGTCCTTCCCGCGAGGTGATGTTTCTCAACCTATTTTACCCTAATTCGAGCTCTGGTTGGATTGGTTGATATAAATATTGACAGAGCACATTCAAGAGTTTAGTATACAGAGAGAATATACGATTAAGTTGCTGAGCCTAGAACGCACAAGTATTTTCTCACATTCTTAGCCAATATTTCATTCATCTATGTTGATTCGAAGGAGTTTGAATCTTTTGAAGCGTTGAGGATTCAGCAAGTGAGTTTCCGAGGATTTGGTGTTCGTGCCTTCGAGGAGTCGAAGGGCTTTTAGTAAAGGAGTTGGTGAATCGAGGAGTCGAGCGAATGTCAGCAAGAGTATAGAGTTAAGGAGTTGATTTATCGAGTTGTTGAGTTTGTAACCAACGATTTATTTTAGTAAAAGTTTTGTATTTTGAGGTCTTCCTTCGTGGATTACCTTGTTTTGTATATTGCGCATTCCATTCTCTTATGAGTGTGATTGTTTGATTGATTGGTTTGGAATCTCCATAAGTACATTACGAATTTTCAATTGGTATCAGAGCAGGTACGTTTTTGAGAACAAAACGTGATCTTGTTATTTGCTAATGGATCCTCCAAGAGAAGGAAGTTCAAGCATGTGACCTCCATGGTTCGATGGCACAAACTATACACACTGGAAGGTTCGAATGAGAGCCCATCTCATCTCATTTAACGTCAACGTTTGGCTAGCCATTGAAAAAGGTTAGGTAAAACCAACTCACTCTATTAATAATGAGATAGTTGACAAGCCTATGGATTTGTGGACGAGGGTCGAGCAAGAGAAGGCTGAATGGAACTACAAAACCCTAAGTTTAATTTTCTGTGCAGTCTCCGCCGATGAGTTCAGAAGAATTCTAGCTGTGAGATTGCTAAGGAGGCTTGGAAGATTCTGGAGTTGACGCATCAAGGGAATTCTACTGTCAAGAAGTCCAAGCTACAAAAAGTAACTACAGAGTTTGAAAATTTGAAGATGTCTGAAGATGAATTCTTTGATAGTTTTTACGCAAAGCTCTGTGATATCGTCAACACTAATTTTTATCTTGGAGAACCGATTCCCAACCGAAAGATTGTAAGTAAGATTCTATGATCTCTTTCTATGTCCTTTCAAGCCAAGGTCACCGCTATTGAAGAAGCTAGGGATGTAGATTCAATGAGGGTAGAAGATTTGGTTGGCTCCCTACAGACCTATGAAGCCAACATGATTAAACCTAAATCAAGAGGAGTTGCCCTAAAAACTGTGAAGGAAGATGTGGCCTCCTCAAGTGATGATGAGTCAATCCTCTCTGCTGAAGAAATTGCTATCTATGCTAAGAAACTTAGAAGATTCTTCAAAAAGAAAGATAGGAAGCAAGGAAAGTTGAAAAAGAATGAGAAAGTCAAAGGAGAGAAACCTTCGGAGAAGAAGAAGAAGGAGAACAAGTCTAAAGGCGTGAAGTGCTACGAGTGCCAAGGGTATGGTCACATAGCCTAAGACTATGGGAACAAGAAGGGTAAGAAAAAGGTTCTCAATGCAACTCTCGATGATTCAGATGATCAGTCGAGTACCTCCTCTTCTTCAGACGATTTCCAAGAGAATTACATGGCTTTTATTATTAGTGCAAGTGCCTCCTCCAATGCATCAGAGTCATCGTCCTCCAAGCATAAGAAAGAAGAATCCTCCGAGAGTGAAGTGGAAGAAGATTCAAGTGAGGAAGTAGACGTTGAAGAGGATTATGAACAATTGTATCAAGACTGTCGAAAGCTCCACAAGCAAAACGAAAAGTTGACGGTGAAGAACATGATATTAAAGAAGGAGAGAAATAGTATAAAAATTACTTTGGAAGAACTGGAAGCCAAATGTGAAGATCTTGAAGCAAACAAGAAAACTCAAGAGGAGTTGATAGCAGCATTTAAGACCAAGTTGGAACAAAAAGAAAAAGATATGAAAGTGCCCAGGGTAAATTGCAATCCATGCAGCTCAAGATGAATACTGCTTCTTCACAACTTGATGACATACTTGGGATGCAAAGAATCACACGTGACAAAAGGGGACTTGGGTACAGTGGCACACAGGCGGTCAATCTTGAAGCTAAAGCTACCCCTAGTTCAACTGCTCCAAGTATAGTTAAAGCTCCTCCATCAAAGAAAGTTAAAGCTCCTCCATCAAAGAAAGGTAATCAGTCTAGAGCTTACTTTCAGAAGCCTAAAGGTATGCCCCCTAACTTGCAGCGTAAGTTTGTTCCTATATGCTTTCATTGTGGTATACCTGGACACACAAGACCACATTGTCACAAGTTATTTGGGCTTCCCCTATCCTATGTTGACACTAGGAATTCTTTGAGATATAATTTTCAAGTGTCAAATAGGTTTAATCCTTGAAGGTTTCAAAAGTCATATCTTGATTCTAGACCTTACGTGACTTGGCCAGTGAGGAAAAACTTAAAGAAAAATTTTTCAAAACCCATTGGTCCAAAACTCAACATTCCCAAGACTCAAAATGCTTTTCCAAAATTAAGAACTGTTTGGGTTAGGAAGAGTGATCTCTATGTCTCCCACACCCCTAAGAGTGTTGAAGGGGTGAGCCTTGATGTGTAGAGTCAAATTTTTTTTTTGAACTAGGATGTGCGTCATTGTTTATTTTTACCTAGTTCTATGAAATCACTTAGATTAAATTTTTTTTAATTTTTGAGATAATGTTTTTTGCTGCAATGTTATTCTTTGTGATTTTCTTGCATGTTCTATTACTTCATACACATTTCAAAATCACAGGATTAAAATTGTTGATCTACATAGTGGTTATAAATTTGAATTACTTGATGAACTTGAATTCTATGTTTTGTTGTTCCTTGTCATGGTAGTGGTGTGCCAATTGTAATTGCACGTAGTTTAGTACATCATGAGAAATCTTTTCCACTACTCAACTATTTTAATAAATTCTCCTTTTTGGACTATTGGTTGCTTTTGAGTTTAAATGAAATCAAAATTCACTTGGAAAGGACTACCATATGGGATAGAGTGAAAGCTAGCCTGTTGACGTACGGGTTATCAAAATAACCACCCTCTGGGTTTGACGATACAGGAAGAAGGCTACCTACCCATAAAGTGTGTGAAAGCCACCAAGAACAAATAAAAAGAAAAAGGAGGAAAAGAAAAAGAAAAAATGGTGATCTTACATTGGTATTTTTCAATTGGTATCACATTGGTGTTTAATTGAAAACAATAAATTGAGGAGAATTTAGTTGAAGAGCTAACACTGCATATCTTGCTCAATTCAATTCACACTCCGAGGAGCAATTTTGAAATTCATGCGAGTATGTGAAAAGTATTAATCGTGTTGCACTTAAACTTCATTTCACACACTGCACAAGCATTTGGCCATTGGTATAACATGTGTGAACAACTCATGACATAAATAGTAGGGTGATTCTTGGAATTCTTATTTGTTACTATTTATGTATGGTCAAAATTTTAGAACTGTGTTTAGTTTTGTGTTTGGGAAAATAGAACTTGGAATGATTTGATCAAGATTACACATTGTACCTAATTTTTGGTCAATTCATGTAAAAAACGGGGAGATATATAATTAAGGGGGAGAATAGAATATTTTTGTAGGGAGAATGTTTGAAAAGGAGTTAGTTAATTAAGGGGGAGAACATTTTTTGTCATATTGTTGATATGGTTTTATTTGATTCTTTATCTTTTCCACATGATGCCTTGATTATTTTGTTTAAGTGTGCAGCCATACAGGTTATCAGTTGGAATGTGTTGATGGAATGGATAACAAATTTATTGAGGCCTTAGTGTAGTTTGATTTTCATTTGTAATTTCATGTTTTTGAGTTTTGACATGGAATTGCCAAAGGGGGAGATTGTTACGACCAAAATTGTAGATTGGCAAATCCATGGTCAAAGATAGTGTTTTGTAATCTCTAGACTTAGTGTAGGCTAAGACACTACAGTCTTGAGTCAATTAGAAGTGTAAAGGCATCAGAAAATCAAGTTTCCATAACGGCTAGAAGTCTTGAAGAGGTTGAAAATCAAGTTTCCAAAGTCGCTGGGAGTCCTAAAGAGATTCGGAAGTCCTGAAGAGGTTCGGAACTCAATAACGCATGATGACCACGGGATGACCTCGGGTAGTCATGGGAAAAAGCCAAGAGCTAAAAATCAGCTTTTAGCCATGCGGGAAGACCGCTCTGATTCACGGGATCCCGTGGGAAGCTCGTGGGAAGACCGCGGCAGCGTCCTTCCCATGAGGTGATGTTTCTCAACCTATTTTACCCTAATTTCAGCTCTGGTTGGACTAGTTGATATAAATATTGACAGAGCACATTTACGAGTTCAATATACAGAGAGAATATACGATCAAGTTGCTAAGCCTAGAATGCACAAGTATTCTCTGACCTTCTTAGCCAAGATTTCATTCATCTACGTTGATTCGAAGGAGTTCGAATCCTTTGAAACGCTGAGGATTTAGCAAGTGAGTTTCCGAGGATTCGGTGTTTGTGCCTTCGAGGAGTCAAAGGGCTTTTGCTAAAGGAGTTGGTGAATCGAGGAGTCGAGCGAACGTTAGTAAGAGTATAGAGTCGAGGAGTCGATCTATCAAGTTGTTGAGTTTGTAACCAATGATTTATTTTAGTAAAAGTTTTGTATATTGAAGTTTTCCTTCGTGGATTACCTCGTTTTGTATATTGTGCATTCCATTCTCTTGTGGGTGTGATTGTTGGATTGATTGGTTTGGAATCTCCATCAGCACATTACGAATTTTCAGTAATGAATTGCTTTCTAAAAAATATTCCTCAGACCACCCTTCCCAGTCAACCTCTGAACTCTCAGAGTCACTCTCCTCACTGGGTAAACAAAATAAGCCATCCCACTTACGTTTTCTACCAATTAACAATTTAAAAGGTTCCCCCTGATTATAGTTAACGTCATTTGGACCAGAGATGATGTACCTATGCTTTACAAAGAATATGAAAATAGAGTTTAAGAACACAAGCAACCAAACATTCCAACACAAGGTAATAACAATATGATCAAGAATCAAAAGAACAACATAAATAAAATGTAAAATAAACGCAAAATACCAAACTAAAGTAGTCAAACATAATTACACATTAGTCTCAACTGGTTAAAGTTAAAAACAGAGTTTTAGGATCAATAAATGAAACAGGAAACCTCACTCCTAGACTCTCTAAAAAGAGAAGACATAAGAAATCAATCACTGAGGAGGTGGGGGTGGATGAGACTCTCTGATATGGTCTAAGATGGTCTGTAGGAGGTGATCCTGAGTTTGTTGGCTCTGGTGGATGCGCAAAAGAAGCTGGTGGTCAGCTTCTTGATTCTATTCCATCATGCTAATACGTTCAGCCAGGGTCTCAATCTGATCAGCTAAGTCTGTGTTAGTAACCTCCTCTTCATCCTCCTCTGGTGCATGGGATGGTTCTCCTCTTTCTTCAAATGCTTCTACCTTCATTTTCTTTGAAATTAAGCCACGGGACTTGACATAAGATGTGATATTAAAAGGTTTTAATCTAGAGGCTATAGGTAG
This sequence comes from Vitellaria paradoxa, assembly GCA_019916065.1. Classification (NCBI taxonomy): domain Eukaryota; kingdom Viridiplantae; phylum Streptophyta; class Magnoliopsida; order Ericales; family Sapotaceae; genus Vitellaria; species Vitellaria paradoxa. Next base: position 20,229,179 of record CM034241.1, on the reverse strand, counting down.
GTCATCTGTGATGTGAGCTCCCTTCCTTCTAAATATCTCCGTGAGTGCTCCGCCAAAGGGTAAAACAGCTAAAGCTCCAAGGTGCTCACAAGTATAAGCTACTTAAAGCCACATGTAGGAGGGCAAATCAATCGTCATCCCCGTTCCAATAGCATAAATCAGTCGAGCTCGAATGGGAGTGCAATCAGAATTCCTGTTTTGGGGTAACAGGTTTTGATCGACACTGAAATGTGTTTGGGTTCTACCTCTCAAGTGCAAGAGGGTGGTCATAGTCTTACTTGGTGAGAACTGAGGTCATCTCCACAGGGAGGGCTTTGTTAAAAGCTATAGACTTGTTCTCTTAGTTAGTAGGTGGACCTAACTTAACCTAAACTAAATTTGGGTTATGGGAATACATAGATATAGGTTTGGTTGAGGATGGTGAAATGAAGGAATTAAACTAAAACAAAAGCGTTAGAAATAATATTAACTAAAACAATTTTGACGACAATCCAAATCCAGTATTGGGGTGGCAATGGTTCTTTTAAATACATTAATAACTCAACTCAACAAATGCACATGTGTTGTTGGGTCAGAAGATGTTCTTTAAAATATGATTTGTGGAAATCTCAAAGTAAGTAGAGGCTTTTGAAAATAATTTTATGTTCACCAGGACATTGAATCAAACACCTAGTGTGCACAAGTGCAACCAAGCTTTGATTATAACACAGGTGAGCCAATTTCGTAGGGACGCCTATATTTTAGTTTAGAAAATAAGTTCTAAGTCATTGGGCTATTGAATCAAGCACTTGATATGCACGGGTAAGAACTCATTACCAAGTGAAGATTGTAACACAGGTAACTTGATTTATAGGAAAACCTAATTTGGGTTTTGGAAAATAAGGCTCTAACTTACCGGGACATTGAACTGAACACTTGGTGTGCACAAGTGAAAACTTGTAACCAAGCTATGGTTGTAACACGGGCGAGCAAGTTTCGAAAGAACCTTAACTTTAGCAAGAGATTTCAATTGAAAGCCATAAAAAAAATATTTTTGTGAAAACCATTTGCATCTGATTAAACCAAAACCAACCACAATACTTTCAATGGCATGAAGCCAAGAATAAAACTAACCTAACATAGTCATAGCGAAATCGCAAAGAAGAAATAGGAGACATGCCATCGAAACAAAATAAGATTGAGCGCTCAAATAAAAAAAAACTGAATGCTTAACTTAAAATTAAAATATGAAAGTAAAACTTACACATAGAGTAGCAATCTTGAACAACGAACTTAAAAACTTAAACCCTAACCCTAATCTAAACTAAACTAAGAAAAGAGAGAGAAGGGAGAAAAGAGGGAAAAAAAACCTTCAATAAGATCTGACATGCCCAAATTTATTTACAACAAAATTTTAAGGGCAAAAGAATCAATTCAAATATAAAAGTTAGCTAAAAAGTCCAACGCGCCGCATAGAGGGGCGCTCATGATGGATGTAGGGCGCCCATAGTTGGTGTGTTCCCAACCGTTTGATGAATTGCACCTAAGACTCAACTTTCCCACACAAATTGGCTCTCGGTGGGCGCCCACCTGATGAATAGTGGGGCACCCATGACACCTGTGGGGCGCCCACGGTCAAGGTGAGCACCCGTATGCAACCACAGTTAATAGCACTTCTCTGACAGCTTTCTATCCTTGACTTCCGATGCAATTTTGACCCTCAAGATGATCGATTTGGGCTTTGGCTAAAACACGAAAGTTGTAGCCCATCAAGTTTTGTTTCTAACCTAAAAAGAATTGCACAACTTTGAGTTGTGAGGAAAAAGTTATGGTTGGAAAACTGAGAGAGTGTTGAGCTAGAACTTCAACTGTACACCACCTCCTTGGCAGCCATGGTAGTCAATCTTATGCCTTGGGATGGCTCTTGGAAAGTTGAAGAAGTCTTAGGAGTCTGAGGACTTTTTTTGCACTTTCTTTATTCTAGCTTGCCTTGGCTCCTCCTCACATGCAACCTTGGTGTTGTTTAGGCCAAAAGCTCTAAGTTGTATTACCGAAAGACTCACAAACAACAATAATGCATGGAAATGAGATAATTAAGCTAATACATTGCCATTAACAAGCATAAGTGCATAATTAGCTTACAAAAAGGATATAGAATTGTATAATATTGCAAGCTAATCACACCCCACAACCTAGAAATTGCTAGTCCCTAGCAATGCATGCAATTAAACCATGGGTTACAAAAACAAGTGCAAAAATGCCCACAACATGTAAGCTCTTATTCAAATCAAAATAGGACAAAATAAAAACTAACTAAGGTCATGTCCATTTTCGTAGGAGACACACGGCCACACTTAGCGCGTGAGACAAGCCCTTTAGTCCCCTAGGTTTCCCCTAGTGGACGAGTACGGTCTCGTGAGGGTTTGCAGTGATGCTACTCATAAACATCTATAGAATGGTCTCAATATATCCAAAAAGCAATTAAGATAAAAATGAATCAAGCTCAAGCCCGACAAGTCATAACCCAAATATCATGTGTAATTCCCAAGTGCTAAGCATAAATGCATGGGCTATCAAAGTAGGAAGAGCATGTGTACATAATTGTTTCATTCATTCAACGAGGTTGCAAGAGTATAAATGGAACTACGTTTTGACTTCAAATACTTATAGGGTACCACTCATAGAAAAAAATTCACTCATCAAAGGTTCACACATACCTATTAGCATATAATGCTATCTTAGTTGCACACAACCCCACAAACAAGTGAGTGAACTAAATTGAAGTTCAAAGTGGACAGCTCATGATAATGTTCCAATGCATGTGCAAGAGGTCACACCACACAACCTACACAACACCACTACATGCACAAATAAGAGTTACTTGCTTAGAATCCACTAGCTAGGTCTTTATTTTGGTTGTAACTTGGCCAGGGGTAGATCTGACATGCCCAAATTTATATACAACAAAATTTTAAGGGCAAAAGGGTCAATTCAAACGTAATAGTTAGCTAAAAAGTCCAACTTGCCGCATAGAGGGGCACCCATGGTTGGTGTGTTCCCAACTGTTTGATGAATTGCCCCTGAGAGTCAACTTTCACACACAAATTGGCTCTCGGTGGGCGCCCATCTGATGAATAGTGGGGCGCCTATGACACTTGTGGAGCACCCACGGTCAAGGTGGGATGCCTGTATGCAACCACAGTGACTAGTGCTTCTTTGACAACTTTCTGTCCCTGACTTTCGATACAATTTTGACCCTCAAGATGATTGATTTGGGTTTTGGCTAAAACACGAAAGTTGTAGCCCTTCAAGTTTTGTTTCTAACCCAAAAAGAACTGCGCCACTTCGAGTTGCGAGGAAAAAGTTATGGTTGGAAAACTGAGAGAGTGTTGAGTTGGAACTTCAACTATACACCACTTCAACGATTTTGAACTTCGAACCATTTCCTTCACCTTGGCAGCCATGGTAGTTGATCTTATGCCTTGGGATGGCTCTTGGGAAGTTGAAGAAGTCTTGGGAGTCTTAGGACTTTTCTTGAACTTTCTTTATTTTGGCTTGCCTTGGCTCCTCCTCACATGCAACCTTAGTGTTGTTTAGGCCAAAAGCTCCAAGTTAAATTACCTAAAAACACATAAACAGCAATAATGCATGGAAATGAGATAATTAAGCTAATACCTTGCCATTAACAAGCATAAGTGCATAGTTAGCTTACAAAAGGGATATAGAATTGTATAATATTGCAAGCTAATCACACACCCAACCTAGACATTACTAGTCCCTAGCAATGCATGCAATTAAACCATGGGGTACAAAAACAAGTGCAAAAATGCCCACAACATGTAAGCTCTTATTCAAATCAAAATAAGACAAAATAAAAACTAAGGTCATGTCCATTTTCGTAGGAGACACACAACCACACTTAGCGCGTGAAACAAGCCCTTTAATCCCCTATGTTCCCCCTAGTGGACAAGTACGGTCTCGTGAGGGCTTGCAGTGATGCTACTCACAAACATCTATGGAATGCTCTCAATATATCCAAAAAGCAATTAAAATAAAAATGAATCAAGCTCAAGCCCAACAAGTCATAACCCTAATATTATGTGTAATTCCCAAGTGCTAACCTTAAATGCATGGGCTATCAACGCAGGAAGAGCATGTGTACAAAATTGTTTCATTCATTCAACGAGGATGCAAAAGTATAAATGAAACTAGGTTTTGACTTCAAATACTCACAGGGTACCACTCGTAGAAAGAAATTCACTCATCAATGATTCACACATACCTATTAGCATATAATGCTATCCTAGTTGCACATAACCCCACAAACAAGTGAGTGAAATGAATTGAAGTTCAAAGTGGACAGCTCATGATAATGTTCCAATGTATGTGCAAGAGGTCACACCACAACCTACACAACACCACTACATGCACAAACAAGAGTTACTTACTTAAAATCCACTAGGTCTTTATTTTAGTTGTAACTTGGCCAGGGGTAGACCTGACATGCCCAAATTTATATACAACAAAATTTTAAGGGCAAAAGAATCAATTCAAATATAAAAGTTAGTTGGAAAGTCCAACTCACCGCACAAAGGGGCGCCCATGATGGATGTGGGTCGTGAAAGGTTGGTGTGTTCCCAACTATTTGATGAATTGCCCTTGAGAGTCAACTTTCCCACACAAATTGATTCTCGGTGGGTGCCCATCTGATGAATAATGGGGTGCCCATGACACCTGTGGGGCGCCCATGGTCAAGGTGGGGCACCTGTCTGCAACCATAGTGAATAGTGCTTCTTTGACAACTTTCTGTCCCTGACTTCCGATGTGGTTTTGACCCTCAAGATGATTGATTTAGGCTTTAGCTAAAACATAAAAGTTGTAGCCCTTCAAGTTTTGTTTCTAACCCAAAAAGAATTGCACCACTTCGAGTTGTGAGGAAAAAGTTATGGTTAGAAAAATGAGAGAGTGTTGAGCTAGAACTTCAACTGCACACCACTTCAACGATTTTGAACTTCGAACCATTTCCTTCTCCTTGGCAGCCATGGTTGTCGATCTTATGCCTTGGGATGGCTCTCGGGAAGTTGAAGAAGTCTTGGGAGTCTTAGGACACTTTCTTTATTTTGGCTTCTCCTCACATGCAATCTTGGTGTTGTTTAGGCCAAAAGCTCCAAGTTATATTACCTAAAAACACACAAATAGTAATAATGCATGGAAATGAGATAATTAAGCTAATACCTTGCCATTAACAAGCATAAGTGCATAATTAGCTTAAAAAAAGGATATAGAATTGTATAATATTGCAAGCTAATTACACCCCCCCAACCTAGACATTGCTAGTCCTTAGCAATGCATGCAATTAAACCATGGGGTACAAAAACAAGTGCAAAAATGCCCACAACATGTAAGCTCTTATTCAAATCAAAATTAGACAAAATAAAAACTAAGGTCATGTTCATTTTCATAGGAGACACATAGCCACACCTAGCGCGTGAGACAAGCCCTTTAATCCCCCAGGTTCCCCCTAGTGGACGAGTACGGTCTCGTGAGGGTTTGCAGTGATGCTCCCCACAAACATCTATAGAATGGTCTCAATGTATCCAAAAAGTGATTAAGATAAAAATGAATCAAGCTCAAGCCCAACAAGTCATAACCCAAATATCATGTGTAATTCCTAACTGCTAAGCATAAATGCATGGGCTATCAAAGTACGAAGAGCGTGTGTACAAAATTGTTTCATTTATTCAACGAGGTTGCAAGAGTATAAATGGAACTAGGTTTTGTCTTCAAATACTCAAAGGGTACCAGTCATAGAAAGAAATTTACTCATCAAAGGTTCACACATACCTATTAGCATATAATGCTATCCTAGTTGCACATAACCCCACAAACAAGTGAGTGAACTGAATTGAAGTTCAAAGTGGACAACTCATGATAATGTTCCAATACATGTGCAAGAGGTCACATCACACAACCTACAGAACACCACTACATGCACAGACAAGAGTTACTTACTTAGAATCCACTAGGTCTTTATTTTGGTTGTAGCTCTGCTAAGGGCAGTGGCTAACAATGGAAGATATGGAAATCAAAGCACATGTTTTGAGATAAAGATGATCAAGTGCACACAAATTCCACTTTACCCCATTTCCTTTCCAACCCCAACAAGGATCCAACAAGAAGCTTATTCACACTAAATACTACCCTTGGGACAATTGCAAATATTGCAAACAATGTACAAGTCCCATAATTTCATAAACAAAGGAATGATAATTTTTTTTCCTTTTTTTCTTTTTTTTTTCTTCTTTTTTTTTTCTTTTTCTTTTTTTTTCTTTTTTTTTTCCTTTTGAAATAATGAAATATATATCAGCTGAATTCTCTACCCAATATTTCCATTCGATATGCTCTCAAAAGTTTCCATTCCCAACCCCTGTTCACGTCACTGACATTGAGGCACTTCACAACGTAAGACATGTGAGGGTAAGGTTTAAAGTGTGTGAATAAGGTTAAGGAATAATATATAAGGTGGGAACCAAAGAAAAAATAGTATATATGTATCACACACTTTATTAAAAAGCTTCAAGTTGGTTCCTAGGGTAATTCATAACCAAGAAAGGACAAGAAGGCTCAAAATAACAAAGAGGGCCTAGCATCATGTTCAAAGCTTGCATCAACTCATAATGTGCCAAGTGAATACTCATGCAAGCGTGTGTGATGCAATTGGTGCATTGAAAACCAAAGTGAAGAATAAAGAGCTATGATTATGTGCAACGCCTTAAGAAAAGAATAATAGGCTCAAAAGCTCACCATTAAGGGGTATAAGTCTCCACCTAGTCTAAGAATGCTCAATTAACCAATTTCAAACAAAATCTACTCCTAACCATATAAGCTCTTCTCCATGATAGTCACGAAAATGCACAAGGTCATATAACACTCAACTTAAATTAAGTTTCCTATTAAAGCTTGAACAAGACTCACTTATCACTCTCTCACTCAATTCCATAATCAACCAAACCAAAAAGGCTGACATGTAGGCATAAATGTGCTAAATCATGTATTTAAGCTAAAAAATACTCAAAAAAATTTTTAATTTGTAATTTTTTAGCATGAAAGGTTATCATGCGAACTTTACCCCCTAACCTAAACAAAACATTGTCCTTAATGTGAGAACAAGAAGCATATGTGGGTCCGTAGTATGCAAAGTGAGCATGATGATGAGCATGAAATAATAGCCACAAAAGGCACAAAGAAGAACATAGCACAAATTAAACCAATCATGCACCCATTATTCAAGCCCCTTAAGGCATCACCTGAAACACCCCCAGCCTAGATTCTACAGCACCCTCAACAACAACTAGTATATATAATAGAGTACCAAAATTGAAAGTATAAGATTAAAGAAAAATGGAGAGGAAGGGTATTACCTCAAGAGCTTCCTTATTTGAAGAAAACAAAAGAAACTATACAAAAGAAAAGGTTAGAAATGAAATAAAATGAAAATAAGACAAGAGAAAGGGTTAGTATGAAAGAATAAATAAAAATAAAATAGAAGAAAATAAAGGAAGAGAATCAAACTAAAAAGAACTAAAAAAAATAAGAAAATGAAAAATCTAATCTACTATGTACAAATGAAATGAAGACAAAAGGGTTATCCATATCCTCTCCATCCCATGCATCCACAAATGGTTTAAGATATGGGCCCACAAAGCACCGTAGGTGAACGCTCCTCAGCAGTAAAACACACCAAATGATGAAAGGCCAAGTGAGGTTCTTGAAACCTCAGATATGGCCATGATGCATACATGGATATGGACATGGTGGGTTCAATAAGTCTTTCAATGCCCAGGAAATCTATGGGTGTGGAAATGGTGGACTCTAATGATCTCTCGACACCTAAGAAATCTACGAGTGCAGAAATGGCAGGTTTGAATGATCTCCCAACACACAAAAAGTCAATGCAAGCTTTCCTTGTGTCTACTACCTCTCCCCAGTGATGGTCGGTGTCATGATAGTCACTCATAATCCCTATAGTAAGACTCTCAGATGGGGCTAAGTCAAGAGATGAGAGGTGTGCACCACTCTCAACCTCAAGTGTGTAGTGAAGTGAACTAGGGTCAACCAACTCAATGATGTATTCCTCAGGACATGTGACATTTAAATGCTCAATTTGAGTCAAAAGACTCTCAATAAAGTCGGGGTGGGTGGGGTAGGTTGAGCATCAAGCTCGGTAGTAGAAAAGGATTGCACATCTCCCTAACTCTCAGTAAGTGGTGGAGAAATATCCTGGATGGGAGAGTCCCAAGGGAAATGAGGAAGATGCTCATTCCAAATGTTATCCCCATTAGGGCAATTGTCCTATTTAGTGCCTATGGTAGTGCCTGAGGTCGACAACTCAGTCATGTTACCACTTAGAGTGGTGCTCATTATTTGTGTCAACCTAGAAATTTGCCCTGTGATGTCATCTAATGCCTAGTTCACGTCGTTATTGGTGCTCAACTGCTGCTGCATGATTTGATGAAAAGTGCCCTTGAATTGTGCGTCATTAGGTTCACAAGGCCAATAATCCTGAGGTTCCTCATACTGGCCGTCAGTGAGTGGAACAAGGTTGGGAAGGCAAAATAATTGGTCTCCACGCATATGCTACTTCTAAAGGATGGATCATGAAGATCAAGTGAAGTAGGAGCATATATGGAAGGTTCAGTTTAGCTTTTAAATGCATGAGATTCAAAATTAGGCTCAAGTCTTCCCTGTGGCCTGGCGTGTTCATAAAAAAGTTCTAGGAATGACTATGCCTCACCTGGGGTGAGGTTAAGAAATTCCTTAGCTATGGCTATATCAAACGCCTGGTGTAACTTATCGGATAGAGCATTATATAATATGGCTACAATGTCCCCTAACTCTAATCCATGACTTGGGAAAGTGTCCAAAAGTATGTTAAATCTCTCCCAACATTTATAAAACCCCTCTTTTGATAAAAATTTATAATTTGAAAGCCATGGGTGAAAGTTTGATGAATGGGGAGGAATTCTTCAATAAAAGCGTGATAACATTGTTCCCAAGTGGTCCATTCACCAGAATTACAACACCAGTCACTAGCCACACTTTGTAAAGACAAAGGGAAAAACATGAACCTAATTCTTTCACTCTTTCTAACATCAACACATAAGCCACACACTGCCTCGAACCTATCGAGATTAAGACATGGGTCTTCCTCCTCATGCCCAAAGAATTGGGGAAGCATACTGTAAGTGTCTAATGTAAAGTCATGTCCAAAAATGCCACCTAGATAATCTATGTATTCTCGGGTATCAAAAGGGTTATGTACAAGATCACCAACTTCCATGTCCAAGATCAAAAAATAAAAATGAAAATGAAATGAGAAAAGAGAAAGACTAAACTAAAATACAACCTAAGTTAACTAGCATGCAAACTAGATTATATGATATGCACATGAATATATAAAAATGCAAAAGAAAGAAAACTACTAATAAAGAGATGGAGAAAAGAAAAATTCACCCAATTTCTCAAGTGAACTCCCTTTTAACTCCCAAGTCTAGCACTTAGTTTCCCTCCTCAGCAACGGTGCCAAAAACATGAACGACCCTAAAATGTGTTTGGGTTCTACCTCTCAAGTGTAAGAGGGTGGTCGTTGTCTTACTCGGTGAGAATCGAGGTCATCTCCACAGGGAGGGCTTTGTTAGAAGCTGTAGACTTGTTCTCTTAGTTAGTAGGTGAACCTAACTTAACCTAAACTAAATTTGGGTTATAGGAATACTTAGATATAGGTTTGGTTGAGGATGGTGAAGTAAAGGAATTAAACTAAAACAAAAGCATTAGAGATAATATTAACTAAAGCAATCTTGATTACAAGCCAAATCCGGTATTGGGGTGGCAATGGTTCTCTCAAACACATTAATAACTCAACTCAACAAATGCACACGTGTTGTTGGGTCGGAAGATGTTCTTTAAAATATGATTTGAGGAAATCTCAAAGTAAGTAGAGGCTTTTGAAAATAATTTTATGTTTACTGGGACATTGAATCAAACACCTAGTGTGCACAAGTGCAACCAAGCTTTGATTATAACACAGGTGAGCCAATTTCGTAGGGAAGCCTATATTTTAGTTTAGAAAATAAGTTCTAAGTCACTAGGCCATTGAATCAAGCACTTGATATGCATGGGTAAGAACTCGTTACCAAGTGAAGATTGTAACATAGGTAACTTGATTTATAGGAAAACCTAATTTGGATTTTGGAAAATAAGACTCTAACTCACCAGGACATTGAATCGAACACTTAGTGTGCACAAGTGAAAACTTGTAACCAAGCTACGGTTGTAACATGGGCAAGCAGGTTTCGAAAAAACCTTAACTTTAGCAAGAGATTTCAATTGAAAGCCATAAAAAAAAATATTTTTTGTGAAAACCATTTGCATCCGATTAAACCAAAACCAACCATAATACTTTCAATGGCTTGAAGGCAAGAATAAAACTAGCCTAACATAGTCATAGCGAAATCACAGAGAAGAAATAGGAGACATGCCATTGAAACAAAATAAGATTGAATGCGCAAAGAAAAAAAAGCTGAATACTTACATTAAAATTAAAATATGAAAGTAAAACTTACAAATAGAGTAGCAATCTTGAAAAACGAACTTGAAAGCTTAAACCCTAACCTTAATCTAAACTAAACTAAGAAAAGAGAGAGAAGGGAGAAAAGAGGGAAAAAAAAAACCTTCGATAAGATCTGACATCCCTAAATTTATAGATAACAAAATTGTAAGGGCAAAAGAGTCAATTCAAATATAAAAGTTAGCTGAAAAGTCCAACTCACCGCACAGAGGGGTGCCCATGATGGATGTGGGTCGTGAAAGGTTGATGTTTTCCCAACTATTTGATGAATTGCCCTTGAGAGTCAACTTTCCCACACAAATTGATTCTCGGTGGGTGCCCACCATGACACCTGTGGGGCGCCCATGGTCAAGGTGGGGCGCCCGTCTACAACCACAGTGAATAGTGCTTCTTTGATAACTTTCTGTCCCTGACTTCCGATTTAATTTTGACCCTCAAGATGATTGATTTGGGCTTTAGGTAAAACACAAAAGTTGTAGCCTTTCAAGTTTTGTTTCTAACCCAAAAAGAATTGCACCACTTCGAGTTGTGAGGAAAAAGTTATGGTTGGAAAAATGAGAGAGTGTTGAGCTAGAACTTCAACTGCACACCACTTCAACGATTTTGAACTTCGAACCATTTCCTTCTCCTTGGTAGCCATGGTAGTTGATCTTATGCATTGGGATGGCTCTTGGAAAGTTGAAGAAGTCTTGGGAGTCTTAGAGCATTTCTTGCACTTTCTTTATTCTGGCTTGCCTTGGCTCCTCCTCACATGCAACCTTGGTGTTGTTTAGGCCAAAAGCTCCAATTTATATTACCTAAAAACACACAAACAACAATAATGCATGGAAATGAGATAATTAAGCTAATACCTTGCCATTAACAAGCATAAGTGCATAATTAGCTTACAAAAAGGATATAGAATTGTATAATGTTGCAAGCTCATTAGGTTTGAACGTGAGAACATATGCAAAGCCCAATACTTGTCCTTAAGCATAGACACCGATTTTCTATATTCTCCAACCCATTCCTAGTCCTCTAATAAAATCTCGAAAACTATTGAGGAGAAGGGTGGTGTGCCCTCAGCAGGATAAGTAAATTCGGGGTTTTGAACTTTGGGCACTTGGAATACCTGAGCAAAATCGTCAGGTGTAAGTGTAACTTTAACCCCTCTGACCCAACTGATTAGTCATTCTATACCCTTTTGCTTTATAATAGACCCATCTTTAAAATTGGCAAAGAACTCTTTAACCAAATCAACTATACAATAGGCATGAAATCTTGCCACGTTAAGCCGCTGTCTTCCTTCAAAGTTTTGTTCTAGCATAAAGTCATCATGCCTATAATGGTCAATTTGCCCAAAGTGCTCGATTACCACTGACTTATGTCCCCAAGTGTCATCATATTTCTGTTCAGCATCCCCCTTCCAAAATCTACTTCTATCAAATGATGTGGTTCCTAATTGTCTATTTGTAGGCTTATTAACTCTTGGGGCCATGGGAGCTACACAAATACAGAAGGAAATATTCAATGAATAGCTATGCAACTCCTATGTCCACACAAGTTCAGTGGCCCATTCTATTGAAAAGTGTACATTGAAACTAGGATGAGTGTGTAAAAATAGACAAATTAGGTGGCCATATGACATCCACCATGAATGGTTTCAACAAATTCAATCCTCTCGGTGGCCATACATTATCCACCCGAGATGGGTTCAACCAATTCAATCCTCGTGGTGGCTATACATCATCCACCTGAGATGGGTTCATTCAACAATCTTGGTGGCCATGCAACATCCACCATAGATTTGATCAACAAATTCCCAATATTAATTGTAAAATAAAACTTTTGAAAATTAAGAACAAGGTAAAACATTAGGGTTCTTTGAACCCTTGAAGTCAATTTGTGACCTATGGTGAAGTAGTGTGGTAGAGTGTGAAGGAATTCACTCAAAATGAGTAGTTCCTTCCTACCCACTTAACTCAAAATAGAGCTCCATTATGCAAGAGGTTCAGAACCCTTGGTGCTTTGAAGCTTGGGTTTGAAGAAGAATCGACATATGAACTATCTAGGGCTCAAAGTATAGAAAAAACATACCTTGGGCAGCTTAAGCATGAAGATAGCAGTTGAATGATGCTAAATAACCCACAAGAGAGCTGATTCTTGAAGGGATCACCAAGTAAGAAGAGAGAGCTTGAGAGGATTTGAAGTTAGGGGAGAGAAATTAGGGCTTAAAGTGGCTGAATTGGGAGTTTAACAGGTTGCAAGGTCCGGACCATTTGCGGATGGTCTGGACCAAAAAATAGTCCTCATCCAAGCTTAGCCAAGCATGCTTACTGTGGTACGGACCATTTGGCGGGGGGTCCAAACCACATAATAGTCTTTCCTTCAATTCTCAGCTAAACTAGCTCACCATTTGGTCTGGGGGTCCGGACCACAGAATGGGACACTCTCAAACTATTTTATGTTGTTTTAAACAACCAAAGAAGGCCTAAACTCAAAATAAAAATCCTAAAACAAAGAGAAGATGAAACTTATCCTAATCCTAACTATGATACAACTACAACCACGTCCTAATTCCATTTTACTTGTAAGGGGAGGGATCTAAAAGATCCCACGTTTCAATTTCTGCCACGAAGTTCTCTAAATATGGTTTGAGACGATGGCCATTAACCTTGAAAGTAGTGTTATTTCGTGGGTTGTGAACCTTACACACACCATATCCTGAGATGGAAAGGATAATAAAAGGACCACACTACTTAGATCGAAGCTTTCCTGGGAAAAGATGTAACCTTGAATCATACTTTAAAACCTTTTAGCCAACATGGAAGGATTTCCTACGAATATGCATGTCATGTAATTCCTTCATCTTAACCTTGGCAAGTTTCGCATTTTCAAAGGCATCATTTCTTAATTCTTCAAGTTCATTGATTTAAAGCTTTTGAAGAATACCGGCATCATCTATACTCTCATTAAATTGCCGAATTACCTAATAGGCCTTATGTTCCATCTCAATGGGTAAGTGGCAAGCCTTTCCAAAAACAAGACGATAAGGAGACATACCCAAAATGATTTTATAAGCCGTTCGGTATGTCCACAGTGTATCAGCTAATCTTAAAGACCAATCTTTTCTAGTGGGGTTAACGGTCTTTTCAAGAATACCTTTGATCTCCCTATTTGCTAATTCAACTTGACCACTGTTTTGTAGGTGGTAAGCAGTTCCCACTTTATGCTTCACACCATATTTACGCATTAGGGTACCAACAGGTTTATTGCAAAAATGCTTACCTTCATCACTAATGATTGCTCGTGGTATCCCAAATCGAGAAAAAATATGTTCTTTTAAGAACTTGACCACTACTCAGTGGTCATTGGTGCGAGTGGCAATGGCCTCTACCTATTTTAACATATAGTCTATAGCCACTAGGATATATTCAAAACCAAATGACTTAGGGAATGGCCTCATAAAGTTTATCCCCTAACAATCAAAAATTTCTAATATGATCATAGGGTTTTGGGGCATCTCATTACGTCTCGATAGGGATCCTAAGCATTGGCAACGATCACATCTCAAACAGTAGTCATGTACATTTTTAAACATGGAAGGCCAATAAAATCCGCATTGAAGAATCATAGCGGTGGTTTTCTTCGAAGAGAAGTGGCCTCCACAAGCTAAAGTGTGACAAAACTTAATAACACTATGAATTTCATTATCGGGGATGCATCGTCTCACAATTTGATCTGGACAGTACTTGTAGAGGTAAGGTTTATCCCAAAAGAAATTACGAACATTACGTAAGAATTTACCTTTGTCAATCTTTGTCCAATGTGAATGCATTTGGCCAGTTACTAAGAAGTTAGCAATATCTGCGTACCAAGGAGGTTGGATTGGAGGATTGGTGCTAATATGCATAATATGCTTATCAGGGAAATGCTCGTTAATTGGTAGGCCACTAGAGTTGGACACAAGATAAGGTAGTCTAGACAAATGGTCAGCTACCACATTTTCTACTCATTTCTTATCCTTGATTTCCAAATCAAACTCTTAGAGGAGTAGCATCCATCTAATTAGATGGGGTTTTGCTTCTTATTTGGAAAGAAGATATTTCAAGGATGCATGGTCCGTAAACACTGTGACATGAGAACCTACCAAATATGACCTAAACTTGTACAGGGCAAAAACTACCGCTAGAAGCTCTTTTTCAGTGGTGGTATAATTAACTTGAGCTTCTTTCAAGGTCTTACTAGCGTAGTAAATAGCATAAGGGTTTCCTTCTTTTTGTTGCCCTAAAACTACACCCACTGCAAAATCACTAGCGTCACACATAAGCTCGAATGGTAGAGACCAATTCAGGCTTTGCATAATAAGAGTAGTGGTAAGCAATTGTTTAAGTCTATCAAATGCCTCTTGGCATGACGTTGTCCAATCAAATGGAACATCATTAGACAATAGAGAGCATAGGGGGCGAGCAGTGGAACTAAAGGACTGAATAAATCGCCGGTAAAACCTAGCATGTCCAAGGAACGATCTTACATCCTTCACACATCGAGGGATAGGTAAGTTTTGAATTAGTTCCACTTTAGCTTTGTTTACCTCAATTCCTCAACATGATACTATATGCCCTAAAATAATTTTCTGTTGTACCATGAAATGGCACTTTTCCCAATTTAACACCAAGTTACTTTCCTCACATCGTACTAACACCTTTTCAAGGTTGGTCAAGCATTCATCAAATGTATCCCCATATATGGAGAAATCATCCATGAAAGCCTCTAAAAACCGCTCAACCATATTACTAAAGAAGCTCATTAAACGCCTTTGGAATGTCGTAGGTGCATTTCATAACACAAATGGCATTCGCTTGTATGCAAAAGTGCCAAAAGGGCATGTGAACGTGGTTTTCTCTTGGTCCTCGAGTGCTATCTCAACCTGATTATACCCCGAGTACCTGTCAAGAAAACAGTAAAAAGATCTTCCCGCTACTCTCTTAAGTACTTGGTCTAGAAAGAGAAGTGAAAAATGGTCCTTCCGAGTTTCTGCATTCAATCACTTGTAGTCAATACACATACGCCACCCAGTCTGGGTGCGTTAAGGTACTAACTCTCCTTTCTCATTCTCAACCACAGTGACACCAGACTTTTTAGGAACCACCTGAGTGGGACTCACCCACTTTGAGTCAGAGATGGGGTAAATGATACCGGCATCAAGCAACTTAAGCACTTCATCTTTTACCATTTCTTTCATGTTGGGGTTTAATCTTCTTTGCATTTGCCTTACTGGTTTGGCCTCTTCAAGGTATATATGATGAGTACACACTAGGGGACTAATACCTCAAAGATCAGCCACTATCCATCCTAAGGCCTTTTGGTGAGCACTTTGGACTGCTAGTAACTTTTCCTCCTGAATTTCTTCCAATTTCGAAGAAATAAAAACTGGGAATGTCTCACCCTTTCCTAGAGATGCATATTTTAGTTCACTGGGCAAGGGTTTCCTAGGAGGACATGGAGGACACTCCACTGACGGCTTGGGTCTTATCAAGGATGGCTTCAAAGATTCAAACACTGGTACCTAACTATTGATTGCCATAACTTTGTCTCTATCACTTATCAATTCTGCACTCTCCATAAAGTTCTCTCTATCTAAAGCTTCACACCTTTCACTTCTTACTAAGGCTCGTTCTAGAGGGTCCTCGATATAGTTCCTCTCAAAGTACTCCTCACTTAAAGTATGAATCATATCAACCTCTTTGACATCCTCAAATTCTCCCTTTTGCTTTCCTACTCTAAAAATTATTCATTTCAACAGTCATATTCCCGAAAGATAGCTTCATAACCCTGCTTCTACAATTAATTACAACATTTGAGGTAGCGAGGAATGGTCTACCTAAAATGACCGGAATGGAATGGGACGGGATAGATTTTGAACAGGTTGGGTGTCCAACACTATGAAATCAGCGGAAAGTAAATTTTGTCTACTTGGACCAACACATCTTCCACTATACCCCCTTGGCATTTTTACTGAGCAGTCTGCCAATTGCAAATTTATTCTAATGGGTTTCAACTCACCTAACCCTAATTGTTGGTAAACCATGTAAGGCAATATGTTAACACTAGCACCTAGGTCAAGCAGAGCTTTATCAATGACATGATTCCCAATTATGCATGAAATTGTTGGACATCTAGGATCTTTATACTTAGAAAGTGTGTCACGCTGGATGATGGCACTAACTTGTTCAGTCAAGAAGGCTTTTTCCTTGACATTAATCTTTCTCTTAATAGTGCACATATCCCTAAGGAACTTAGCATAAGATGGATTCTGCTTAATAGCCTTAAGTAATGGGATGTTGATTCTTACTTGTTTAAAAACT
The DNA here is from genome assembly GCA_019916065.1 of Vitellaria paradoxa. Taxonomy (NCBI): domain Eukaryota; kingdom Viridiplantae; phylum Streptophyta; class Magnoliopsida; order Ericales; family Sapotaceae; genus Vitellaria; species Vitellaria paradoxa. The sequence continues at coordinate 20,212,226 of CM034241.1, read as the reverse complement.
TCATAAATTTCAGAATTCAACATCTTATTCTTACCTTTTGCTAACCTTTGAGGAAAAGGTGGTCTAGGTGTATATTCATCTATTTGTTCTTCATACTTACCCGACGTTTTCACAATGGTTTCCCTCTCTTTTTCTTTCACCTTTTTCTCATCTTTCTTGCTCTCAACTGGTTCCCTCTCCTTATCTTTGGTTTCTCCTTCGTTCTCTTCCTCATTTTCTACCTCACTCAATTATTTTCCCTTCTCATTACCTCTTATTCCTAATTTAGCATTTGGTGCATTAACTCTAGGATCATCGGGTTTGTGAATGACTTTCCCACTTCTCAAAATGGTAATAGATTGCACTTGTTCATGTGGGGTGTTACCTGAAGTAGATGACTCAGCAAGGTTTGCTTAACCTTTTGGGTTTGGGAGGGTTTGTGAAGGGAGTGTGCCACTTTGAAGGGTATTAATAACTTGTGTCATCCTAGAAAATTATCCTCTAAGCTCATCTAAGCTTGGATTCACATTTATTGTTGATGCTTATTTGATGGTGTATAAATTGATAAAGGGTGTCCTCAATAGATCTCTTCTGTGCAAGTTGGAATGCTACGGGATTAGGTCGTTGATATTGGGGTGGTGGTAAGGGAGGAGGTTGGAATGGTTGACCCTGATTGTCGTTTTTCCACCCAAAGCTAGGAGGGTTCTTCCACCCCGAGGGAGGAGCATGAGGAAGTTGGTTTCCCCCTTGATACTTAACATTCCCACCTTGTGGGTAGGAGTTGTTACCCTGACCCCTATTCTGGAATGGACGGTTCTGAGAGTTGTTAATATTGGTCTGACCATAGGCAATCTTTTTAAGTAAAGGAACCTCGGGACACGAATTAGCATCATGTCCAACTTGGTCACATGCCCTACATATCATTTGTGCTTCAACTAATTTCTCCTTATTCTTAAGCTCAAGAGAGTCTAACTTATGTTGCATTGCAGCTATCCTAGCCTGCAAATCATCAGTCTCACTTAATGTCAATTGACCACTAGGTGTGGGATTCCTATGCTTAGAAGATGAAAGAGGTCATATTTCCCAATCATTGGAATCTTTGGCTACCATATCAAAGAAGTCCATGGCGTCCTCTGCCGTCTTATCAAATAAAGTTCCATTACACATGGTAGACACTAATTACTTAAGATTAGGAGTTAAAGATTCATGGAATATGCTCACTATTCTCCATGGCTCAAAACCATAGTGAGGACAAGCCATTAAAAGGTCTTTGAACCTTTCCCAGGCTAGACAAAAGTTCTCATTGGGTTTGCATGAAAAGGTGGTAATCTGTCGCCTATAATGCTGAGTATTCTAAGTTGGGAAGTATTTCTTTAAAAACCCAGTTTGCATTTCATGCCACGTTCCAATAGAACGCAGACAAAGGGAATGAAGCCAGGATTTAGCTTTGTCCTTAAGGGAAAATGGACAAAGTTGAAGACGTACTACATCCTCATTGGCATTATGCTTGGCACAAGTGTTACTAACTTTCTCAAACTCTCTAAGATGGTTATAAGGATTTTCAAATTCTAAACCATGGAAAGTAGGTAAAAGTTGGATGATTCCTGGTCTAACCATGAAGTTTCCCCTATTTAAAGATAAAACTATGCATGAAGGTGTAGATTGCCTCATAGGGTTAAGATGCTCTCTCGATGGGATAAAACCCGGAGCCTCTTGGGGCTCATTATCCCCATGTTCACTACCTTCCCCTCTTAAATCAGCCATTGAGTGAAAGGATGAGGTGGTAAGCAAAACTATGGAATATGAATTCGTGGAAAACGATTCAGGAAGATAAGAAGGGTCTTCTAGTTCAGGTTCTACTACAATTACCCTACCTGATCTAAGTTGTATACACTTCAAAACTTTTGAGCTTTCAAAATATCATTTTTTTTAAAGGAAAATAAACTAAAATCTAAATTTTGGCTCCCCGGAAATGGCACCAAAAACTTGATCGACCCTAAAATATGTGTGGGTTCTACCTCTCAAGTGGAAGAGGGCAGTCGTAGTTTTAACTCGGTGAGTCTGAGGTCGAATTCACAGGGAGCCTATGTTATTCAGTTTCTAGGTGTATGAAGGGAATTCAAAGTTTAATTATAAGCAAGTTCTAGAGTTCACTTGAGCTAAATCCTAAGGTCTTACAAAATTAAAATTCAATTTTGTCTGGGTCATCCAAGGTAAAGTCTGAACCACAACTTCCCCTTTGTCCTCTAAGCCATTCTCATAGCCATAAACTTTGATTTCCTTACCCTTTTCTCGACAATTGAGAAGGTAAGAGTATAAGTAACAAAATAGCATCAAGACTTCAAATTTAATTATTCAAATGCATTAATAAGTGTAAAAAATAGGAAGTTTGTAATTACACTTTTCAAGTGTAATCAATGCACATCTTTCTGTGAAATGATTAACCCATCTAGAATTGAAAGTTGAATTAAGAATTATTTTTGATAGTGATATCATTATTTGAATTAATTATTAGTTGGTTAATTGATCGTTTTGAAATTTTAAACTTATTTACCTTATGTAATTTATGCTTTGGTTGAATTTTCTTATTAGTGATCATTATTCTTGTTGAAAAACAAAAATTTTAATTTATGAATTCCATTAATTAATTGTTAGTGTGTTCTTCATTTTTATTTAAAATTTTTGAAAACCCTAGAATTTAGTATTCATCAAACCCTAGAATTCCTTTGAATTCAAAATTGATAATTTCTGTTGTAACCTAGAAACTAAAAACATAGGTTCCCTGGGGATTTGACCTCGAACATACCGAGTTAAAACTACACTACATCCCTTGCACTTGGGGGTTAGTTTAGACGTACTGTTTAGAAGTGATCAAGTTTTTTGCACCGTTGCTGGAGACCCAAATTTTAGTTTTTAGGTTATTTTCATTTTTAAGTTAATTTGTTATTTCATATAAAACAATTTTAAAAAAATTAAAATTAATTTCATCAAAATCCTTCTCTAAGTCCAAGAGTAGCACTCTGTGGTTTGGACACTAGGCTTCTGGTCCAAACCACAATACCCTTTACAGAGGTAATTCCCCTAGCTTATGAGTAGTTGGATTCCTAGGGAAGACGGTAGATTAAGGCATCCTGAACCCTTAGTTCCTTCTTTAGAACCTGAAAATGCTTTAGAGGAAATTCAAAATCCTAGACTTCCTATTCTAACTTTAGAGATGGCTAAAGATCAAGCTATTACTGCTAGACGTTCCATGAGGTATCTTGCAGCAAGATAGGCATACTCTTGAGTCTTGTATACTTTGGCCAGAAAATCAGAGAGCTTTTAATTTTAAACCTGGCATGATACAATTGTTACCTACTTTTCATGGTATAGATTCTAAAAATCCATATGATCACTTAACTCATTTTAGGAACATTTGTGTCACCATTAAGGATTAGGAATGTCCCATAAACTTAGTATTCCTTAAGCTTTTTCCATTCTCTCTAAAAGATAAGGCTACTAGATGGTTTGAATTCCTACCATCTAATTCCATTCGCACTTGGGATGAAACGTAAGCCAAATTCTTAAAGAAATGTTTTCCTCCCAACAGAACTGATGCTATACAGCATCAAATTCTGAATTTTGCTTCACAAAATGGTGAGACTTTTTATCAAAGGTGGGAGAGATTTAAAACTCTCCTGTACTCTTGTCGACACCATAGATTTGAAGTTTGGCATCTTGCTAGTATCTTTTAAGGTTCACTGACACCACAATTAAAATAATTTGTGGAAACAATATGCAATGGGAAGTTTTATGATAGAACGCCTGAGGAAGCTTATGAATATTTTGAATTCTTAGTTGAGAATGCACAAACCTGGAATATCATAGGATCTCAAAAACACCTAACCTGCTAGTGTTACCCCAACCAGAGGTATGCAGCATTTGAGTGAAACTGATGACCTCAAAGCAAAACTAGCAACAGTCACCAGAGAAATTGAGACCCTAAAAATTAAAAGGGACACACAAGCCATAAAAGAACCAGTGGCAAATGTCTATTGCATAGTGTGTGATAGCCAAACCCATAGGACAAATGATTACCTTGTTATCCCTATTTATAGAGAGGTTGTGCAAGGCCAACCATCTAGTGAACTCCCAATCCATGCAATAAACCAATATCGCCCATCATATTGTGGATAAAATTTAGGGGGAAACCCTTATTTTGAGACATATAATCCAGCAGTGAGGAGCCATCCAAATTTCAGTTAGAGAAATGAGGGAGCCCAAATACCACAACCCTATTATGCTCCTCATCCTCCAATTCCTTGAGTCCTAATCACTAATTTAGGATTGTCTCAGAATATGGGACCATCACATGCTCTGTACATTCCCCCAAATAAAGAGGTCCACAGAAGAAACACTTCAATAGTTTATGAATACTCAGTTTTCACTTTGGGTCCAAAATAATAGAAATTTGGATGATATTAAGAGACAGTTGACCCTTTTAACTCAAACATTGACTGCATAACCAAAGGGTCAATTTCTCGCTCAACTTTGTCCAAACCCAGTGGCCTAAGCTAAACAAGTTGAAGGGTTTTCTAATATGCCTAGGAATGTGGAACAGGTACAAAACATCACAACGCTTAAGAGTGGTAAGATTGTAGATAAAACCATCCATCCTAGAGAGGTTGAAACTAAAGAAAAGTTGAAACCTAAGTAGATATTGGATGATAGTAAGAAGGCAGAAAATAGCCAATTATAATTGAGGAGTCTAGAAAAAAAGATAAGAAAGAAGATGAAGAGGGGAAGGAGAAAGAAAAAGATGAAGAACCAATGATAGTGCTTAGGGAGTATGTTCCTTAAATAACCTTTCCCCAAAGATTTTTAAGAGATAGGAAGGAAGCCCAAGTAGCTGAATTGCTAGAGGTATTCAAACAAGTAAAAATCAATATACCTCTTCTTGATGCAATTAAGAAAATCCCTTCATATGCTAAGTTCCTTAAGGAATTATGCATTGTAAAAAGGGGATTGAATGTGAAAGAGAAAGCATTTTCTCACTGAGCAAGCAAGTGCCATAGTACAAAGTCGTACTCCCCTAAAATATAAGGACCCTGGTTGTCCCACTATATCTTGATATATGGGGAAGTACTATATTAGTCGAGCATTGCTTGATTTAGGAGCAAGTGTGAATTTGCTTCCTTATTCAATGTATGAACAATTGGACTTAGGAGAAATAAAACCTATCCATGTGATTTTGCAACTTGTAGATCAATCAATTAAAGTCCCACATGATATAGTTGAAGATGTAGTGGTACAAGTGGAAAACTTTTATTTTCCAGTAGATTTTATAATTCTAGATACTCAACCACTTGCTAGTTTATCTGCACCTAATTAGACACTAGTAATTCTTAGACGACCATTCTTAGCAACATTAAATGCTTTAATCAATTGTGGGAATGGATCCATGAAAATGTCTTTTGGTAATATTGAGTTCGAAATGAATATCTTTAATGTTAACAAACAACCAAAAGAAGTGCCTAATGTACAATAAGTGGACTTAGTTGAAGCTATAGTCTAGGATTATGTAGATCATGAATTCGTTGAGGATCCTTTAGAAAAAGCAATCTATTTTAGTGAGGAAATTTTGAATTCCACGAAGTCAAACCATATACTAGGAGTAGTTGTTGATTGGTTGGAAATGTGTCCGATCATGTCTATAGGAAACTAGGTACTAGCCTTTGAAAATTTAAGACAACTTTTGAATAAAAGTAGAGTCCTCAGAAGTAAAAGCTCCAAACCCTGATAGGAAAACTCTACCCCATAATTTGAAACAAGCTTTTCTAGGTGAGAGAGAAACGTACCCTGTAGTTATTTCTTTAGAATTGACTATCCATCAAGAGCATATGCTAGTTGATCTTTTGAAAAGTCATAAGACAGCTTTAGGATGGTAAATGGTAGACTTACTGGGTATAAGTCCCCTTCTTAGCACACATCAGATATACTTAGAAGAGGATGTCAAACTAGTTCGTCAAATGCAAAGACAACTCAATCCGAACATGAAAGAAGTAGTGAGAGCTATAGTTTTGAAACTACTAGATGTAGGAATAATTTATCCAACCTCTTATTCTAAATGGGTGAATCCTACATAGGTAGTTCCTAAGAAATCAGGAGTTACAGTGGTTCTGAATGAGAATAACGAGTTGGTTCCAACTCGAATCCAAACTGGTTGGCAAGTATGCATTGATTATAGAAAACTAAATGCAATTACAAGGAAAGATCACTTTTGTAATACCCTGGACTTTTATGTAATGTAAATAGATGGTTATTTATACATTTTGAGGTAATAGTATGTTGGTTAAAAAGTAATCATCTTTAATAGTATTTTAAAGTGGAGAACTTTGAAAGAGGTAAGCCAAACATTCAAGAGTTCAAATTTTGACACAAGTGCAGGAAGGAGGCACCTTGGGCACACAAGGGGTCAATTCTTGGGTGCCTAAGACTTGGGCACACAAGGAGGAACTCAGTTAGGCGCCTGAGCTATAGCAGAAATGATAGGTATGGCGTGTTCTAACTTTTGTGGCTGAACCCTCACCCCTACACACCTATAACCAGCTAGGAGGATGGAAAAATCAAGAGAATACTATTAAGGGATTAAATATAATCAAAATTTTATATGTAAAACGTGTGGGTTGGAGGAGAAGAAATGTTTTGGTGTTAGAGAGTGAGGGACTCGGGAGAGGAAGAAGAAACAAGGAGAACCGGGAAGAGATTTGGATGGTAAGTCCTTCTAGCCTTGAGTAACATCATATTAATTTTGCAAAGATGCAATTGAGCACTCAAGGAACCCATCCATGTAATTTGTTTGTCATTTAGATCAAAGGATGGAGTGATTGAATCCATCAAAGTTGGGAGCTTGAAATCGAGAAGAGACCACCTTTTGTTCTTTATCTTTATTCAACTTGAGGTAGGGATTTTATGCAATATTCTTACACATTTGATGTGTAACAAGTATTCGAGCAACACTTAAGTAACCTTTGCAAGCTTTGATTTCATTTATGGGAGAATATGGGAGTTATATACACATATATATGTATGTATAGCTTCATAGAGAGAAAATCTTGTTTGATCCATAACTTGACCCATAGTTGATGAGAACTCAAATTGTTGGTTTCTTTTGATGCCTATTAGCCTTGTGGTAATGTTAGAAACAAGAGACTTTAAGTATTTTGCCATAAACATGGTCAAATTAAGGTTCTAAGTGTGGAGGATGATAAACCCAGAAAATAGAGCATGAAACTTGTAATTAGAACCAAGCTGTGGGTGCACAAGGTGTTATAAGTTGGGTGCCCGCCTTTTGGGTGCAGAAGACATGTGCGCCCAAGCTTGGGCCCACGACCTGTTAATAGTTTGGGCGCCCACCGAGGCTAGTGTAGTTTCCTGACTTAGTTTATTTTTGGACATTCTACCCTAGGTCCATAAAAAGTTTAGTACCATGTTTTTGCATGATATTTATTTGTCTAAATATATGAATTGAAGGTGTATTTCATACTCCAAAATGTTAATAACTATTGTTTACTTTGTGATACAAGAATGCATGCAATGCAATGTGAACTTTCATTGATAAGTGATGGTAAATGAATTAAACTTTGAACAAGTGAATTGGAAGATATGAAAATGTGATGAGCTTTTTGATGAATTGAAATGTGGTTATGCATTGATAGAAAGCATTTGATGATGAATGTGAACTTATAGTAAAAGAGAATTGAATGTGATGAAATGTTTGATTGTATGCCAGGGTTCGTGGTGGGGTACGGAAATAGAAAGGGTTTTAAGGTTACCCTCGGGTTGAAAGTCTTGGAACCTGTGCAAGGTTAGGTGTTCATGCCAATGGGTTAGTCGCCCACAACATGACATATGTATTGGCTCCTCATGGCCCTGGACTATGATCCTAAACGACGACGTCGGTTTATCATTTCTGTTGGGTCTGGACCCATAAGAGACGGTGCTGTGTATGTACCCATCCCTCGATGACTTGTGTGGAATGATGATGTGATTGAAAGATGGATAAGTGATAATGTGAATATGAGATGTGCTTGGATTAAATGTTAAGAAACTCATAATGTGAAATAATTGGAATTAAATGTTATATTATGATAATGTTGACTAGTGCCATGCTTTTACTTAACTTGGTTACTTGTTGATGTTAACATATGTACATATAAATGAGTATAGACATGCATGTGTTGGTTATATACCATATATGTTTGTGTGTAGCATCGTGGGCACAAGTGGACCCGTGCTCACATCCCTATAGATATTGTTACAGGAATAGAACATAATAACTGGGTGGGCTAATACGGCTAGACTAGAAGTGCATTTACATGAACCATTCCAGAGTTAGTAGAATTTTTGGTTACTTAAGTTGAATATTTATTTGAAGGCTATAATATTAATATATTGGGAGTCTCGTTCAATTTGGTTGTAAAGGCCTTAAGGCCTATGTAATGCTTTAAAGGGAAGGGATATGTTGTAGTGTGTGGCCTGGCACTAGCTGAGGCCAATTTCATGTTACTTTAATACATGTCATGGCTCATCCAAGAGTTGTTGTGCTGCTCTGATCATGGGATGGTAGTGTTAGTGCGTGTTATGTGTGTTTATCACTCATCCCTCAGGTCACGAGACTCGGGGCATGACAACTTTCCTCTTCCATTTTTAGATCAAGTTCTAGAAAGAGTAATTGGACACACTTATTATTACTTTTTAGTTGGCTATTCGGGCTATAATCAAATAGAGGTTGCCTTAAAGGATCAAACTAAAATCAATTTTACTAGTCCTTTTGGTACTTTTGCAAACAGGAGGATGCCCTTTGGCCTGTGCAATGCTCCTGCTACCTTTCAGCCTTCATGATTAGCATTTTTAGTAAATGATAGAAGAAATTGTCAAGGTATTCATAGATGATTTCTCAGTTTATGGTGATTAATTTGAGTAGTGCCTAAAGAACCTAGATCTAGTTTTGACATGATGTGAGGAAAAGAACTTAGTGCTAAATTGGGAAAATTTCCATTTTATAGTCACTCAAGGAATTGTGTTAGGGCAGATAGTATCTAAAAAAGGCATCCAAGTAGATAAAGCCAAGGTAGAACTGATTCAAAAACTTCCCAATCCTCAATCTATAAAGGATATTCGATCATTTTTGGGGCACGTTGGGTTTTATCAAAGGTTTATTCAATCTTTTAGTGAACTTTTAAAGCCTTGTGTCAATAATTGACGCAAGATACACCATTTGAATGGACTCCCCAGTGTCAAAAAGCTTTTGATAAGCTCAAGGGTTGTCTAACCACAGCTCCTATACTTCAACCTCTTGATTGGCCACTTCCTTTTGAACTTATGTGTGATGCAAGTGACCATGCCATTGGAGCTGTATTAGGACAAAGGAAAGACAAAAAGGTGCATGTTATTTATTATGCAAGTAAAACTCTGAATGATGCACAGAAAAATTACATGACAATTGAAAAAGAATTGCTAGCAGTTGTTTTCGCCCTTGAGAAATTTCGTTCTTATCTCATTGGTTCAACAGTTATCATATTCATTGATCATTCAATTCTTAAATACCCGTTGACCAAGCAAGAGGCCAAACCATGGTTAATCCGGTGGATTTACTTTTGCAAGAGTTTGATCTTAAAATAAGAGATAAGAAAGGTGTTGAGAATGTAGTAGCAGATCACTTGTCACGTCTACCGGTAGAAGCTTACCCAAATGATGAAACTCAAATAAATGATAGCTTCTCAAATGAACAATTATTTAACATAAAAGCAATAACAACCTCCAATCCTCCTTGGTATGCTAATATTGCTAATTACTTAGTGACAAGAAAAATCTGAAATGAATGTAGCTATAAGGATAAAATGAAATTCTTACCAAATGTTAGAGTTTTCTTTTGGGATGATCCCTTTTTATTCAAGTATTGCCCTGATCAAATGATTAGACGTTGTATCCCTGAGTGGGAAGTACCTAGCATACTGGAGTTTTGCCATACCATGCTTGTAGTGGTCATTTTTCCACAAACAAAACAGCAGCAAAAATCCTTTAATGTGGATTCTATTAGCCTTCGTTGTTTAAAGATGTTCATCATTTTTGCACCACATGTGATAGATGCCAACACTTGGGGAGTCTAACACGTAGAAACATGGTGCTTTTATCCCCTATTCTTGTTTTAGAGGTGTTTGATTGTTGTTGAATAGATTTCATAGGTCCTTTCCCAATTTCACGTGGTTACGAATATATTTTAGTAGGGGTTGATTATGTGTCTAAATGGGTTGAAGCAATTGCTACTAGAACTAATAATCATAAAGTCGTGCTTAAATTCCCCCACGAGAATATTTTCTCATATTTGGGAATACCTCAAGCAATTATTAGTGATAGAGGTAAACATTTCTGCAATCTTCCTGTGGGAACATTATTGCTCAAATATGGTGTAGTTTATAAAGTTGGTACATTATACCAACCACAAAAAGGTGGCTAAGTAGAACTTGCTAATAGGAAAATAAAACAAATCCTTGAGAAAAGCAGTTAACCCTAATCACAAGGACTGGTCACTAGGATTGATTGACTCTCTATGGGTATATCATACAGCTTATAAAACAACCCTAGGAATGTCACCATATAGATTAGTTTATGGGAAGCCATTCCATCTACCTGTTGAATTAGAACATAAGGCATATTGGGCCATTAAAAAATTCAATGCCAATATCGATGAGGCCGAGTTTATCGTAAACTTCAGATTGCAGAAATGGAGGAATTGAGAAATAATGCTTATGAGAATGCTCAAATTTCCAAAGAAAAGATGAAGAAAGTACACGACCAACATATTGTGAGATGTTCCTTTCATGAAGGTCAGAAAGTACTTCTTTATTGATCAAGACTTCATCTATTTCCTGGCAAATTGCAATCCAAGTGGTATGGCCCATATATTGTGAAATATGTTTCTAAACATGAAACTGTTGAAATAGAAAATCCAAAAAATAGGAATCAATTTAAAGTCAATGGGCATAGACTTAAACCCTACTTAGAAAATTTCATTAGTTTGGTTGAATTGTGGAATCTTCTAGATCCTCCAACTTATGAGTAATCCAGGATTAGCAATTTGTTGTACTTGTATCATATTTAGGTTTAGTGTCGATCTCCATTTTAACTTTGGTTTAAGTTTTGAAGTGTGAATCTAAGTCCTCTTTGTTTTTGAAAAAAAAAATATTTTTTTCAAATATCCAATTCTATGGTCTGGACCACAGTGTGCTATCTATGAAAAAAAAATAGGAGCCAAACCTTTTGTGGTCTGGACACCTAACAAGTGGTCTAGCCCTACGACCTTTTAAACAAGCCTTTCGACCATTTTAAACTTCAATTTCTTCAACTCATCTTCATCTCATTCGATTCCACCTCACATTCTTGTGGATTTCTTCAAGTTTAAGCTTCCCCAAGGATTATTCATCAAAGTTTCACTCCAATTTCTTTACATAACGAGTCCAAGGTGAGTTTCTTCTCTATTTTTAACCCTAGATTGCCATTTTTACAAATTCCTTTGAACTTGAGTTCATGTTCAATTAGGGTTTTGATTTTCTTTAAAGTTCTAATCCTATTTTAGATTTCAAACAATTGGTAGATGGAGATTGCTTGCTTTGAGTGAATTTCATTACACTCTCAATACCATCTACACCGTGGGTCAATGTCTTTCATCACTCGAGTCTGTAGGTCCACTGGACCCCAAATTCTTTTGTCAGCTTCTCACTTAATCAATTTCAAATGCTTCTTTAACAATGTATGTTTTAGAATTTTTGCAAATGGACCCTTTTTGGTGGATGTTGTATTACCACCAGGACAAACACATGACCTATTCCTTTTAGTGTAATGTTTTCAATTGTTGTCAGTAGAAATGGGCCACTGAATTTGTGTGGACATGTAATACCTTGAATTTTCATGTTAATATAATTTGATGGTTTTAACATGTTTTGGGCATGTTAGTATGTTAATTAAGTGAGTTTAGTCATTAAAGATGACTTAGGGGTGTGAATTTTGGAAGAAATTGGCAAAATAGCTCAAAAGTCAATGTTTTAACTCGGGAGCACGCTGAGGGGCGCCTGTGGTTTTTGAGGGGCGCCCCTGGCTCTAGGATGGGCGCCCGTCGTTTTGAGGGGCACCCCACTTGTGCAGAAAATCAACAGTAAGTTGACCTCTACATTTTCTAGTCGAGACTTAACCCTATTGACACCTATACTAGCTAGAGGTGAGGGGAGACCTGAGGATTTCTATTTGGGGAATTAAAAATATTATTATATATATATATATTAGATTGATTTGCTGCAAGAGAGAGAGACAGAAGTGGCTAAGGAAGAGAGAGGGTTCGGTTGAGAGCAAAAGAAGAGCAAAAGAAGACCAAAGGAGGAACCGGTTGGGTTTTCAAAGGTAGCTCTTCCAAACCTTCATGGAATTCAAATTCCTTTTGCAAAGTTGAAATTAGGACCTTAAGAAACCTTCCTATGTTATTCATTTTTAGTTTTGATCAAGGAGGGAGAAGATTGGAGCCATCAAAGTTTGAGGGTTTGGAAGATCAAGACACCTTCATTTTTTATCTATCTTTTTACCACTCAAGGTAGGGATTTCTAGTCTCATTTTAACATATATGAGATGTATTTGAGCTAGTAACACTTCTATGAAATTTATTTAAGATTTGGGAACCTTGGAAGTGGAGTTTGTGTGGATGAATGGTTGTGTGTTTATATATGTAAAGGTTGGACCAAGATTTTTTTGTATTGAAGAAATGAATGGATTAAAATTTGTTTTGATGGACTTTTTGGAGTCTTTTAGGTCCTAGACAACCCAAGAAAATAAGGTATTAGATTAGATATTGGATTGGGTAAAGTTTGGAACTTAAAAACATGGCTTAGAGCTTGAACCAGAGCAGAATAACTTTTTGGACAATAGAAGGGCGCCTATGGGTTTTGGAGGGGCGCCCATGACCCTTGAGGGGTGCCCGTGATCTTTTGCGGGGTGCCCATGACCCCTCAGGGGCACCCATGAACTTTTGGTGGGGCGCCCACCGAGACTAGAACACTTTTCCTGATTTTTCTTAACTTGGCTTCCTACCTTAAGATTATGAAGGGGTTGGTAATATGTTTGTATGTGAGACTTTTATTTGATTAATTGTATGGATTTTAAAATGGAAATGAGCTTGTAAAAAGTGATTAAGGATTGATTATTTTAAACCTATGAGATTAAGCTTATAAAAGGGGAAAGCTTGCTACCATGAATGAAATGAATTGAAAGCCTACTATGAGACAAGAGTCCTAATCAAATAGAATTGTGAATATGCCTTAATGTAAATTCAATGTTGAAGTGTATGAACTTGTGATTGCATAAATGAATTGTGATTTGGCAAAAGGGAGCTCATGTTCATAACAATGAAAGATGTTAAATGTTTAATGATGCTTAATAAATGTTGTTATGTAATGAATCATGGGATGAACCGGAATGTGGATTTGCATGTGGAAAAGTATATGATGTTGAATTTGGACTTGTGAATGATGAGATGTCATGTGATGAATGATTGTTTGTGTGCGGGGGCCGTGGTGGGGTGCAGAAATAGGAAGGGTTTAGAGAGTATCCTCGGGTTGAGAGTCTCGAAACTTGCGCAGGGTTTGGTGTCAATGCCAGTGGGTTAGTAGCCCACAACATTGTGTGTGTTTTTGGCTCCTCGTGGCCCTAGACAGTGTTCCTAAACGACGACGTCGGTTTATCGTTTCCATTGGGTGTTGACCCATAAAAGACGATAATGTGTATACACCCAACCCCCGATGACTTATTTGGTTATGGTTGTGTAATGTGATGATGAATGGATGATGATGTGAATATGGTTATTTGATGGAATGATATTGAATGAGGAAATAGTGTTGAAAGGTGAATGGAATCGAAGTTTGTATTGCAAAACATAAACATTAATCGAAATTGAAATTTTAAACTTTGACATTGTTGCTTGAGTATACATTTTCACCTAGTTTGGTTGATGGATATGATAATGTAATGTTATGAATATAGACAGTGTTAAAATGGATAACCTTATTTGGGATGCATTGTATGGTTAGATTGCATACCATATATGTTTTCTTGAGACTTTGTGGGCACAAGTGGACCTGTGCTCACATCCCTACAGACTTTGATGCAGGTACAAGCAATATCAACCAAGTGGGCTAAGGGGTTTGGATTAGGAGGTTATGCATGAGCCCTACCAAGCTTATCAAAGCTCTTGGTCATCTAGTTTAAATTTCTTTTGGGAATTTTAATGTTGTACATTTATAAACTCTTTCGATTTGGTTGTAATGGCCTTAAGGCCTAAGTTATGTAATTTGGGAATGGTGTATATAGTTGGTGATTTGGCAATAGTCAAGATTCAACTTATATTATTCTATCTTATGTCTTGGGCTCACTAGCTTATGTTGCGTTGCTTTGATTATGGGATTGGTTATATTAGTGCATGTTATGTGTGTTTATCACTCACCCCTCGGGTCGGGAGATTCGGGGCATGACAGGACATAGCAGATTGAGCATTTGATTAATTCAATAGATTTTCTGTGTGTTTTATAGCTATCATGGCCCCAAGAGTGAAACGAAATGCTAATAATTAAGATCTACATCTTTTGCTAGAAATTAGTTTTGGAAGGAAGAAGCAGAGCATTAGTATGATGATATATGGGGGTATAAACCTGTGGTAATCGATCATTTTTGGCAGATTGACCCTTTTAGGTGTGAGGAATTCATATTAGAGCAAAATTTTGAGGAGCGTCAGTGGCTTAACATTGCTAAGTTCCACTCCTACTGTGTGGTCGATGTAGTGAGGTAATTCTTTGCTAATGTCAAATAAGGTTCCATTATAAGAAGGAGGGGTAGAGAAAAGATTATTAGCTAGGTTCGAGGAGCTAAAATCACACTCATACCAGATGATTTTGCCCAAGTGTTTCAGTTACCTCGAGTCCCAACCTAGAGTTTACCCATCATAGCATTAGAGATTTTATTTGAAGATCAAAAGTGGACCGGGGAGTATAGGAAGCTAGTCTCCACACTTAAGGATAAGTATTGGGCACTTCATCTAATTTCCTGCAGTAATCTATTGCCTCAGAATAGGAACTCCAACTGTAGCCCACTTAGAGCTCAATTGATCTATGCCAGTGGGACTAGGATGACCATTGATTTGCCTTCATACATTTGGCACCGCATACACGTATGAGCACCTAATAGCCCTAGCTATTTTACTTTTAGGAGGGGCCCTTACAGAGATATTCAAAAGAAAAGGGGCCCACATTATTGATGACATGCCCTTAGCCTCGGGATTGCAGCCATTCAACATCACATCCTACTCCAAATCTCGAGGTCTTATCTCAAAGAAGAAAAAGAGGAATACAGAAGAAAATGTTGCAGAGGAGCCAAAGGAGGAAGAACAATAAAAGGTCACTAATGCTGAGCTAGTCGCCTAGATTGGTGCCTTGGCTGAGTGGATTAGTCATCTGGAGTAGAATTAGGAGGATTACCATCAGCTCTTATTACATATTCATCAGACTTAGCAGACATAGGGTCATCTTCTTCAGAGCATCCTGGATCACATAAGCTCTTATTACGTAAGCGGAGGCTTTTAGAATTAGTTTCAGATTCACCCAGACATTGAATTGAACACCTAGTATGCACGAGCATCAACTCGTAACTAGGCTTCGATTATAACACAGGTGAGCCAATTTCTCAAGAAAACCTCATGTTATGGTTTTAAGAAAATAGGTTCCAAATTACCGGGCCATTGAATCAAACACTTGGTATGCACGATTGGCCAATCGTAACCAAGCTATGATCATAACACAGGTGATTTGATTTCGTAAGAAAACCTAATTTGGGTTTTGGAAAATATATTTCTAATTCACCAGGACATTAAACCAAACACTTGGTGTGCACAAGTGAATACTTGTAACCAAGTTATAGTTATAACACAGGTGAGTTGATTTCAAAAGAACCCTAACTCACTGCGAAATTCCAATTAGAAATCAAAAATATATTTTATTGAAATAAAACCTTTTACGTTTGAGTTCACTAGAGTACCACACCACCTTCAATGGCTTGAAGCCAAGAACCCTAGTGATTACACTTGAAAAGTGTAATTACAAACTTCACATTTTGATACACATTGATGCATTTAAGTAGTTAATCTTGAAGTTTTATCATTATTTTATCACTTATAACTTTTATTTTCTTAATTGCAGGGAAAAATGGTGAAATAATTGAGATTAGCAGCGATAAAAGAGGCTGCCGCGGAGAAAAAAAAGGTCCAAAGTTCAGGATAGTTGAAGTGGTGTGCAGTTGAAGTTCCAACTTGACACCCTGTCAGTATTTTGACCATATTTTTCACTCACAATTCAGCTTGACCTGATTCTTTTTGGGTTGGAAAGAAGACTCAAAGGGCTACAACTTTTATGTTTTAGCCAAAGCCTGAATCCATCATCTTTGAGGCCAAAATCACATTGGAAGTCGAGGATAGAAAGCTGTCAGAAGAAAAAAAAAACAAAAAGTGAAACTTATACACTACCGTCCGAACACCCCATTTTGGTGCCTGGACACTTGGGACACACAAGATGATGATTTTATTTCATTTTTAGGGTTTTTGAGCACTGTATATAAACATTTCATTAGCAGCCGTCTAGGGGAGTCTTTCATATACATTTTAATTTCTAGTTTCTTCAAAACTTTAGAATGTAGCTTAGGGTAGTTTTAGGATTGATTTCTTTGGTTTTGTTCATAGATTTCATTTGGACATTGCTTCGAAGTATGGTACGTAAGTTTTATTTAATGAGTCTCATTTTCTTTTTGTTCTTGCTTTTTATTTACTGCTTTATCACTTTATCCATGTTAGGCTAGGTTTTAATCTTGATTTAACCCATCAATGATGGGTGAAACCTTATTTGATGATTGGAAGTGATTGAATCCTCATATACAATGTAAAAATTGTATGTTAGGGTTCTTGTTTGTCTAGATTTATTTTCTAATGTTTTCAAAACCTTCGAAAACATATGTAGTTGATCATATTTCCTTGAAATCACTGATAACTACATATGATTAGAATTTTCTTAATACTTTGAAAATATAAAAAAGGAATCTAGATTTATTTTTTGGTTTTCTTTTCCTTTTGGTTTTCAAAACATTCGAAAACTTATAACCTCGATCATATTTCCTTGGAATCCCTAATGACGTTACTTGATTGTAACTTTCTTCATATTTTGAAATCAGAGAAAAGAATTTTGGACCAAAGAATGTTTTCAAGATGAAATCTTTCTGGTTTTATTTATCCTAAAAAAACGTGATTTTAAAACCATGCTTTGGAATTAACATTTTCACGTTGAAATTTTTTCGATTTACTTTTTCCTAAACATGAGCTGTAAACTGAGATAATAGTCACATTTAATATGAGAATAAAGTGTTCGCCCAGATTTGTAGGTTAGATCAAGTCCTTTTCATTTTGAATATTTGCAATTTTATTTTATTTGTGAATTAGTTAAAAACCAATCAATCCAAACTCAAAACTTATTTTCTTTTCCTGTACTTAAAACTAAACAGTAGGTAGAAGAACTTAGAAAACCCTAGTGTTCAATCTCATCGTTCCCTGTGGATTCGACTTCGAACTCACCGAGTTAAAACTACACCGCACACCCTTGCACTTGGGGGTTAGTTTAGATGCACTATTTAGAAGCAGTCAAGTTTTTGGCACCGTTGCTGGGGAACTTAGTTTTGATTTATTAGGATAACTCAAGGTTACTCTTCTACTGTTTCGTCAGAAAAAAAAAATTAATGAACTTGGATTATTTTTCTTATAACTCTGGTTCACCCGATGCCACCCACCCACTCATTAGTTATTTAGGCAGCATATATGGAATTGATTTTTTCCTACAAACCTTTTCTATGATACCTAAATTTTATGGACTCCAACATGAGGACCCCAAAGTTCATTTAGAGCATTTTGAGTCAATTTGTTTCCATTGCACAAATGGTTACATGGATGACACATTTAAGTATAATTTTTTCCCGTTATCATTATCCGAAGTTGCCAATGACTAGTATCATGCCACTACTTGGTCCATTAATATTTGGGAAGAGTTACAAAATAATTTTATTGCAATTTTTCTCCCCAAATTTCAAAACTTCACCTTCCGCTTTCAAACTAGAAAATTTTGTTTCAAGAAGGGTGAAGTATTTTATAAATGCTGGGAGAGATATAAAAACCTTTTAGAAACTTTTCCAAATCATGGACTAGAATTAGGGTACATTCTAAGTATATTCTATAATGCCCTACCGTGTGAGTTGCACCGAGAATTTGATAAAAGCTTGGGTAGGGAATTTCTTAACCTTACTCTAGAAGAGGCATGGTCATATTTTGAATTTCTCTATGAACACACCAAGCCACGAGAAAAACTTGAAGCTAGTTTTGAACCTCATTCACTTGAAAGCCACACGGATTCTTTCCCGCATACTCCTACTTCACTTGATTCACATGATCCATCCTTAAAAAGTGGAGTAAGTGTGGAGCCCAATTACTTAGATATTGCGTGTCCCAACCCCATTCTACTCACCAAGGGCCAGTCTGAGGAACCCTTAGATCATTGGCTTACTGAATCTAGCAATACACAAGTTGAGTCACTCTACAAGCAAACTCAACATAGGGAAGAAGTTAACTTAAAAGTCAATTTTAGCGCACATGAGACTTCTACACATACTGACTCTACATTAGATGAATCATTGTTTGAGTCCATAGTATGTCCTTATATTCGTCCACACACTGAAGCTGAAATTACTGAATCTAAGGCCTTTTTGTTTCTTACACAAAAAAATTCTAACTCAAAAACCTTAAACTTTGAGTGGAGTGACTATTCTGATGATGGTTGGGATAGTGAAAGGAATGAGCCCTTTGACTTGTTCCCACCAGACTCTAACAAGCACAAGACTTCATTTGTTGAGAGTCTAGAGGATATGTAAACCAACACTACCAAAGAGCTTGAAACTCATCCCACCTTGATAACCCAAGTGCCCTTCAAAAGTCCTAATACTTATTCTGAAAGCTTTGATGCCATGGGTTCAAGGGAGTACACTTTTGAGCTAGTTAGTTTAGTTTCATCATGTTCTACCACACCAATTACTAAGACCACTACTGATATATTTTTTTCTATTGGGGCTAGTACACATGATGATTTATTGGTTGAGACCCCTATAATTGAGTGGAGGCACGATTCTAATTATGGTTGGGTTCCTACTTTAGTCCTATAGGACTCTTAGGAGAGTAAATTTTTCTTTATCATCCTATGAGAGTTCGATAGATAGGCCTGAGAGTGAGAGTGGTGCACACCTCTCCTCTTCTGCCCTAACCCCAACTGAGAATCTTATTGAGGGAACTGAACATGTTTTAACCAAGACTGACCACACATATAGGGAAGTGGTGAAGACTAAGGACATAGTTTCAATTAACTTCTTAGGTGTTGAGGGGATACTAGAAAACACACAATCACATTCCATGTTCACATATGCATATGACTTTGGGCCATATTTGGGATTCAACGATCCTTACAAGACCATGAATTCTCCAGTGTTCTCTACACTTGGCACACACTCATTTTTGGTACCTCTGGGACTCAAGTAGAATACTTCATTCCTAAAGCCATTTGTAAGGCTTGGGAGAGATTAGGAGTTGGATAGTATGTTTTTGCATTAACCCTTGTATATTAGTAGATTATATTTTTCTTTCTTTATTTTTTGATTTATTGTTAGTTTAGCTTTTCTTTCATTTTTATTTTTATTTTGTCTTTCTACTAACTATTTTCTTCTTGTTTTATTTTTCTTTTATTTTTATCTTCTTTTAATTCTAACATATTGCTTGTATAGTTCTTTTGTTTTTCTTTAAAATAAGGAAGCTCTTGAGGTAATATCATTCATCTCCCTTTTATCTAAGTTGGGGGGATGTATTGGGTGATGCCTTAAGTGGTTTGAATAATGGGTGCATGCTTGGTTTAATTTGTGCTTTGTTTTTATTTATACCTTTGTTGTTATTGTTTCATGCTCATCATCATGCTCGCTATTGCACACTATGGACCCACATATGCATCATGATTCTCACATTGAGGACAATGTGAATTTTAAGTTAGGGGGTAGGGGTTCGCATGATGACCTTTTGTGCCAAAATTGTAAAATTTTAAACTTTTTGAGCATCTTTACACCTAAATACATGAATTTAGCACATTTGTACCAACATGTCAGCCCTTTTTGGTTTGGTTGATTGTGGAATTGAGTGAGAGAGTGATGAATGAGTTTTGTTCAAACTTTAATAGGAAACTTAGTTCAAATTGAGTGTGTTATGACCTTGTGCATTTTTTTTACTATCATAAAGAAGAGTTTATGTGCTTAGGAGTGGATTTTGTTTAACATTGGTTAATTGAGCATTCTTGGACTAGGTGGAGACTTACACCCTAATCGTGAGCTTTTGAGCCTATTATTCTTTTCCTGAGGGGTTGCAAATAATCACAAATCCTTTGTTCTTCACTTTGGTTTTCAATGCACCAATTGCATAACACACACTTGCATGAGTTTCACTTGGCACATTATGAGTTGTTGCAAGCTTTGAACGTGATGCTAGGCCCTCTTTGCTATTTTTGGGCCTCTTTATCCTTCCATGATATGAAATTGCCCTAGGAACCAACTTGAAGCCTTTTCAATAAAGTGTATGATATATATATATCTATATATATATTTTCTTTGGTTCCCACCTCATATATTATCCTTTAACCTTATTCACACACTTCAAGCCTTACCCTCACATGTCTTGGGTTGTAAAAGTGCCTTAATGTCAATGATGTGAATGTGGGTTAGGAATGGAAATGTTTTAAAGTATATTAGGAGGAAATATTGGGTGGAGAATCTAGCTGATGTATTTTCATTATTTCAAAAAAAAATAAGAAAAGAAAAGAAAAAAAAGTTTATCATTCCTTTTGCTTATGAAATTATGGGACTTGTACATTATTTGCAATATTTGCAATTGTCCCAAGGGTAGTTCGTAAGTTTGTGAATAAGCTTCTTGTTGGGATCCTTGTTAGGCTTTGGAAAGGAAATGGGTAGTTCAGGACTTGTGCGCACTTGAGCATCTTTATCCTAAGACATGTGCTTTGATTTCCATATCCTCCATTATTAACCATTACCCTTGGCCAAGTTACAACCAAAACAAAGACCTAGTGGATTCTAAGCAAGCAACTCTTGTATTGTGCATGTAGTGGTCTTATGTAGGTTGTGTGGTGTGATCTCTTACATATGCATTGGAACATGGTTTTGAGATATCCACTTTGAATTTCATTTCAATTCACTCACTTATTTGTGGGGTTATGTGCAACTAGGTTAGCATTATATGCTAATAGGTATGTGTGAACCTTTGATGAGTGAATTCCTTTCAATGAGTGGTACCCCGTGAGCATTTGAAGTCAAAACCTAGATCCGTTTATGCTCTTGCAACCTTGTTGAATGAATGAAACAATTTTGCATGCATGCTCTTTCTACTTTGATAGTCCATGCATTTATGCTTAGCACTTGGGAATTACACATGATATTTAGGTTTTGTGACTTGTTGGGCTTGAGCTTGATTCAATTTTGATCTTGATCACTTTTTAACACTTTGAGACCATGCCATAGAATTTTGTGGGTAGATTCACTGCTAACCCTCACGAGACCTTACTTGTCCACTAAAGGGAACCTAGGGGTTTAAAGGGCTTGCTGCATGCAGCTAAGTGTAGCCATGTTTCCAACGAAAAGAGAAATAGAATAGTAGCAACACTCAAGTTGGGGGGTGTGATTACATTTGAAAAGTGTAATTACAAACTCTACATTTTGATACACATTGATGCATTTAAGTAGTTAATCTTGAAGTTTTATTACTTCTATGTAATACCCCGGACTTTTGTATTAACATAAGTACATAGTTTTGGATGCATTTTGGAAGTTATGATATGTTAAAATTAGTAGTATGGATCATTCATGGTGCTTTAGAGTTGAGAACTTCAAAAGAGATGGGTTAGGCAATCAAAACATGGCATTTTAGCCAAGTGCAGGAAAAAGGGGCACCTTGGGCGCACAAGGCATGGGCACCCAAAGTCACCCACCTGAGAAGGGCTTGGGCACCCAAGGAACAGTGGACTTAACATGCATAGGTTGCTATGTATTTTTCAGCTGACCCCTCTCCCCTATGAACCTATATCTAGCTAAAGGTGATGAGAGGGTCTAAAATTCACTGTTTGGGGGATTAAATTATTGGTTTAAATATATATTTTGTTGATATGATGCAAGAGAGAGAGAGAGGTATTGTTGGGAGAGGAAGAATCGGGTGAAGAAGCAAAAGGAAGAACAAGAAAAGAAGAACAAGGAACCAGATGGAGAAAATTGAAGGTAGGTCTTTCTAACCTAAATGAAAATCAAATCCCTCTTGCAAAAGTGTAATGGGATCCTCAAAGAACTCTTCTATGTGATTTATTTGTAGTTTGGATCAAGGAGGGAGAGAGTCCATCAAAGCATGAGAGCTTAGAAGCACAAAACACCTTCTTGTTGATACATCTTCTTACAACTTGGGGTAGGGATTTAATGCCTCATTCTAACATATGTGATGTGTATCAAGGGCTAGATTACCATTAGAAAACCCTCTTTAAGTGTTGGTTACATGTATGGAAGATATTGGAAGTTATATACACATATATATGTATGTATAGGTCGAGAGAGTGAGAATGGTGTTTTGATCCATAACTTAACTTTTGATTGATGAAAACTTAAATTGATAATTTTGTTTGGTGCCTAAGAACCTTTTGTTGATGTTAGAAACATGAAACTTTAGGTATTTTTACTTTTAACTTGGTCAATTTGAGGTCCTAAGGGTGAAAAACCAAGAAACCAGAAAATAGAGTATGAAACCCGTAACTTAAACCAAGTTATGGGCGCACGAGGGCGCATGAGGGAGACACAGTCGGGCGCCCAACCCCCTTGGGTGCACAAGACATGGGCGTCCAACCCTTGGGTACACACCCCCCTTGGGCGCATGGCTGAGTGTCAGCTTGGGTGCCCACCGAGCTTAGGTCATTTTCCTGATTTTGCTTAGTTTAGCCTCCTACTTTGGGCTTATGAAAGAGTTGGTAATATGTTTTTACAAGAAACTTTTATTTGATTAATTGCATGGATTTAGAAAGGGAAATGTCCTTTAAAAAGTGATTAAGGATTGATTATCTTAAGCTAATGGGAATTAACTTGTAGGGATGAATGAATGTTACCTTGAGTGTAATGAATTGGAAGTTTACTTTGAGATAAGGGTCTTAATCAAATAGGATTGTGATTATACCTTGATGTAATCTAAATTTTGAGGTATATGAACTTGTGATTGATTAAAATAAAACGTGACTTGACAAAGGGACTCATGTTCATAATGTTGAAGATATATTGAATGTTTAACGTTGTTTGATCAATGTTGTTATGTGATGAATCTTGGATGGACCAAAACGTGGATATGTGTTGTGGGAAAGTATATGATGATGAATATGAACATATGATTGAATAAATTGAAATGTGATTGATGATGTGCCAGGGGCAGTGGTGGGCTGCAGAAAATAGGAAAGGTTTTGAGATTGCCTTCGAGTTAAGAGTCCCAGAACCTATACAGGGTTTGGTGTCAATGCCAATGGGTTAGTAGCCCACAACATTGTGAGTGTATAGGTTACCCATGACTTTGGATTGTGATCCTAAACGATGGTGTTTGGTTTACCGTTTCTGTTAGGTCTGGACCCATAAAAGACGGTGTTGTGTATGCACCCAACCCCCGATAATTTGTGTGACTATGGTTGTGTGATGAATTATTGGAAAGTGATAATGTGGATGTGACAATGTGATTGTGTGATGAAAAATGGTATTGTAAACATGGTTATGTGGTCGACTAACGATTAAACATTAAAGAGATAATGAAATGTGATTTGAACCAATGATTGAAATTTCAAAGATTAAGTATTAATTGGAATTGAATCCTTATTATGATATTGTTGTGTGAAAATGTATATATTCTAAATTGGTTATGTAGTTATGTTGATAAATTGTTGTGGCTCTAGAACATATTAAGGTAACTAGATACACCATGAATAATATGCTTGTTTGGAATACATACCATATATGTTTGTTTGAGACATCGTGGGCATAAGTGTACTCGTGCTCACATCCCTACAGATTTTGATGTAGGTACAGGCCATAACAATCAGGTGGGCTAATGGGGTTGGACTAGAAGGGTGTGCATAAGCCCTACTAAGCTTAGCAAAGCTCTTAGTCATTTAGTTTAAATTTCTTTTCGAATTGTAACATTGTACACTACTAGACTTATTAGATTTGGTTGTAATGGCCTTAAGGCCTAAGTTATGTATTAATGGGAATAGTGCATGAAGCATGTGACCTAGCAATAGTCAAGTTGAACTTATGTTATCCTATTGATTGAGCACATATAATGTTATTTTAACATGATTTTGTAAGGGGTTTTAACTGTTTTATCTTCATAAATCTTAAAAGTTATAATGAAGTGAGTTAATTTGCATATTTGTGGATGTTTGCAGGTGTTTGGTGATCAAATGGAGAAGAAAAGAGGTAAAGATAAGCTGAAGGAGGCAAAGAGCTGAAGTTGGAACTGATGGGCACCCCACAAAAGTGATGGGTGCCCCACCCCTAATCAGATGGGCGCCCGCTGAGAGGGTGTTTTGGGGCTATTTCGTTGGGAACTTCATCAAACACTTCTGACTACTAAGCCACGGGCGCCCCACATCAGCCATGGGCGCCCCTGATGACCTCTCCAGCACATGTTCAGAATGAAGCTTATAATGTGATTTTACCATTATACCCTTGAACTATGTAATGATATAAAGGGGTAGATTTTTTATGTACTAAAAAAAAAGAGAAAAAACCCTACGCACTTCTTCTCTTTTCTTAGTTTAGCTTAGATTGGGGTTAAGGTTTTGATTTCGCTTTGTGTTGTTCAAGCTTTGTTTCATCTTCACATTAAGATTAACTTGTAAGTCACTTTCGTTACTTCGTTTTAATTAAAGGTTCATTATTCTCTATAGTTTTGTTCTTTATCTTCACTTTGTAGTATTTCGTAGCCTTTGTTTGTGATTGATTTGTTTTCGAAATCGCTTTAAACCTCTTTGATTTACTTCGTTTTCATGTTTGAGTGTATAATGAAGATGATTTCCTTTTCGAAAGGCTTCGTTTATGCTTTCACAATGTTAGGCTAGGGTTTTTCTTGGCTTTAATCTAGGAACGTGATGAAATCAAAGAGTTGAATTCGGATAATGTAAAGTGCAATATGTTGATTATCTTCTGAGTAAAAACGTAAGGATCATTATTCTAGGTTACTTTTCGAAATCAAACCACCCGTGATACAATTGAACTTTGTTTACACTTGTGTGAAACGAAGGTCAATTCCATGTACAGGAAGAAGGCTACCTACCCATAAGTGTGTGAAAGCCGCCAAGTAAAAATTAAAAAAAAAAAATTGGTGGATGTCAATTCAATAGATACATATCTTGGCGTTTAGTTGAAAATAATGAATTGAGGAGAAACTAGTTGAGGAGCTAACATTGCATATCTTACTCAATTCAATTCAAAGTCCAAAAGGAGCAATTTTAAAAATTCATGTGAGTATGTGAAGAATATTAATCATGTTGTACTTAAACTTCATAGGCATTTGACCATTGGTATGACATGTGTGAACAACTCATGACATAAATAGTAGGGTGATTCTTGGAATTCTTATTTGTTACTATTTATGTATGGTCAAAATTTTGAAATTGTGTTTCATTTTGTGTTTGGGAAAATAGAATTTGGAATGAATCAATCAAGAATACACGTTATACATTTTTTTTTTGTCAATTCATGTCAAAAAGAGGGAGAATAGTTTAGGGAAGATTTTTTGAAAAGAGAATTTTTGAAGTTAGTTAACTAAGGGGGAGATATAGTTAAGGGGGAGAATGCTTGAAAAATGGAGAATGCTTGAAAAGATTTTTGTTTATTCAGGAGGAGAATATTTTGTTTCAATTTTTTAATGTTTTATTTAAATTTTTTAATTATTTAATTGTTGCCACATGATGTCATAATTAGTTTGTTAAGTGTGTAGCTATATAGGAAAAAGATTGGTTGGAACATGATAGAATACACTTGGAACATATTGATGGATGAAATTTGAAACATGCTTTGGATCATGATAACAAGTTTACTGTGGCCTTAATCTAGGATAAATTTATTTGCAATTTTTTTTTTATTTTGATATGGAATTGCCAAATGGGGAGATTGTTAAGACAAAATATTGTAAATTGGCAAATCCATGATCAAAGAGAAGTGTTTGTACTTTAGACTTAGTACAGGCTAAGGCACTAGAATCTTAAGTTGAATAGAATTCTAAAAGGCCTCAGAGAAACTATTTCCTTAATGGTTGGAAGTCCTAAAGAAACCAAACAAGTGTTGGAGTTGATTTACGCAGGAAGCCCGCGGGAAGGCCACAGTTAGGCGTGGGAAAATTCTGAGAGCATAACATGAAGAAATAGTCGTGTGGGAAGACTGCTCTAAGTTGCAGGAAGGCCGCGAGAAGACCGCGGGTGCGCCCTTCCTGTGAAGCATAACTTTCAGCCTATTTCGAACCCTAGCTGCCTCAGTTTTGTCTATCTATATATATCCTCTAGACATCTTCAGGGTGAGAGATAGAGAGAATACACATGAGATTGGAAGCCCTAAAAGTTCAATTATTCTCTCCATTACTTGGCCAATATGTTTCGTGTTCAATCCAAAGGAGTTCAGGTTTGAGGTTTGTGAATGCTGATGATTCAGCAAAGCTACTGAGGAGTCGGTATCGTGCCTTTGAGGAGTCGAAATGCTTTCGCTAAAGGAGTTGGTGAATCGAGGATTCGAACAAACATCAATAGAGTATAGAGTCGAGGAGTCGATCTATCGAAGGTTTGAGTTTGTAACCAACGTTTGATTTTAGTGAAAGTTTTGTTTGAGGTTTCCCTTTGTGGGTTTCCTCATTTTGTTTATCTCGCCTTCTGTTATTCTATGATTGTGGTTGATTGATTGGGATCTTTACCAGCAAATTACGAATTTTTAGGATTTAACCATCTTGAATGTTCTACAATAAGCTTATGGCTATCCTCCATTAGAATTCTATGCATAAATAATGAAAGGCTAATTCCTCTAAGGTTTGAAATAGTCCATCCTATGGCTCGTTTTCTTAATCTCAACACATGTAACAATTTGTCCAATTGATTATTAGACAAAAAAGCACTCACAATAATAGGCAATATCTCATTCTCTCCCAAAAAGGCATACTTAAGGTGTAGAGGTAACGGTTTCAATTCCATTATAGGGGCTTGCACACTAGAAGGGGGTGGTAGTGACTTACCTTTGTCTAGTTCTTCAAAGTTGTTATCACTTTGCCTTAGCCTTACACATGTTGCCTCCAATGCATCGGCCATAGTTTTAGCCTCCAAGTTTTCATCCTTTGTTGATCCTACACACACTAAACATTTCTCAAGAGGTTCCTTAGGATTTTCAACTCTAAAAGCCTCTTAAGGTAGCTCATTCACAATATCTATATAAAAAACAGAATCAATAAAAGAAGTGTATTTTGCTACTTTAAACAAATTAAACTCAAGCTACCATTTTTGACATCTATGACTGCTCCAACTGTGGCTAGGAAAGGTCTTCCCAAAAATGATTGAGATGTCCATGTCTTCCTCTATTTCCAAAACAATAAAGTCAACATGAATTATGAACTTTTTAACCTTAACCAATACATTTTCTAAAATGCCCAAAGGGTACTTAATAGACCGATCAGCTAGCTGAAAAGAAATATTAGTAGGTTCAACTGTTTCAGTCCAAGCTTACCCACACTGAAAATGGCATCGATGATATAGTTGCACCTAAGTCACATAATGCTCTAGAAAAATCAACCTCACCAATAGTGCAAGGGATGGAAAAACTCCTTGGATCTCTAAGCTTTTGGTGAAAGCTTATTTTGAATCATAGCACTATACTTTTCAATTAAAGCTATGGTCTCATAATCCTCCAATCTCATTTTCTTTGACATAACCTCCTTAAAAAATTGGTATAATTTGGAATTTGTGCTAAGGCATCTGCAAAAGGAATGTTAATGTGCAATTGCCTAAACACTTCTAAAAGTTTCTCAAATTACTTATTTAGTTTATTTTTCTTAAGTCTTTGGGGAAAGAGAAGAGGGGGAACATATGGTTTGACTAGTAATGGTGGTGGAAGTGTGTGTGGTGTCTCATTTTGCTCAGCTTTTTCTTTTTCATCCCTTTCGGTCACCTCTTTATGGACCATTTATTCTCCATTACCTACTACTACCTTCTCACTTACCTGGCCAAGTAGCTTACCACTTTTCAAGGTAATTGCTTTACACTGCTCATCTGGATTGATCTCTATCTTGCTAGGCAGACTGCCTTGGTCTCTTAGGTTGATTGCATTAGCCAATTGGCCCATTTGAAGTTCCATGTTGTGGTTGGAAGTGGAAGCTGGTTAAAGTTGGCTTCCACCCTTTCAAATCTTTCTGAAGTCACATTGGCTAATTTTTCAATAACCAACTCCCATGATTGCTTCGTCTCAGGATGTTGCATCATTCCTTGGGTCTTGGTTGGAAACCCGGAGGATTGATAGGTCTTGAGTGCTACCCTTATTACCTTGGTCTTTCCAGGGAAAGTTGTGGTGATTCCACCAACCAGGGTTGTATGTTTGCGAGTAAGGTTGTCCAACTGCTGATGGTGTTGCTGTTACCTATTATTCATGTTCAACACAAACTGTGCCTGCTTAACCTGCAAACATTTAGAATTTATGTGAGCTCCACCACAACATTCACAACTCAAAACAGGATTAAGGTTAGCCACAGAATTCACATTACCTAACTTACCAAACATTTTTACCACGTTATCAACTTTAGCCTTTAACATGTTAATGCCATCAATTTTGTGCATACCTGATGCTTTCTTGGGCATACCTCTTTCAGACCACTGATAGTTATTGGAAGCCATCTCTTCAACAACTCATAAGCCCCTTCTGCTGACTTACTCATTAAAGCCGCTCCAACAACTGCATCTATGGTGATTCTAATTGAGTGTGTCAAAAGTTTATAGAAGGTTTGCACAATGAGCTAGCCAGGTAGACCATGGTGTGGACACCTTCTTAGCAACTCTTTAAATCTCTCCCAAGCCTTATACAAAAACTCACCATCATGTTACACAAAACTAGTTATATCATTTCTAAGTTTGGCGGTCTTACTTGGTGGGAAATACATACTGAGGAATGCTTGGGATAATGCATTCCAGGTGGTAAATGAGTTGGGGGGCTTAGAATTCAACCATCCCTTGGCCTTGTCTTTCAAAAAGAAAAGAAAAAGTTGTAACCTGATCGCATCATCACTAACCCCATTCAGCTTGATCGTGTTACATATCTCAAGGAAGTTAGCTGGATGAGCATTGGGATCTTCATATGTCTCTCCTCCAAACTGCTCTTGCTACACCATTTGAATGAGACCAAGTTTGATCTCTAAGTTGTTTGCATTGACTGCAAGTCTAGCTATGCTAATTTGGCTGCCATTTATGCTCGGCATGGCATAGTCTCGTAGCAACATTTAGTTTCGATTTTGATTTTCTATCATGGTTGCTGCTTTTTCTTGCTCAAGTTTCTGTGCTATTCTTATTGCTTGTAATGTTCGCTTTATCTCCGGATCAAATAACTGAATTTGCTCACGAGTTCATAGCATGCACTACTACTTCATGCAGTAAGCAATTCACAGAGAAGACAAAAGAATATTAAATATCTTAGAATAAAACTATAAATCTTAATGAAATGGGAAGAATTTCACATGCAGACTGAATTCTGGTGTGTGAATTTATATACACAAAAAGAAGCGATTGTACACATTACCTTGGTGTCCATTCGAATTGCCAATTGACTAGATACATTTCCTAGTGTGTCTACAATAACACTACATTAATTATACCACATACATTAACACTCTCCCTTAAGCTGGAGCACATATATCATATGTTCCAGACTTGTTACAAATATATCTCACTCTAGCTCCTCCTAAGGCCCTAGTAAACAAATTAGTGAATTAATCTTCTGACTTCACATGAATGGTTTTGATGGCATTCTATAAAATCTTTTCTCTAACAAAGTGACAATCAACTTCGATATGTTTGGTTCGCTTGTGAAACACTGGGTTAGAAGCAATGTGAACAGCAGTTTGATTATCACAAAATATGTCCACAGGCTAGGATGCAAGAACCCCTAATTCTATCAATATATAACGTATCTAGACTAATTCATAGGACATACATGCCATAACCCTATATTCTTATTTTGCACTTGAACTTGCCGTTGTTGTCCGCTTTTTAATTTTCTATGATACCAAGTTTTCTCGTACAAAAATACAGTATCCAGTAGTTGATCGTCTATTTGATGGTGAACTAGCCCAATTTGTATCTGTATAATCTTGAACAAGTGTATGACTATTATTTTAATACAATAAATCACATCCTGGTGCATTTTTTAGATATATCAGAATATGAACAATTACATCCCAATGACTCGAACAAGGGGCTTCAAGAAACTAACTCACTATACTCGTAGCAAATGAGATATCTGGTCGTGTAACGATGAGGTAGTTAAGCTTCCAACTAATCGCGCTATCAACTAGGATCATCCAATAATTCTCCTTTATCTGCCAAAAATTTTGTATTAGGATCCATTGGAGTATCAATTGGTTTGGCTCCTAACATACCAGTTTCAGATAGTAAATCAAGAACATATTTCCTTTGAGAAAGAGAAATACCCTCATGTGATCTAGCAATTTCAATGCCCAAGATATATTTTAGTGCACCCAAATCCTTGGTGTTTAACTTAGTTTGAAGGAATATCATCATATCATGAATTCCTTGTATGTCATTACCTATGATTACAAATATTATCCACATAAACTAACAATCATATCTTTCCTTAAGAAGAATAAAAGTAAAAAACAGAATGATCAACACTACAACGTATCAATCCAAATTCTATCTCCATATCACTAAACTTGCCAAACCATGCGTGAGGAGATTGCTTTAGGCCATCTGTGACTTTTTTAATTTACAAACTAGTCTAGACTCCTCTTGAGCAACAAAGCGAGGAGGTTACTCCATATACACCTCTTTTGTAAGATCACCATGTAGAAAGGCATTTTTAACGTCGAGTTGGTGAAGAGGCCAGTAAAAAATGACTACAAGAGAAATGAGAAGATGTATTGATGTGATCTTGGCCACAGGAGAGAAAGTCTCTAAAAAGTTAGGGCCACAGACTTGAGTGTATCCTTTGACAACAAGCCTCGCTTTCAACTGCAACTAAACCATCAAGATGAACTTTAACATTATACACCAATCGACAACCAACTGTTGATTTATCAGGAGGTAGAGTGATAAAATCTCATGCATCATTGGCTCAAAGAGCTGACAATTCTTCTTCTATAGAATTACGCCACGCAGAATGAGACAGTGCTTCAGACAAAGTTAGGAATAGAAATAATAGACAAGGAGGTGACAAAAGCACGATATGATGGAGACAAAGCTGAATAGGAAATAAAGTTAGAGATAGGATGAGAAATACAGGTGCATATACCTTACCGAAGAGCAATCAAAAGATTAAGATCACAAGGTGTTGGCTTAAGAGTAGGATCTGAAGACTGGATAGGAGAAGGTGAAGAGCTTGAAGCATCAGGGAAAGACTCTAAAGTTGCCTACCGTCTGGAATAAACCTGCAGATCAGGACAAGAAAGACGAAATAGAGAAATCATAGGTAAAGAAAGACTCTCATTTACATCAGAGGTAGAGGAATCATCAGAGAAGAAAGAAGTGCTTTGAAAGAATGAAACATCGGCACATGTAAAATATCGATGAAGGGAAGGACTATAACATCGATATCCTTTCTGTACCCGAGAATATCCCAGAAATACACATTTAAGGGTACGTGGATCAAGCTTAATAGTCCCACTATCAAGTTGATGAACGAATGCAACGCACTTAAAGATTTGTGGAGGAAAAGGAAACAGAGGGAAATAATAAAGAGTAAAGAGAACATCCCTTTAAAATAGAAGATGGCATTCTGTTAATTAACATGCTGTGAGAATAACAACTCCCCAAAAAATCTTTGGAACTTCATATGAAACATTAAACAATGAGCTCTTTCAACCAAATGTAAATTCTTTCTCTCAGCAACTCCATTCTGTTATGAGTGCGAGGACAAGATGACTGATAAAGCATGATAGATGATATCATAAAATCTATAAAAGGATTAGAAAAGTTTTCTTTGGCATTGTTACTGCAAAGAATTTTAATAAACACATCAAACTAAGTTTTTATTTTAATACAAAAGGATTGAAAGACAGATAATAACTTAGAACGATATTTCATTAAATAAACCCATGTAAGCCTTGAAAATCATCAATAAATGTAAAAAAATACTTGAAGCCCAACTTTGACACAACTCGACTAGGTCCCTATACATTTGAATGAACTAAATGAAAAAGACTTAAGGACCTGTTATTGACTGTAGGACTAAAGTAAGCATGGTATGCTTTCCTAAGTGACAAGGCTCGCAATTTAAAGACTTAAGTTGACTCAAATTTGGAACCATAAATTTTAACCTGTCAGAAGACAAATGACCTAATCGATAATGAATTTCAAAAGATGAGGCCGCTGCAAAACAAGTGATAGGTGAAAAACTAGCCAGATAATAGACTCCCTGAGCTTCATGCCTTTCTCTAATCTTCTTCCTTGTCTTCTAATCCTAAATAATCACAGAATCAGGAAATAATGTCATTGAGCAATTCAATTGTCTAGTGAGTTTAATTACGGATAGAAAGTTGAAAGACAAGGATGAAACATATAAAGCTGAAGATAAAAACAAATTAGGAGATGGACAAATTTTTTTGACACCCTTTATTAGATTAGATGAACCATTGGCTATAACAACATTGGGGATAGGAGAGTACTGAATATCAGAAAACAATGAAGCAATTCCAGATATATGGTCTAAAGCACCAGAATCAATAACCCAAGATGTATGTAAAGAGGTGGACACATAAGAAGTAAATTACCTCAATGGGCTAAAAAAACTTTTGGAAGAGATGCCTGTTGAGCTATTTGATACTGAAGAAATTTGGCATATTTTTCTCTTGAAAGAGTCACAATTGATGATTCATTTGTGCTAAGTTTATTTGAAGAAGTAGGGACATTTGATGATGTTGCATGAACCATATGTGCTGGCTTCCCATGAAGGTCCCAGTAATTCTCCTTAACATGTCTAATACGTCCACAATTAGAGCATTTACGTCTAGTACCATGACCTCCATGAGCACGACCACGTCCTCTACGGTAACGTTCACCAGACTAAGATAGAGGCTTATAAATAGGACTTTAGTTGTCTATGGAAGTCTAACTGATCATGCAGAACATGCAGAATCTAGAACGGTGGTTGAATCCTTAGATGTAGCCCTTATAACCTTAGAATAAGTTTTTGCAAATGAGGGAAGAGTAGGTCCATTGAGAATTTGGGCTTTTACCTACTCAAACTCAAAATCTAAGTTAGTAAGAAAATGAAGTACCACCATTTGTTCTCTCTATTTTTGCATTATGTTGATATCTATGGATAATGGTTGCAAAGAGTTCAATTCCTCATGGACATGATTTAGAGAGGCAAAATATTTAGTAACTGGTCTACTAAATTGTTGGAGCTGAAAGAACTCCAGTGATGGGTCATACATTCGAGTGAGATCACTGGAGAAAAGAAGACGTATATACTCCCATATATCTTTACATCTATCAAGATGGGTACACATGTTAATGATATTGGGCTCCATAGAATTCCATAATAAACTAACAACATGAGCATCTTCTTGACCCAATCATCGAACTTAGGATCAGCTTCAGG
This sequence comes from Vitellaria paradoxa, assembly GCA_019916065.1. Taxonomy (NCBI): domain Eukaryota; kingdom Viridiplantae; phylum Streptophyta; class Magnoliopsida; order Ericales; family Sapotaceae; genus Vitellaria; species Vitellaria paradoxa. Next base: position 20,178,176 of record CM034241.1, on the reverse strand, counting down.
GGTCCAGATTCAGTCAAATGCTTCTGCTTTCCGTAACCTGTTAATGTAATTTTAATGGTTTTAGACCATTGAGTGTAATTCGTTCCATTCAACTTCCTCATGGTTAACTGTTAAGGCATCAGAATTGAGCTATTAATAAGTTCTTATTGAATAGACATCCCAAATGCCATTTAGGAACTGACTACAGTAAACAGTATTAATCTTTTGGAGCAAAACTAGAACACCAACAGTAGATCTAAAACAACAGTGGCTCCTTGAGTAGAATTGGAACACCAAGGTCAGAGCAGAAATGGAAAGAGAGACATGAGCTATTCTAGCGATGAGAGAGGAGCACTGGTAGACTCACCGGAGGAGGACAACATCACCGAAGGGACGACAGGTTCAATGAGCTTACACATGCCTACACACTGCTGGTGAGACTCCTGTGTCTGGGCTTCATGCACCTATAAGAAGACGTGTGTGGAAGCACGTGGACAATGGTTCTAGCGACGAGGCTCTGACGATAATGATCGCCCGAGACTAGTGATCTTCTTGGTAGTTTTAAATGTTTGAAACAATGAGTGATTCGAAGATGGGTAGGGTTTTGTTGATCGACCAAGGCTTCAAGGAAGAAAGCTGACTATTCTTGAAGCCCTGCACTATTTTAATGAAGAACTGGGACTTTGGACAGAACTAGGATTTTAGGCAAGTAATGAATTTTCTAACCTGCTCTGATACCGTGTAAATCTTAATGAAATGGGAAGAATTGCACATGTAGACTGAATTCTGGTGTGTCAATTTATATACACAAAAGGAGTGATTGTACACATTACTTTGGTGTCCATTCGGATCACCCAGTGACTAGATACATTTCCTAATGTATCTACATTAACACTACATTAATTATACTACATACACTAACAAAAACAACTCACTGAAAATGTATAAATTTAATTCTGGTTTGAATTGTTTATCCTTAAGCAAATTTGCAGAGAATTAAAATAAAACTGCATGACTATTTCTAACACTTAATATGCATATAAAAACAAGTGAAAGTCGTGCAAAGACATAAAGCAGATGAAATTAAAACAGACAAGCATGCAACAAAAAGCTTAGAGCAAGGTATCAGAATCAATCTAAACAAAATAGTAACTACACAAAACCTAGCAGAATGAATGTAAGTACCAAAAAAAAAATAAAATATACAATCTAAATTAATAAAGGCAATAATTTGCTTTGATATTAAAAAATACCACTCCCAAGCAATAGCGCCAAAAACTTAACTAGCCTAAACCTTACCGCAAGTGTATGGATCGTTATTTAGCAAAATAGAGCAAGCAACTATCATTCCCTCAGAGAGAATGTTTCAATTATCAATCCTAATTGACTCCTCTATTATTTAGACACCCAATTATGCAAGGTTTCTCAAAGAAAATGCCAAAACTCAAACTATAAACTAGAAATTAATGACAAATAATTCTAGGGTTTAGTTATCATCAAATGAATTATGCAATGAATAAAACTTTAGAACTTCTATTTTGCAATGACTCAATTTCCCAAGATATTTGATTATCTCTTTCAAGACTAACCAATTATGTTTACATTAACCCTACATTTACTTCCGTAATTGTAGGTTTTAACATAAACTCCCTATATCAAATGAAATTGTTAACTAAAGTCACTCCAATTTATATTTTATTTCTTAAAAATATAACCAAAGATTGCTGTTTTCACAAACTAATACCAAACTTCCACTTTCATTACATTATTTGGTATCTTAACATGTAAATAATGGCCAGCTATTCACAAGAATGCAAACCGAAAACACCAATTTTGCAAACACAGAATCATTTAAGAAAACATAATCTTAATCCATTAAATACTCCCTAGAATAAGAAAAATAACTAGAATTCATGATAAACAATATATTAATGTACTGAAAATATTTAAATGAAACTAAAAAGAGTTGGGACTGATTAAGTACAAAGAAAGAACTCTACTAAAACAGAAGTCTTAGGGTCCAAGATTTCTTTCTAGCCTTTGACTCAAGTCTCCCATTGAACTCTTCTTCTCATGAACTCAACCCCTCTAAGTTTCTCCTTCCCATTGTGTTGTGTGTTTTTCTCTTATAAACTTCCATCCCAGAATAGGCCTGATTTCATGCCCTAAAATCTTCTCCTTTATCCTTCTACTTTTAAACGTCCCTATCGCAGAGAACTTGGAGAATGCCGATTTTCTGGCTGATTTCATCAATCAATTTCCAAGCTGTATTTGTCCTTCAAAACGACAGTGCAGAAGCAAAGTGTCTTCAGCAAAGTTGTTAAGCTGGGTCTCAAGTTTCCAACGCACCTGGTGTTGCTATTTTTGGACGTCTACAACTCTTGGGCTGGGTTAAAAACTGAAACTGATTTTAGGATATCGGCAAAATTTTTGTTACGAATTCAAGGCCAACTTCCGAGTCCAAAACGACTTCTTTGAGTTCTAGGCCCTCATAAGAGTTGTAGCCATGTCTATCAGCTTTCTAGAAAGCTAAAGAACGTCAAAAACAGAGGTCTGTAGCTTCAGATATGAGCCAAAAACCCAGCAGAGGTCAAATATGGCAAGACTAGCATTCCTAACCAAATTAGGATTTGCACTCCAAATTTAAAGTTGACTTGAAAACTTCAAAGGTAGCCCATATTCAGCCCAAACACTTGCCCAATAAGCAAAAAGTCCCAAAAATTAATTAAATAATAAAGAAACCCAAAACAATAATTAATTAAACTAAATGTTCTAGAAAACACGCAAAACTAAGTTAAATAAGATCAAGAATGTGCAAAATAATTTCATATATCAGCCACAAGGCACCACTATATTGTATCTTTGACAGGCGTGGTTCTCTTGCACCTTATAAGAGTATGGAATGCTCAAGACCTTTATTTACGAGATTTATGATTATCATCATTATGACATCCCAAAGGAAAGAAATTTTTATGCCCTTTTTCCATTAAGTCACTAGGCACTACATTTTCTGTTGCTCTATCACAACCACTTTTGTTCCACCATCACCAACCTATACTAACAAGCACAACCATACAATATCGGACATTTACTTTTTCCAATATACAAATGAGAAAAACACTTAATCATTGAGAGACTGATAACGTAACAAAGAGAAAAATAAAAAAATAAAAATTGAAAATAAGACAAAGCCATCAAATGTTGGACCAAATAAGGGTGATAGAGTCAATCATAAGCCTAAGAAGATGGGATTGGGGCCATCACTAACTCACAAAACCTATGACAAGCATCTAAATCTAAAACCATAATTGGGAAGAAGAAAAAGATTATTAGGGCTCCCTTATGTACTTTAATTTTCTTTCAATAAAGGATATCATTGAATTAAAATTTGTTTGAAAATTTTGGTGTATTAAGTATTCTTATAGGAAAAGCTAAATCCTATGAATTTACTAATTCAAACGACATAGTTATTAATTCAACTAAAAATTACATTGCTTTTAACATTAATGCACCATCCCATGAAGGTAATTTTTAGATCTAGTTTTAACTATTACAGTTGATGCACCTAAAGCATCTTATCATTACACTTTCTTCCCACAAGTAGTGTTCTAGTTTCTTTTAAGCTTTCTTTTGGTTTACGACTTAGATTTAATACCATTAGAAAATGAATTTTCAAAGTTAGGAGAAAAATCTAAAAGTTAGCTCATGATTAAGACATTTTTCAATAAAAGCACCAAAAAAACTAAGATTCATTTAGCTTTCTAAATCGTATCACTTTGGTGTAAACCTACTAATCAAGTATTTATACTAATGATGGGAATTGCAAAGTATCAAAGGTGTCCTTAAACAAGATAGACATTATAGGCCTATGACCATGTTTGTTTGGACTTCTATTATATCTGTTGGATCGTATGGGCTTCTAAGGTAGGTGAAGGTAATGGATTAGGTGATGTATCTCTACGATGAGACTCTTACTCTTAGTTAACGATACTCTGAAAGGTTTCTTCTAAACATCGATGAGGTTAAGGCAAAGGGGATCCCTTGTCTTCTCTTTTGTTTCTTTTGGTTGTGGAAGCATTCAACTTGATGTGTGAGAAGGCTTCAGAGGATAACCATCTAGTAGGGCTGTAAATGAACCAAGCATTCAACAAGCAGGTCATGAATGAACTCGTTTACATTTATTTGTTAAGCTAAATGAACAAACTTAAACATATCTTTCAAGCTTAACAAATAAATAAGCCGAGTTAGCTCAAACAAGGGTAAGCTCGGCTCGAAAAGTCTCGCAAACAAGCTTGTTTGATGTTCATAAACAAATTTGTTTAAATTTTCCAGACAAGTTTGTTTATAGCGTACGAATAATCTTATTTAAATGTTCGTAAACAAACTTGTAAGCAGTCTCATTTAAACATTTATGAATAAGTAAAATTTTTTTTTACTATTAATGGAAAAATGTTAAAAAAGTATACAATTAAACACATTAATTCAGAACTTGTTTATTAAAAAATGTAATTTATTTCTTAAGCTTGTTCATTAATAGGCATGCGAGTAGGCTCGACAAAAAACTTGTGAATAAGTTTGATAAAAGTTCATAAGTAGACTAAAAAAAAACTTATAAGCAAACCTGTTTGTTGCAACCAAGCTAAGCCCAAGCTTACCTATAGATTAACAAGTCAAGCTCCAACATCATATTTTAAGCTTGATAAAAGCTTGACTTAAGCTTGAGCTCGTCAAAAATCCTAACAAACAAGTCTGACATAATATTTAAAGCTTGATAAAAGCTCGACTTGAACACGTAAAAAAACTCATTAAACAGGCTTGAACAACTCATCACTTGGCTCGACTCATTTGTGGTTGTATCATCTTGAAGGGTTTCAGGTGGGAGAGGCTAGAAGAACATTTCTAGATATTATTCACCTTTTGTTTGCTGAGGACTCCATGATTTTTTGTGGGGCAAATCTTTCACAAGTGAGTCATCTAAGATGCATTCTCCTTTGCTTTTAATCAATTTCAGGGCTTAAGTTGAATTTAGGTAATTCAACGTCAATGTTGATTGAAGACTTGCAAGATGTGGAGAGCTTGGCGAGAGTATTAGGACGCAAAAATTGGAATTCTCCTGGCTACTTACCTGGCTCTTCCCTTATGTTCGTCTTATAAGGCTATTGAGGTATAGGATCATGTCATTGATAAGTTCCAAAGAAGACTAGCAAGATAGAAAAGGGGCCATTGATCCGAAGGAGGAAGAATCACGTTGATTAAGAGCACACTATCAAATCTTCCTATCTACCTTTCATCACTTTGCAAGATGCCAATGTCAGTGATGAAAAATCTGGAAAAGATCTTGATTCATTGCTTGTGAGAAGTTTATGGAAGTTAACACATGTACCCTTTGGGGAAGTGGGACATGGTTGTAACCCATGAGAAGAGGAGGCCTAGGCTGCCATAAGTTCTCAATGAGGGTTTTTTATCGTAATGTTAATAAAATTAAAACAATTTATCCAAATAGGATGAGATAGAATTGTTTACTAGAATAGGGTTAAAGTCGTAAGTGATATTTATAACTTCTTTAATAAAATTGTAAGTGCTACTTATGACTTTAATTCAATAGTAATTTGCCTGAAAGTCATATGTACTACTTACAACTTCAATATAGGTCCACATCTTAGTTTATTCAAATATTTAATTAAATTAAAATTATTTTTAATAAAAAAATTAATATATTATCAAACTATTTATTAAAATTAAAATAAAAATTTACTGTTAACGTGATTTATTTTATTAAATTAAAACAAATTTTTAAAAAATAATAATTACCCTTTAAAATAATTTATTTTTATAAAATTAAAATTGATTACTATTAAAATAATGATTTGTGAGTAAAAATATTTATTCTAATAAATATTTTTCAATTAAATTAATATTTAATTTATTTATTAATAATTTATACAACATCAAAACATTATTTAGTACCCCCTACTGGAATATTATTAGAAATTTCATCATCTTGAGTGTTTTCTTTTTTTCTTCAAATAGATGTATTGGCATGGATTGAATTTTCTATCTTATTTTTTCATACTGTATCAAAATAATTGTTATTTTTTTTCAAAGGATTAAAAGAACTAATGGCAGAATTATATAAAGATGGTGAAATTTCCGATAATATTGTAACAATGAGTACTAAATAATATTTTGATATTGTATAAATTATTAATACATAAATTAAATATTAATTTAATTGTAAAATTATTTAATAAAATTAATATTCTACTCATAAATCATTATTTTAATAGTAATTAAGTTTAACTTTATAAAAATAAATTACTTTAATAGGTAATTATTATTTATTAAAAACTCATTTTAATTTAATAAAATAAGTCATTTTAATAGTAAATTTTTATTTTAATTTTAATAAATGATTTGATAATAAATTAATTTTTTTATTAAAAATAATTTTAATTTAATTAAATATTTGAATAAACCAAAGTGTGCACCTGTGTTGAAGTTGTAACTGGCACTTGCGACTTTAATTGAAGTTGTAAGTAGTGCTTACGTTTTTAAACAAATTACTATTAGATTGAAGTCGTAAGTGGTACTTATGACTTTGACCTTATTTTGGTAAATACATCTATTTCATCCCCATTTTGGTAAATTGTTTTAATATTATTAATATTACGATAAAAAACTCTCTCAATAATGAATAATGTGATTCTAGGAAAAGGGATTTGGAGGTATGCCAATCATAGGCATCTATTATGGAGGTCCCAGATAGCATCCTAGTATGGTGAGGAAGGAGGGGATTAGGCCAACAAGGAGTGTATGGTTGCGTATAGGATATGTTTGTGGAAGCACATCCAAAAAAATTTAGCCCAAATTCAGAAGACAAATTTCTTTCGCAATTGGCAACAGGGATAGAGTTAAGTTTTGGTATGATCAATGGTTAGGAGAAGTCAATCTCAAGGAATGATACTTAACATTTTTTCCATCGCAAGAAATAGGGATGGAATGGTAGCAAATTTCTTATATGTTCGGAATAGGGTTGCCACCTTGAATGTTGAGTTAAGGAGGAATGTTTTTAATTGGGAAATGGAGGGTTTCATGAGAATGAATGAGAGCCTCCATAAGGTGAGAAGCCTCAAAGGGAAGGACATGATTTTGGGGGTGTTTGGAATGACAAAAAGTGAGATAATTTGAGATAACTTGTAGGTTTGTAATTCGCAGAGTGAGATAAAAAATAAATAACTTTTAGAAGTTTTGAGAGATTTTCAAAATTTTAGTGTTTTTTAGTGTGCCAAGCGCACCTTTTATAGGTGACTTCAAAATTTGGTTGTTTTTAAGTTAAGTCCCTTTACACCAGTTTGGGGGGAGGTGGGGAGAAGGATTTCCCTTAGTTATGCATTTGAAAAAATAGAGTGCTTCCTAAGGTTGCATTTCTAGTTTGGGGAATGATTCACATAAGGATTCTCGCTGTAGATAACCTCGTCAAAAGGGGTATGATTTTGATTAATACATGTTGTTTATGTAAAGGAGAATTAGAAAGGATCAACCATTTATTCATTTGTTGTGATTGGACGAGAAGGATTTGGGAGCTAATCCTAAATTATTTTAAGATGTAAAGACTTTTATCATTAAAGATGCAGCCTGCTTTTGGATCATAGTGGAACATGAAGTCTGGAAATGGAGGCGAAAGTATGGAAATTAATTCCATTTTTTTTTATTTTGAGTGGTATGCAGATAGAAATAGGAGAAATTTTTAAGAAGGTGAGTATTCATTGTGAAGAGTAAAAAGTTTTTTATTTTTATTTTTTTTTTTGTATAGTTGCCTTTCTGGGGTAGAGACCAGAAATATATAGTTTCTTACATTTTGTAAAGCATATAGATATAATCTATTGGCTTGGAATAGCCACATAACTTCTTTTTTTTTTTTTTTTTTTTGTACTTGGAAGGCATCCCTTTGATGCCAAATTCAATAAAAGTTTTACTTATAAAAATAAATAAATAAATTGATGCTCTTGAAGATCAAGAAATATATATTTAATAGAATTTTAAGTTTCTCTTCGAATTACATAAATGGAAAAAAACATGCCCACAAGTGCTTGATTTTTAGCACAAAAAGTTTACACACATATCCTTGACATAAGTTTTCTCTTAAATAAAAAGAAAAAGAAAAGAAATGAATAGTATTCTAATCGAAGTTGTAAGAAAGCTTCTAATGAAGTATTAGAATCTAGGCTTGTTGCTAGTTTTATATTTAGGAGGGTAAATTTTACTAAGGTAATTTTCACTCTCCGTTACATTAGTTTAAGAAATGGGTAATAATTACATAGGAGTAAATTGTTATCGGAGGGGGAGGGGTGGGTAATAGAGAGTAATAGAAAAATTATATCTTTTTTCATTACTCCATAAACATTTCTTTACACTCTTGTAAAACCCTATGCAACATTCTACTATAAATAATTATAATAAATATTATAAAATAATAATTTATTCAACCAAAATAAAATTAATTAATTATTAAATTACTTTATTAAAATAATATTTAATAAATAATAATTTATTATTAAAATTATTTGTTTTATTTTATTAAATTAATATTATTGTTATATTAATTTATGACTAAAAGTATTTATTTCCTCAAATTAAAATTGTTTTTAATAAAATATTTACTTATTAAAATGATTTATTTTATTAAAATGTTTTATAAAATAAAAATCATTTCTCTAAATAATAATTTACTAGATTATGTATTGCATTAATATAATTTAGTAAAATTAATAATTTATTTAAATAAACTAAAATTAGTTATTTTATTAATTATTTTATCAAAATAAAAATAATTTTTATCAAGTAAAAGTTCATTATTAAAATTAATTACAACTAAAATCTAAAATAAAATTTTTTTGGTAATTGACTTTTTATTTAATATTATATACTTTAACATTATTTTTATTAAAATTAGTTATTATTAAAATAACAATCATTATGGTGATTTATTTTATTATAATATTTTACTAATATTAAATATTAACTTTTACTCTTGGTCAATTTATCCTTATTTAAAACACAATTAGCTTTTATCTCTTCAAAACTTTTAGCATTCCAAACATAATATAATTATTACCATGTAATGTTTGCTCTCTCAATCCAAATGCAAGTATCATGAACTTGTTATTCTAGTAACCATTACTGGGATAGCAATTATCCCGTAATCTTTGACTCTTAAAATTTTCACGTTATACCAAATGTTTTCTTAATATATAGATAAACATACATGAGTAATTGAAAAATATAAATCCTTTTTTTTTAAATGATATGGAAGAACTAACCCATGGCTGAGCCCTTTGGACTCAATCGTAGAGTGTAAACTCCCCCAGAGGTTGGCAAATACCCCAATCTACTGGCCTTGGGTAAATTGTAGGCCTGCTTAGGACCACCATGGCGATCGAGTTTGTGATAATCTAGAAATTTCTATTTTAATAATTAAGTAATTTAGGAAATAGATATGGTGGAGTGGAAGATAAATAAAAATATTTGTGGTGAGTTTAATTTTTTTTCTTTAGAGCTTATTATGCTAAAAAACATGTTGGGCCAAAGGGAAGGAGATCTCGGGAGCACAGGAGAAAGTTTTCGTCGGTGCACATGATTGTGGGCACACAGGAGGGAGTCTTCGTGGGTGCGCACAATGCAGGTGCACGAGAGGAGTACTACATGGGCGCACGCCCAAGAGGGTCAGGCACCCAAGGCTCTATTGAGATGAGCTTCTGTCTTGTCAGTTTGATTTACTTTGGTCATTTCTGAGCTCAACCTTTCCAGGCTATAGGGAGAGGCATGATAGTAGAGGAGGTGTAGACCACGGTTGCTAGCTTGTTCTCTAAGCACATAGGTGTACATGTATGTGTAATGGGGGAGAGAGAGTTCTAGTTGGAGAGAAAAAGAAAGAATCAGGAGGAGAATCAAGGAGATTAAGGTTTGGTAAGTTATTCAAACCTTAACCAAACTCAAATTAATTTTGTAGGAATGAAATTAAACCTATATTGAACATGTGTATGCAATTGGTTTGTCAGTAGGATTAACAGTTTGGATATACGGCCTACTCAAAATTTTATGAGCTTGCCAGGCGAAGTTATAGACTTTGCTCAACTCACTGTTTCCTCCGTTTCTTCACTTGAGATAGGGATTCTGTGTCTCTTACTCACACATGTGATTTGGAAAAAAGGTTAGGATAATATTAGCATGATTATTTTAAGTTTGGATGAAATCTATGGGAGATAATGGGAAGTTATATACAAATATATATATGACTATATATGCCTATAATGAAGAAAATAAAATTAATCCATATATGGATTCATGATTGATAAAAACCTAAATTGTTTAATCCATTTAATGCTTATAAGTTTTGTGGTGAGGTCTAAAATAGCAGATTGCAAGAATTGTTTCCAGATTAAGCAAATTTGAAGTCCCAAGTGGATAACCATGAGAAAATAGAAAACAAAGCATCAAAAATGAATTCTGTCCAGATCTTGGGTGCACGTGACTCTATTTTGTTGGGCACCCGCGTCTTGGGCGCACGTGACAGTACTCTATTAGGCCCCTGCATCTCGGGCGAACGAGATATTTTCCTATTAGGTGCCTGCCATCTTGGGCTCAAATGAGAAAGCACAGTTGGGCACCCACTGACCCTTGTTCAAATTTCAAACTTAGTTTTATTTGGTCTTTCCACCATGAATATACAATGGTTTTAATACTTATACTTTTGCATGATATTTAATTTATCTAGTATGTTTAATTTTGTGATCTTGAGAATGTGTTTAATGATTTAAAATGAAATTAATTGTTATTCAATTTGTAATTTGAGGATGCATGAATAATATGATAAATTTGTAATATTAGAGCTCTTTTAGATAAGTGATGGTAAATGAAAAAAACTTCGAATAAGAGAACTAGAAAGAGAAGAAAATGATATATTTTAAAGTATTGTTGTTGATTGGAATGTAGTTGTGTTGTTTGAAAGTTTGAGATGGTAAAATATGATAATGGTTATGAGAACTGTAAATGAGATAAATAACCTTAAAAGTGATATTATGATACAGGAATGGATGGCACGGAAAAATAAGAAGGGTACAGAGATTAGCCTGGGGTTGAAAGACCTGAAACCTACATAGGGATTGGTATTTGTGCCTGTAAGTTAGTAGCCTCCAACATAACGTACATTATGGCTATTCATAGCCCTTAACGATGACGTACATTGTGGCTAATCATGGCCTCTAACAATGATGTATATTGTGGCTAATCATGGCCCTGAATGACGACATTAATTGTACCCACCCCATGGATTTAAAATGAAAATGGAATTATGATTGAAAAACAACGACCTTGATGTTAAGAATGATAATAATTGGATTAAATGTTAAGGTTTATAATGATTAATGGTATTCGAACTTAAATGTTGTGCTATAATGATGTTGTGAGAAGTTATTCACCTATTTGATTCTGTTGTTCTTTGTCATTGATGACTCATTGTGATTAAGTTGAAGATATTGATTTATTTGTGATAATTAATCTACATGTTTTGCTTTACATATCATATATATTGGTATTATGCATCATAGGCACAAGTGATTGGTGCTCACATCCTTACAGACTTTACTACAGGTCCAGGACCTAAAGACCTAGGTGGGCATTGAATTGAGCTAAGAATTGCAAACTTTTGTTTTTAATTACTTAAGTTTAATATTATTTGCAGGACTATAATATTATTTTAATCAGGATGATTATTCGATTAGGTTATAAAGGCCATAAGGCCATAAGGCCTATGTTGCTTATTTTTGTGGGATGTGTTGGAGCCTGATAGCTTGGCTAAGCCTGAGACATGGTTTATTTTGTTATTATTGTTTGTTATTATACATGTTGCTCTAGCATGGTTATAATGCTTTGATAAGAGAAATAATAATATGTGCATGGTTTGTATGTTTATTTACTCACCCCTTGGGTCACAAGAGTCAAGGCGTGATAGTGTTTTGCCAAAGGCCAAAGCACAAACACAAACTGATTTCATTACCAAGTCCCGAACCCATGACTCGCCTTTGGTTTCAACTCCTACAACCTGTGTGTTCTCCATCTGAGCTAGCTCGTGGGGTCTAAAAATTATAAATCTTTTAGTGTAGTAATTAATATCGTGTATATATATGTATCTAAATGAAGTTATTGATTAAACAATCATTAATGAATATGGAGTATGAATCTAAAAAATTATTTAGGGTGTAAAGGAATGGGTCAAATGTCCATTAATCAAATTTAGGTATTCTCCACCTAACATATTAGGCACTTAGAAGCACCTAAAATTGCAAAAATCAAAACCAAAACATTCATAAACGAAATAAAAAATTTAAAACACCACCATCACCTAGTCCTAAAATTCAACTAAACTTTGTCAGCGCCATCAGAAACAATTTCGGTCAAATTGGTGGTTACATCCTTCATCTAACAAAACCCAATAGCAAATCAAACCAGCTACACTCCTAGAAAGTAAAGGTGTATATGTATATAGGGGAAGATAGGGGGAGAGAGAGTGTGTGTGGGGCAAAATGACTTATCCAAAAAAACTCAATTCACACACAAGAAAGAACAGTGCAAACCTTTATTTTTGAGGCTGTTGAGATAACATTAATAATTTCAAGATCCTGCTGAAGAAGATGATGAAATATGACTAATTTTATATTGCCTCCTCTATTTGATTCCGGGATTTGTGTAAACCAAACATAAAAAGAATAGAAGAAAATATAAATAAAATTGTAGTGTTATCCAATAGGCCAGGGCATAGTCAATACAATAATGTGATCGCACGTCTTGTACAAACTAGTGGTAGATTAGGTGGGTTTCATGGGCCTTAAGGCCCACATCTAATAACAAGGGCCCTTACAAATTAGCAGTAGATTTGATGGTTTCATGGGCCTATAAGGCCCACATCTAATTATTTGATTTAATTTTTTCATGGGCTTAAAACTCATTATTAACTATGTAGGGGAAACATTTACTATTTGTTTATTTATTTATTTATTATTTTCTTTCATTAGGCAAATGAACTCATTCCTTGGACCACCGTGTATGGCAGAGCATCCAGAGCAGTAAATATCCAACCAAATTGAAATAAACAATTTTTTTAAACCACTTTTTTCAACCAAAAAAAGCACTAGATCACAAAAAATTATAAATATTATTTGGATTAAGATTCAAGATGGACCTAATGAGTTGGAATATGCCTTTCAAATATATTTTATGTTTTTAAAATACATAAAATGAAATATCTAACTATAATTTATAATTTATTGTGAAAATAACATAGAGTTTAGTTTACACTAAATCTTATCTCTGGTGGTCAACTTTGTGATCTCAATCTCACTGTTATTTTATCTTCTACTAGCTGTTTTGTACAAGATCCATAGATGGGGCAGACTATTGGGATAGGGCATAAACAAGGATAGTCATTTGAGGTCATTCACCTTCAGATGCCATCTTCATCCTCACCTTCTCTAGTTTAGCCTGTAGCCTCTATTAGTGCCTTCTCTTTACTATATCTTTGGTGCTCCTATCTGGGTCCAGCCTCTTTAGGTCACTTACGTTTATTAATTTTTAGTGGTCACTTAAGTAAAAAAAGAAAAAAAAAAATTAATGCTTGTCTTGTCAATTTGGAAAATAAACCACTTTACCTTTTAATAATAGTAATTCTATTTCTTAGCACCCTTTGATCTTATGAGTTTTGTACAAGTATATATATTGTGGTGCTTGTTTCCTATTGGTTGTGAGGGTTGGCAAAGAGTTAAGGTTGAGGGAAGGTCAAAGGACAACAGATTTGAATTTGGTTTGGGAAGTTGGTAATGTATTCATGGGTGGTGTAGTGAAGATTCATGCACCAAGTAAATGAATGAAAGGAGGGGGATCTTTTGAGTTGCATTATACTCCTTCCCAAAACCCTATTCAGATTTTTTATCAACCCTTAGAGTATTTCCACCAAGAGAGAGAATGAGAGAGTTAATTTTTTTTTTCTTCTTTAGTGTGTGTTTGTTCTTTCGCTTTTGGGTGGAAAGAAGAGGTGCTTGATCCTCACTTTGGGAAGAGAATCACTAGTGGTATTCAAAGCCGTGACATGATAGGAAGATTTTTGCCAGATTGAGAAGGGATTAAAGAGCTAACTTGAGTTGTTAAGAGTCCATTTGGTATGGCTATTTTGGGCTTATTTTCGATTTATATTTTTTAAAATAAGGAAAACAACCCAAATTTTATTTGGTTAATTGTGTTTTCAAATTTACATGCAAAATAGAAAATAACTTCGATCATTTTGGGCATTTTCATCTAAAACGCAGAAGAAACTCCCAAAACATAGGATTCAACTTGAGGTTAACATCTTAAACGTTGTTGAAAGTAGCAGCCTGTAGGATTCTGTTCACCTTTCCATCTTTAATTAGTGATCAAGCTCATATGGCGTGAAACTCAATCTAACCTTTGATCGGCTAACTACAGTAAGCTCTTTATTATCCTTTGACCAACATTTCTTCTATTACTTAACTCATGATTCTGTAAATATTACTCCTCTTTGGTTTAACAAATTTTTGCCAATTTTTGATAATTTTGTCTAAAATATAATTAGAGAATAGTCCTCATACTATCATTTTACATTTTTCAAATGTCTTTATATGTTACATATATATAATATATTTTAAACCTGAAAAAAAAATTACAAGATCAGTAAATTGAAAATATTTGCTTTTAAATGAGCATAAAATGTATGTTAATTGGTAGTATTTTCAACATAAATAGTTGTGATTACTTGTACAATCAAATTCATTCAGAAAATATTATCTTAAAATTCCAAGCCAAGTGTGTTTTTCATTTTTCATTTGAGAAATAGTTTTTTCAAAATGTCAAACCAAATGCCTTTCTAACATTCTGAAAATTGAATCTCAAAATAGAAAATAGAAAAAAAAAAATAGAAAATAGAAATACAATCAAATGCCACCTAAATTTCTAGGTTTATACACTTTTTCGACTTGTGTGAGCTAGGTGGGAGAATTGTGGTTATTAATATAGTTTTACTTCTCGATAAGACTTTGTTTTGGTATGTATGTGAGAATCCATAAATGAGGGTAGATCATGAATTTTTGTTATGAAGCTTGCATAGATATGTTAAATATAAAAAATCAGATAAAGGTTCGTGTTTGGGTATAAACCCTATTTTAAGACTTGAAAACCTCTTATCTAAAATTTATCACAAAAAGGATTGGTTTCAATATCAAAAACTTCGATTTGATTTAAAATAAGAAATAAATTATGTTAGGAGTTCTTATAAAAATTATAATGTTCGAATCATAAGCGTATAGTGGTGCGATTTTATATATAGGTTTTCTTTATTTTGTATTCAAATATATGTATATTAGAAGATGGTATGTATTTAAGATAGTCAAATTTGACTGTTTGATTGAGATTTCTACACTAGAACCAGTCTACTATTTTTATAGTAAAACTCATAATTTGAAGTTAAATTAATTTCTAGGACTTTTACACATGAGATTATATATCCAAAAGATGTCTAGTAAAAATTTCATTATTTTATGAGTTAAAATAATTTTATAAAAAGAGTCAAACTTAAACTATTGATTGGGATTCTACACTGGAAGAAGTCTATTATTTTTATATAAAACTTATAATTAAAAGTCGAATTAATTTTAATATTTTTTTTACATGCAACTAAACATATGAAAAAATATCCAATAAAATTTCATGATTTTATGAGTTAAAATGAATTTTATAAAATAGTCAAACTTTGACTATTTTGTTGGGATTTTTTTACATTGGAAACTAGTCTGTTGTTTTTATATAAAACACATACTTATAAGTTGAGTTAATTTTGATATCTTTTACAGATGCAACAAGATATATGAAAGAATATGAAAGAATCTCAGTAAAAAGTTCATAATTTTTAGAGTTAAAATGAATTTATAAAAATAGTGAAAGTAGACTTTTCTGTATGCTTCCTAAACAGCCAACACCTATTTGGTTTTCTCAAATCTATATTAATTGACTATATGAATGAATTTTAAATTTTGTTTTATGAAACTAGGATACTCTAAGCATTTTAGGCTTTTGAATTAACTGAAATATTTATTTCTATTTATCTGAAATATCAAAATTTATTTCCAAATCTATTTTGTCAAGATAGTTTTGATATTAAATTCCATTTATTTATTTAGTTGTTTATATTCTTGAATATGGTTGCATGAGAAATAATTTGATTAACCTTGTAATGAGAAACAATGTTTATGAAGGGGGTTGTATGAAACTTAAGCCCGTGAAATATGTTGTTCAATAAAGCTTATAAATTAAAGGGAGAACATAAAAACATAGTTTAGAGAGAATCTTGTGTATGATGTGTCTTTGTTAAGGGAATTAGAATATGATTTGTTTTTTGTTAATGGAGTCATAGAGGGTAGTAAAAGAGTAGGTTTTAGAGCCTAAGGATCGAAAGTCTCAAAACTTATGCAACATGGTTATCGTGTCCAGTAGCTAGTTACCTAGGGGGACTATAGGTCCAAATTGCCTATTAAGGCAAAGATTTGCTGGATTAGGACTGCTGGGACCAAGGCTATGAGTGGTTGGATGATGAGTACATTCTAGGGTTGCGGTCCAGATTATATCCCATGGCTTAGGTATAGGGAGTTATTTTAGTTTAGTTTTGCGACCACAGACTAAACTTACAGAAGTACCTGACTATAATATATGATTATATGATGATGTGTAATAGATATTGATTTAAGTATGAGACTACAGGACCATGACTTAGAGGATGAACTAATTTATTATCTGTGATTTAAATGAGGAAAACGAGAATAATTGTTCTTAAGTGTCAATTTCATATTTAATAAGAAAGATTTTTTTTCTATAAAATGCATTACTGAGCACATGTGGACTATTTGCTCACCCCTACTGCAGTTGAGTTTGTAGGGCTGAGGTACCCGATGGACCCGCGGCCTAGTTAGCTAGTCTTGGATGTTGATGTTATTGTTTGTTACATTCCTTTTACTCTTTGCTTAGAACTGTAACTAGATTATATTTGGACCTTGGACCAGTTTTGTGGAATTTGGTTTTGTAACCCTATTTTGTGGCATTGTTAAGACATTTTGACAGTTTATTATAGGATACATTTTATTTATTCAACTTTTGCTCTGATATGGTATTTATGATGTGATGTATTATTTGATTGTGGGTTTTGTCCCCATGTTCCTAGGTGGCAAAAATTCAGGCATGACAGTCATAAAGCTCGATAGTTGCCAAAAGGGCTTACACAAGAATTTTAGTATTGATTAGTTTTGCTCCTATTGCTTGGCTCACTTCCATTCGTAAACTCAATTGTGTTACAGCTGTTCGTAAATGGAAAACTTTCACAATTTGATGTTATAAATGCTTTTCCCTCAATGGTGATCTCTCTGAGGACGTATTATGTGTCCTCCACTGGGGTTACTACAACAATAACACTTTTAGCGACCAAAAATTTGGATTGCGAAAAGTTATTTTTTGGTCGCTAAAACTTTTACCGATCAAATATAATTTGGTCGCCCGTTGGTCGGCAAAGACTAGTGGCAGAAGGTATTGGCGACCAAAATATATTTGGTCGGTAAAAATATAATTTTTGCCGACCAAACTTTGGTTGCTAAAAGGTGTGCCTTTGGCGACCAACATATATTTGGTATGGCAAAGGTTTACCCTTTAGCGACCAAAATTTTGGTCGCCAAAGGTTAGTTGGTGACTAATTGGTCGCTAAAAGGGTCTTTAATTGGAAAATTTTGAATTAATTTAAAAAAAATAAAATTCAAATGTGGTGTCACGTGGCATCTTTTGCCTGACCTGTCATCATACCACATGACAACTTGTGTTATGCCACATGTCGACTTATGATTCCGCCACGTGTCGACCCATGATTTCGCCTATGTGTTGAATCTATATTTTGAGATTTTTGTTGTTGTTGTTTGTTGAGATTCGAACTCGTGCCATTGTTTGGAAGTTCATGTGGTTGGCCACTAGGCCAAGCTTATTTGTATATATATTTTATACTTTTTTGTATATATAAACAAACCTTATCACTTTTGGATAACTAATTGGTCGGCAAAGGTACCTCTTTAGGCGAACCAATTGGTCGCCAAAAATAATAAAAAAATTTATGATTTTTATTAATTACTTTAACTTTTTTGCAATAATTTTTTAACACTTTTGTCAATCAATTGGTTGCAAGAAGTGCCCCTGTATAGACTAATTAGTTAGCAAAAGTGACTAAAAAATTTATTATTTTAATTTAATTATTTTAACTTTTTGTTTCAATAATTTGAAATCATAAACAATATATTAAACTATATATTTTAGTAAATAATTTATGAATAACTATTATATTTAACTAAAAATAATTTTAAATATTTTAGTATTTTCCTCTATTTCGTATGCGTAGCACATATTTAATACATATCTTTAATTTAGTTATATCATGGCTTACTATATATATTTTTCTTCATTTTGTATTTATATTTTTAAAAATAATTTGGTCGCATTTAATTTTAGTTTTAGAAAATTATTTTTAAAAAGCAAAATTTTTGAAAACCATTTTAAGAATTTATTTCTAATAAAAAATATTTTAGGTGATTATATTTGGAAATAAGTTCTAAAAAGATAAAGAAATGAAATTACTTAAAATTAATAAATAATATTTGTTATTTTTATTTTTAAATTTAAAATAATGTCACTTTAATATAATTAATATTAAATTGCACTAAACAATTATTAGATATTAAAACGTTTAATATTCACTTGATTATAAGTCATACAAACTATAAAGGTTACTCTAACATATTTACTTTGAAAAAAAATGATTATACATTCAAATTATCTAAATTTGATTTGGTGAATTTAGTTTTAACATTAATCTGGTAACATTCTTTGATTGATCTATGATTATAATTTTTGAAAATTTTTATAAATTAATTAAAATTAAAAAATAAACGTTAAAATAAAATTTATGAAATCTAATTTAAATCATACAAAGTGATAAATAAATTTGTTTAAGAGAAAGATAGAGAAAGAAATAAAATTTAGTTATTTTTATTTATCCATTTTATTTTTTAGCGACTAAATTAATATTTGGTCGATGAAAAGATATTTTTAGCGACCAATTGGTCGCCAAATGCTTAGAATTTAGCCACCAAACTTATTTGGTCGCTAAAAATGAATGTCAAAAATTATGAAAATATTCCGTGACCAAATGTTTTGGTAGCCAAAAGCTATTGTTAGTGCCAAAGGATGGAGGGAAATATTTTAGAACTCTTTAGCGACTAAATTAATATTTGGTCGATAAAGCTTAACTTTTAGCGACTAATTGGTTGCTAAATGCCTATAATTTAGCGACCAAGCTTATTTGGTCGCTAAAGATAAATGTCAAAAATTATAAAAATATTCCGTGACCAAATGTTTTGGTAGCCAAAGGCCATTGTTGGTGCCAAATGATGGGGCAAATATTTTAGAACTCTTTAGCGACTAAATAATATTTGATTCGTAATTGGTCGCCAAATGCCTATAATTTAGCGACCAAACTATTTGGTCGTTTAAAAATAAATGTTTAAAAATTATAAAATATTCTGTAACCAAATGTTTTGGTAGCCAAAAGCCATTGTTTGGCGCCAAAGGAAGGAGGGAAATATTTTAAAACTCTTAGCGAACTAAATTAATATTTGGTCGGTAAAGGTTAATTTTAGCGACAATTGGTCGCCAATTGCTTGGAATTTAGCAACCAAACTTTTTGGGTCGCTAAAAATAAATGTCAAAAATTATGAAATATTCCGCGACCAAATGTTTTTGGTAGCCAAAAGCCATTGTTGGGGCCAAAGGATGGAGGAAAATATTTTAGAACTTTTTTAGGCGCCTAAATTAATCTTTGGTCGGTAAATGTTAACTTTTAGTGACCAATTGGTGCCCAATGCCTGGATTAGCGACCATTTATATTTGGCACTAAAAATAAATTATTAGCGACCAAATGATATTTAGTCAGTCATAAACTAATATTTAGCGACCAAATTTAGCTTTGGTTGCGAAAAAATGGTCGTTAAAATACTTTTTCTGTAGTGGGTATTCTAAACCCCGACATCAGGTTCGAAAACTTAATCTTGCCCTTTATGGTTTGAAACATTCCCCCTGAGCTTGGTTTGCAAAGTTTAATACCACCATCAGTTAGTTGGGATTTATTTTTAATTCTTATAATTTTGCTTTATTCATCTGAAGAACTAATTGCAGAGCTATCTTTATTCTCTTATATGTTGATGACATAGTGATTACAGGTAATGACTTATTTGGTATCTCTAATCTCAAATCCTTCCTTAGTTCTTAGGTTAAGATAAAGGATCTTGGTCCACTTAGTTATTTTTTGAACTTGAGATTTCCTCTGTTGCAAATGGTTACTATCTTCCTTAAGCTAATGTATGCTTTTAGACCTTCTTGCATGAGCTGGTCTTAACAATAGCAAAACTATTTCCATACCTTTGGAAACTAAGCTTGGCTCACGCCCTTTGAAACACTCATTGCTGATGCTACACTCCGTTGTCAGTTGGATGAAAGTCCTATGTATCTCACTATACTCGCCCAGATATTGCTTTTTATATTCCATATTAGTGAGTCAGTTCATGCTTGCTCCTCGTTCCACTCATTATGCTGCTATGTTTCGTATCCTTTATTATATTAAGAGTACCTTATTTTATAGCCTTCATCACTCTACTCATTCTTCTTTAGTGCTTTATAATAGAGATTTTGACTAAAAGACATGTTTTGTACTTTTAATATTTCTATTTTATTTTAATGAGAATTCCTTTTAGAGCAATGAATGCATTTATTATTTGTGCTTGTGTCTAGTATTCATAAAGAATATCTAATCTAATGTGTGTGGTACGGCTTACACACAAAAGAGTAGATCATCAGCTCTTTTAGAATACAAGTTTATTGTTCACAGTTTTAGATGGAACTGGACACACCATTAATAGAACTATAGCACATATTTTTGGTAGGTCTGTCTCAACTACAGAAAATGATTTAGTTCCAACTATTTCTTAGCACATTTATGTGTATTGAACTGAATCCAATTGAAGTAATTATTTTATATTAACTTTACAATATAATCTATACCTTATGTTTATTATGATTACTTACTCTTAATTTGGATTCTACTTTTAGACACGTGTATATGGTGATTGTTGCTTTGATTACACAAAAAGTGAAATTCCATATATGAGTCAGTAAACTCAGTGGGTTGGGTAATGACATTATATATGGTGAACATTAATAGTTGAAGAAAATCAATGTCTAATAAATTGGATTGATGAGATACCCTTGAGGAAGCTTATAAATTTTGACTATATCAAATTTTGTAAGTGGATTTTGTAACTGATATGTCAAATATGTTAAGTGGAAAGATCTCAAGGAAAATAAGAAGCCAATTAAATTAAATTATCAGTAATTAAATTTAATTGATGGATATCTGTAATCTTAACATGGGGAGATAATAATATTTTAATATTAAGGCTCCAGAATATATTTCGAATATGATAGGAGTGTAATTAAATTCTTTAGTGGAATAAATTATAAATGAATTATAATTTATATAATTAAATTTAATTTGAGTGGCATTAGGTGATTTAATTACATAGGAAGCCTTTTTTATATTTGCCTATTGGTCTCTGCTGTAGCCCTATAAATACTCTCCCTGTTGGCAACTAGGGTTACGTTTTTTGAAGTAAGATTTTATTCTACACTTGAAAAAAAAAATAAGGGTTGCTAGAGATCCCATAATCTAGTGAGAGAATGATAGCATTTTGGAATAGAAATATAGTTGAAGGCTGAAGGTTGAGATAGAGCAATTGATTCGAAGTCTTTAAAAATTTAGAATGCTGTTCTATCGAGATCAAACCAAAGAGATTTCAAAAGTACGATCTTCTTCTTGTAGACAAGATCAGAATTCTTTTTTTTTTTTTTTTTTGCATTATTAATATACTACAGCAGTGATCTTGGGATTGGTGAGTGGTTGTCTAGGATTATAAAGTCCACTGGAAAATAAAAATTTTTCACTTGCACCAGTACATCTTCAACTATACCTCGTGGAACTTTAATCGATCTATCGGCAAGCTACAAGGTTACACAGGTAGGTTTTATCTCTCCTAAGCCCAATTGTTCATACAATGAATACGGGAGTAAGTTCACGTTAGCTCCTAAGTTAAGAAGTGCTCGACTAATAAAAAACTCCTATATAACAAGAAATAGTAGGACAACCAGGGTCCTTATATTTTGGGAGTGTATGACATTGAAGGATGGCACTTGCTTGCTTGGTTAGGAACACTTTCTCCTTTACATTTAATCCCTCTTTATAGTGCATAACTCTTTAAAAAATTTAGCGTATGCTGGAATTTGCTTAATTGCATCAAGGAGAGGTATGTTAATTTTTACTTATTTAAACATCTCTAGCAATTCAGCTGCTTGAGCTTCTTCTTTGCCTTCCAGAACCTTTGAGGAAATGGTGCTTTAGGGACATATTCCCTCGGCACTATCATTTTTGAGCTCATCCAATTTTGCAGGCTGTAATTTATGGTGAAGCCCTACCTTGTCAATGCTGGTGTTAAATTGTTTAATAGCCCAATAAGCCTTATGTTCCAGCTCAATATGAAGATGGCATGGTTTCCTATAAACTAGTCTATAGTGACATCCTTAGGTTTGTTTTATATGCAGTACGATTTGCCCATAAGGAGTCTACTAATCTCAAAGACCAGTCTTTATGGCTAGGATTAATCGTTTTCTCCAAAATTTGCTTTATTTCTCTGTTTGCGAGCTCTACCTATCCATTGGTCTGTGGGTGATATAAGGTGCCTACTTTATGAATTACACCATATTTGCGTATAAGCACACCCACTAGCTTGTTGCAAGTGTTTACCACCATCATGATGATGGCTCAAGGAAATCCAAAATGAGAGATTACAATCCAAATTGAGAACATAAAGTACAGAATTCAGTGTTAGATCCTTTGAAATGATAATAGAACCTATTCTAGCTACTTTAGACACTGTACCATTAACAATCTTTACTATAAGATTGTCTTGGCATGTGCTATAATTATGAAAGAGGGTTGCATCACCTATCATGTGATTGAATGCACCCAAATCTACAATCCACGGACTATTCAAAACCTTTCATGCCCCACGCTGGATTTATAGGTTATACTTTTCCTATTAGTCCATAAAGATCAGACACCCATATTACAGGACCATATAAGCCTATTTTCAAATCTCCTTTACCCCATAGAGAGATTGAGCAAAGTGAAGTACTTTTTTTTCACTATAATTTTGAAAATGAACATTTAAATGTCCCCTCTGGCGTAGCTGGGCCATCCTAGACTTGAACCAGAGACCTCGCCTGTGAAGTAAATCATCGCACCTACGATCTAACCAATTGAAAGAGAATCAATAGATTCCTTTTCAGGAGTGATTCATCCTTAAAGAAGCACTTCATAAAGCTTTCTAGAATTTGATTGATTTATTTATTCCCTTTTTTTCATAGAGAAAAAGAAAACTTACATTTAGATGACAATCAACACAAGGTTACTTTACCTTTTTTTACCTCTTAAGGAATTACCTTTGTGTGCTAAGGCACTTGTTCCAACAGTGCTATGAGTAGGATTTTGTTAAGAGAACATCTTTTGCGAGATTTCAAGTTGTTCCTTACTAAATGGACTAGATTTGATAGGTACAGATTTTTCATCAGCTATAACATGATTTCCTCAGTTTCTTTGTCAGGAGTTGGCTTTAAGGGCTTCCAATCTACAGGTTTGCTGTGAAGTTTCCAGTAGGTATTGCGGGTATGACCTGGTTTTCAGCAATGATCACACTAAGGTCTCCCTTCTTTTTCTGATAATCATTGCTATGATGTTGGATTGCTCGAGTAGCTAGGGCAGAGTTGTGATTCTTAACAACTAGAACAGTAAGAGATTCTCCAAGCATCACTTTCTTTCTACTCTCTTCTCGGTAGCTCAAAAACCCTAAAAAAATAAATAATCATCTCGCGTGTCCCATGTGTCCGAACACCAAAATGGGGTGTCCGGATGGCAGTGTGCTCCTAGACTCCTTTTCTCCAGCTTTGTATTTTGCGGTCCTGAAGGTGTCCAGACACCCACTCCATGCAAGTGTACCACGAGCTATCACTCATCGTCTTCTTCATCTTTGGCACTCCCAATTGCGCTGAATCGTTTCCACTACAATTAAGAAAATACCGAATTAGTGTAAAAAGTAGCAAAACGTATAAATAAATTAAGAAAATGCATGATTTTATGTTAAAATAGAGGTCTTGTAATTACACTTTTCAAGTGTAATCATTGATCATCAGTTACTAGTTCAAATTCAGCATGATCAGAAGAAGCAGAACCATCTTCTGCAAAATATTCTGGATTACCTTCGGGACTCGCGCCACCCTCCACCACAGGAATAGAGAAGCTTTTCTCTTGTATTTTATTTCTTTTCAGTTTCCAAAAGTTATTTCTTTTGAGAGTTAGGAGTGAGCTTCATGTTTAACTTTGTAATCCTAAACTCTGTTCTTTCGCGTGTTGGTTTGATGACTTTTAACTTTGTTATTCACTGAATTTTCTTTTGACTTTATTTTGCTTTTCTACTTTATTCCTTTGTGGTTATTTTGGTTATGCCTCCATGCTTGTCTATTTTCATTGCATCATGTTTTTAGCATTATGTCTATGTTTATTTAAGTACAAGTAAACAATGACTGAATTAAATAGAGCTATCTCTACCCAGGATGATGATGTGGATATTTTAAGGGGTCAAAAACATAAGTGGGCTCTATTTTTGGATAGTTGTTGGGAGGAGCGTGCCTCTGAGAGTTCTGAGGGGTGACTTAGGTGAGTGGCATGAGGAATTCTTTCTAGAAGGAAAATGGGTTCCCTTACCAGAATATTATCCCCCATTTTCAACCTTAACACCTCATCAGTTGTTTGAGGCGGCCTGGTGGATAAGGTCGACCTCGAAATCAATGTTAGAATGGAATGGGTTGAAGTCGAAATTGTTAGTGAGTGGCTTGATGCACCCCCTTGACCCTGACTACCTTTCCACCATTACATCTGAGGACCTTTTTTATTGTGAGGATATGCCGCTATTAGAGCATGTACCTGACATGCTTAATGAGTCTGAGGATAGCAAGTTAATTGAAGATACTGACGCATCTCTTCCTTCTGTGAAGCTATCAGGACAGATTATTATTGCTCATCATAATGCACTTACTTCACTTGTTGACAGCATGAGGTAATATTTAACCTTTTTATTTCTTTTCTATTCATGTATTCTATTTTAATTTCTTTTTGCATTGTTTTTAACTCCATGTCATTAGTCACTTAGGCCTTTCATTTGAGGAAGCGAGATTCATACATGCATCATTTTTCATTATCCCTTATGCTTACACTGCACGCATTAGGGACAATGTGTGATTTTAGTAGGGGGGTAAGTATATGCATTGTAAAAATTTTCCTTCTTGCATGTTAGTGATTAGTGTGGGGGTAAACAACTAGTTTGAGGATGGTAGTAGTGGACAAAGGAATGTTTAAATTTCAATTGTGAATAGGTAACTAGAGTTAAAATTGAGTATAAATTTTTCAAATGTATGGTAGACTTTTCACTTGAGATTAGAGTAATAAAAGTGTGTTAAGGAGTAGAGTTCATGAAACATAGTCAATCCTGTATGCCAAGACATGGGTGGAGGCTTAAAAACCTCTCTTTGTGAGATTTTAAGCCAGAACCGTTGTTCTTGGGAGTGCTGAACATAATACTTTATATTACATTTTCTTTTTGTATCACATTTTTTTATAGCTTCATTACATTGTCTTGTTTTTGGTATTAAATGCAACAAGTTACTATTTTTCAATTGCATGACTGGATCAGTGATTCTAAGAATGTTGGTAACCTAGGGAGTGAGGTTAGGCCATCTTTCTTATGTTTGAGAGCCTGTGACCCTTATTTGAATTCATTTCCCTTGGAACCAAGTTGAAGCCTTTAGAATAACATAATGTATAAAATTCTTTTTGGAGCCATGATTTTAACCCTGTTAACCTTAGATATCTAGCGAGCCAACCCGTGCATGCCACAGGATGTCTGTGTAGTGTGTGATAAGGTGTATAAGGGTAAGATTGGGGGCTAAAAAAATTAATATAAAATATAGATATGTAAGTGGGGACATAAGCTTTATGTGACTCAATAAATTTAGTCCCTCACACGGAAAAAAAAAAAAATATTGGTATTCAAGGAGTAGAAAGAAGAAAGTTGGGGGGAAGTATTTCAACACACGAGTACTCTAATCCTGAGGCATGTAATTTGAACTTCCATATCTGTCGTTTGCTTAACCACTACCCCTAGGCCCCATTACAACCTAGTAAAGACGTAACGGACCTTAGGTAAAAGACATTTTTAAGAACATCGATCCATTTCATGTGAGAGATTGTGGTTTTCTCGTCTAGGCATTGATACATTCCATCCATGAAGCTATGTGGCACACTGTATTTCAATTCTTCTTATCATTTTTTGTGATTGGGGTTCATTGCGTTATTTGATGTTGCAATCTCGCATGAACCATGAGAGTAACCCTCATCGAGTGAATTTTGTTTGAGAGTGAATGACCAGGTGAGATTTGAAGTCAAAGCCACTATTTTTGAGCATGTAGGGTAGGCATGTTAATTGAATAATATGAACTAACATTTTGGAAATTGCATGGTCAAAATAGTAGGAGAGTCTCATTACATTAGGAGGATTTATGCAAAAATTTTAAACTTTGGTCACTTACCATAATTGGAAAGTGCTCCTTGTTAATCTCTGGTGCACTATCCTTAAGTGAGCCTGTCCCCTAAACTTTTATTCCAATTCCAATAACCACAATATAATCTTTTCATCACAATTCCATAAAATCAAACTGAACAAAGTAAATAAATTTTCCTTATGCTCAATAGCATAAAATATAAAATTTCTTATCCAACATAATATATTTTCACATAATATTTCACAAAATCCACCCTTGGAAACATACATGCATGGATCAATTTAAAATTTTAATAGTAGCAAGGCAGTCACTTACCTGAAGTCCAACGGTGCAAGTGTAAAAATAAATCAGGATAAGTCATCACAATCCTATAACTCTCTAATGCATAACAAGTGACAAATGGGTTGTGATATCATTCACGTAGGCGAAAGAATATTTGATTCAACATAAAAAAAAAATTAGAATATGAAATATAAAAGAATAAGCTCTCCACAGAGAAATTCTAATTTATTAAGTAATAAAAACTAAAGAAAACTGCTGCCCTACATTCCTTATATAAGCTAACAAAGTAGTCCTAATTTAAGTAGAAAACTAATGAGCTAATCCTAAATTGAGTAGGAAACAAATAAGAGAGTTCTAAACCAAATCTAAAATGAATAAGAATCCTAACTAAATCTGAAAAGAAATCTAAATTGAATAGGAATCCTAAATTAAGTCAACTAATTCTAATAAAACTGTAACATACATAAAAAAAATAATATATATATATATATATATAGTTGGGTTATAACAAATATCGAACATATCTTCACTGTTCCTGAATAAAGTTGAACAATTGTTGATTCTAGCAAGTGCCGTTTGAAGACTTGGTGGGTTCTAGAAAAAGTTGATAAGTGGAGGCAATTGCATAGCCATCTGTGTATCGTGGGATCTAACAAACGAGAGTAGATTTAAGTAAGAAAGTGGTCTAGAGCTTTGGTAGGCTCAATGTTTTCAAAAATTCAATGGCTTAATTTTTTGACCATTTAGACAAGCTCAACTTTTACTAAATTTGGCAAAATCTGTTTAATATATATATATATATATATATCAACATTTTATCAAATGCATAAAAAGTTACCTTTTTTTTTTTAAATCGAATTAGCAACTTTTGGTGCAAAAGTCAATTTTTTTAGCAAAATTTTGCTTACTAAAGGGGCTCTAGCCGATCTTATAATCGAGATAACACTTGTAATAGATATTTTTCTAATGGATTGCTTTTTGGGTTAGTCACCTAGTAAACTCGGCTTTTTACCTAGAGTAGTTCTAAGATTTTCTTGCTAAATCGTGTGTCTTTATATGTTTAATCTAATTATTGCTATTTGGTTATATTTATTGCTTGTGGTTGTTTAATATCTCCATAGAAGCCATTATTTTTAACTTTTCACATTATAAAGCCATTAGATTTTGCACTGGAATTCTGAATTATCAACATGACAAAAACTTTTATACCCACTTTTGGAAAAAAAAATCTATGAACTTCATTGGCACAGATGTGTTCAATATAATCTCTCAAATAGGCACACAACTTCCATAAGTAATACCAACAGGAAGTGCCAGGTCCATCAATTTACCTGTCGCTCCGTATTGGGTGTTAAAACTGCTAAACCACAATTCGACAAGTGAGGGTGGAGATCTTCATCAAGCAAAATGTTTGCTGACTTGAAGTTCCTATGTATAACGAAAGGCATGCACACATCGTGCAAGTACCTAGAGAAAACCCCTATTCAGAAATGAAACCTCAAGAGAGATAGGGAGATGAAACTCATACACAAATAACATACCCTAAAGCTCGAGCAGTGCCAAGTGCTGCTCTAACAAGTGCACATGATAATTCTAAGTAGAATTTCATAGGCAAAATCCATAAACTATACAAATTTAGAATTTAATTGAAATCCCAACCCATAATCAGAATGAATTCAAATCAAACATAAATTGATCCTTGCACACATGAGAATTTAACATTAAGCTCATTACCTTGGAATATATGTAAATCAACTACGAGACTTGCCTTGAAACCAAGAAAAAGATCTACTCACACATAATGAAAGTAGAAATACTTGAAAATGAAACAATTCTATTCATGAGCTTGAAATTCTGATACAAAAATTCAAAGAAATATAGCTTGATCTACTTTCTCTCTCTACAAAGGAAATCTAAAAATTGAAATGTACGTAATGTGTATCTCCAAACGACCTCACTCATGTCTATGTACAATACAATACAAGAAAGTACTCAATTTCCCTTTTATCAAAAGTTGAATTATAAAATTCTCGCATTACAGGTTAGTTCGAACTAATGTTCGAACATACTGGTGGTTCAAACAGGGGTTTGAACAACTTTTCAAGACTTAGTCATTTTTGTTCCAGTTGGACCTTGTATGACTTCTGTTATCGAACTTACGTTAGAATAAGGGTTGGTCAACCCATAAAAAGCCTAAAGAGTAGCAAGTAACACCATCCCTGGCATTAGAACATCATTATTGTCAAAAAACACTGTTCCAGTGTAAGCCCAAGTAGTCCATGACATTGACGATTACTTCAAACCACCCTTGCCACTACCAGACATTTTAGTCTCATCTCCAACTGCCAATAACCCTAGACGACCCCAGTGACAGTATTGGCCACCCCAGACGGCCATCCTCATTCCCGATGACTTTCAACCAACCAACGAAGGACCTTAAACCCACTAAAACAAATGCTTCATTGCAAACACTCCCTAGACCAACAACTAGCCACGCTTCAATTAACTTTAGCACTTTTAGTTACAAATTTATGAATACAATCACACTAGTTTTTAATAATTACAACTAAAGTAGTGGTACCATTATATTTTAAAATGATGACGTACTATCATAAATAATGTCAAATAATTACTTTTTTGTTATTATTTTAAATTTATGATATTAAATTACTAAAATTCATAATTAAATTCTCCATATAAACTCACAAAGTTATGTGGGAATAAATCTCCTTCAAAAATTAATATAGCTCTCTTAATTACAAATTTATAAATACAATCACACTAGTTTTTAATAATTACAACTAAAAATAGTGGTGCCACGACATTTTAAAATACGCACTATCATAAATAATGTCAAATAATTAATTTTTTTGTATTATCTTAAATTTATGATATTAAATACTAAAATTCATAATTAAATTCCCCCCATATAAACTCACAAAGTTATATGGGAATAAATCTTATGTTATCTGTTATCAGTACAGATAGTACTGTCAACACTCTGGGTGTGGATCAGTCACATCTACAAAATTTTATTAATATGCGGGGTTTTATTTCAAATTTGACAAGTGTCATTCATGGTAGTATAGGAGGATATGATCCAAGTGAAAAAAAGAAAAAAGAAAAAAGAGTTATCAAATTTGAGGGATTGATGGTTGGTAAAAGTTCTCCACTTTTGTACTTTTCTTATTTTTTTATTTGAAAGATTAACATGTGTTGTATTTCTTTTTTTTTTTTTGGTAAATTTAACTGCTTGGGGTTATTTGAATTTTTTTAACCTCTTTAATGATTGAAAATTAAAAAATATATTTATATTAAAAATACAAGTGATTGTTGATGGTATGACACGTCTCACTTTTTTGTAAATTTATAATAGGCTATTTTGTTATATGACAAAAAAAAATTACCAAAAAAATATTACAAAATTCATAGTAATACGTGAAAATATTTAGATAATATAATTTAGTTTTAAAAAAATAATAATTTTTTATCTACCACAATAATAATATAAAAAAATAAGATTTTTATTTTTTATTTATCGAATTAAATAACATAGCAAACAAAGGTGATCCGTATTACATTTGTCTCGTTATTATTTGTCCAGTTATTACCCATGAAGAGCTCTTTGTCCGAATTTTTTTTCACTGTGATAATATTATATTCAATTTTGGCTAAATACTGATAATTTTTAATATTTAAAAAATACTATTAGTTGAAAAAACACTCTTTCAATGAGTACTTCTAAATAATTTTTTTTTTCAATTAAGAAAGCACTATTTGAAAGACTACTTTTAAGAAATGCTCTTTCAAAGAGTGTTTTTAAAAATGTCCTTTCAAAATGTATTTTTTAAAAGCACATTTTTAAAGAATACTTTCAACCTAGTTATAAGTTTTATACATAAAGAGAATGTTATACACAGATGTGTTTGTTGTACATTATATGCAAATGTGATTAGCTGTACACATAGAATGCATAGGGTTTGGTTTTTTTTTTTTTGGCCCTAATTTATTTATTTTTGAAATTGTTGAGTTAATTGTTGAACTAATTGTTCGAATAAAATTGTTGGAAGAAAAATGGTTGGTCTAAACTATATTTGGCCATAAGAAGAAATTTATTGGGTTAAATTGTTATTTTCCTTTTTTTTTTTTTTTTCAAATTGTTGGCTTTTTTCCTTTTTTTTTTTTTCAAATTCTCCTATAGCCTTTGTGAATTTCTGGAAGAGCTCCCTCTAATCAAGGGTAAAACCCTACAATTTCTAGTTTTAAAGTTAATTTCAAAATATAAAAGTAGAGCAATATGGGTCTCAATTAGTTGTTAATTTTTTTTGAATCTAATCTGACAAAATCTTAATATTTTTTTGTATGAACTTTTCTCAAGGGAATTTTTATATTATTTAACATGTAATATTCAATTTTTTTTAATAGAATTAGTCCTATCTCATTTTTGGCTCATTTTTTTATTTCTAAATTTAGTGAATTAAGTTATGATTTTGTTATTTAGAATTTTTTTATAATAGACTATTTTCTAAAATTATTCCTTTTAAAAGTATATATTCTATATTAAATGTAAGTGGTTGAATATATGTGCATGATTATTTTCAAAGATTTTTGGCATTTTCTCAACTTAAATTTTTAACTTTATTTATCATGTAAATATTTATTATATAAATATATTAACACTAGACTACTTTAGCAAAATTTATGTGAGTAAAAGCAAATATTTAAATCTTTTATTTTCATCCAATACAACAAAATAAATTTAATATTTAATTGATTTTTTATGAAAATATCCTTTAAATTATATTTTTTTTCTATTTCGTTCTCAAACTATCAAATACACATATTACATCCTCGAATTATCCAATTCCGTTCTATTTAGTCCGAACACTAACTCCATCCATTAAAAATAATGAAAAATTTGTCATGTATAGGTCATGTCACTTTTTTAACCCACCCTAGGGGCATGATGGTTAATCCATGTCTAATTAAATTAACTAATTAATTTAATTTAATTATTTGGTTTAGAAGAAAGAAACACACAGAATGCTAAATATAGTATAGACACAAATCTTGACGCCTGAGTGCTCTTCAAGCGTTGAAACCAGCAACCACGCCACTCGAACCACCATCAGGTGCACATTCCAGAGATTTTTGCAATTCCCCTAATGATAAGTGAGCCTGATAGTAGGATAGTGCTCCTTGTTAATCGCATTTGGTAAAATCTTCCTGACTTTGATCCATTGATCCTATATATTTTTAAAATTATTTAAATAAAATTTTTATTTTTTATTTTTAGAAACTATTAGGCATATCATTTGCATTTTTATAAAATAAAAAATTAGAAAATCTGCATATGGATTAAAAAATAAAAAAATAAATTTAAAAAAATGGCCATGTACATAATGAAAAGACATTATTTATTTAATTTTACAAACTAACTCCAAATTAAAAAATTATAAAACTAAATACTACACTTGTTAATTTTTATGGTAATAACCTTATTTTGATATGAATTTATCTCCATTCCAGGAGTTGTCTTCTTTAGAGAATTATATTTTTTTAGAATAGAAGATAAAAGAGAGAACGAAATTCAAGATCTAATATTGTTTTTTTTTTTTTTGGGGGGGGGACCTATTATTCAAACACAAACTCAAATAAGAGAATGATGACAATGTTAATCGATATCTGTTAAAACCCTTTTATTTTAGCAAAAAGAATAGAATGTCTTGTTTTTATAAGCAGCTGAGTGTACCACTTAATTGATCATACTACAAATTATCGTAAAAAGTGAGAATGAATTCATATTATATGTGTGTAATTTTTATTAATTAGACTATTGAATAATTCCTTGTATAGGCCAGTCTCGCCAGCGGTCGACCACTTATTCTTAAATAGAAATTAGTTGTCATTGCAAAGTTTACCGTGGCTTGGTTGCACCGTCAAACCTTACAACTTAATTTTTATTTTCCACATTCTTTATTTGTTTAATGCTAATTGAATGATTAGTGATTTTAAATTAATAAATTTAAAATTAAAACATAATTAGTAGAGCCAATTAAAAATAATAATGCATAAATATCTTTACTATTACAAAGAAAATATTAGGGATGTTGATGAAGTGAAAATATTAATGAAGCTTAAATTATAGTGAAACATTTTATGTTTCTAAAATACCTTTCAACCTTCCATTAAACTCAAATTTTAAATCAAATAACTTTTAAAAACTACCTTTAATTAAGTCATCTTACAAATTTAAAAATTTTAACCATTACATTATTTTACTCTTATACCCCTTATTAATTAAACGAATGAGATGATAATCTCACAATTGCGCATGAATACTTTTAGTTTTTAATAATTACAACTAAAAAAATGGTGCCACTACATCCTAAAATGATGACACAAAAATGGTGCCACTACACCTTAAAATGATAACGCACTATCATAAATAATATCAAATAATTAATTTTTATGATTATTTAAATTTATGATATTAAATTACTAAAATTTATAAATAAATTCCCCACATAAACTCACATAATTACATTAGGAGTATTTCACGGTTTGCTCATGTATATTTTGTATATTTATTTTACTATTTAGAGTATATATCTTTTACCTTTCCAAAAAAAAAATAGAGGTCCTTTGACCAATGACTTTGTTTAATTTAATAAATTTAACATTTTTGTGACTAATTTTTTTTTTATCTTTGATCTTAAATCGGGTATTTAACAGATACTTAACGGGTAATTTGACCTATTAAATATAAACGGGTTTCGCAAGTTTGAGACGGGTTTTAGGGTTTTGGGACGGGATAGGTTTCGGATTTCAATTAAAAAAATAAACAGGTTTGGGACAGCAAAAAATAAACGGGTTTGGTAATGGGATTGACTTATTAGGCGAGTACCCGTTTACATCCCTACTTGGACCTACTTTTCGATGAATTAGTTTTTTTTTTTTTTTTCGTTTTGTCTTCTTTGGTAAATACATTATCATTTACAATAGCTTCTTTTTTGTCAATGTTGTGCCTCCTACTAGCCCATAATTCTCTCACTTTCACCAAAATTTCACCCACAATTATGTTCGTACAACCATCCTATAACCCTATTGACTCTCTTAGCCCTTTATTTAAAAAAAAAATGCTTTGTCCCCAATTTTTAATTGAATGACTAGCATTTGGTTTCTACTTTGATATTTTAAATATTAGTATTTCTAGTTTGGATTTTGGCAATCTCCTCCCCCCCCAAAAAAAAAATAAATTTAAATAAATAAATTGAATAAATTCAAAAAATAAAAATAAAAAATCATATTGCTTGAGTTATTATGATTGTTCTCTTGCATAGTTTGTTCAATGATTTCAATTTTGTAAGTGGAGTTAGTGTTACATGCATTTGCGTATTACTTGTCTTCTAACGTCTAGTATGGGTAATAATAAGGATACCCCAGGGAGATGCTCAATTAGCCTAGCTTCTTTTCAAAAAAAAAAAATGCAATCTTTCTTCTTGGAATGGGAATGGTGGAGTAATGGCTTCATCTCACCATTCTAAGCTCCCACTTGTACCATTACAAACTATTATCTGAAGAATCTGAATCCCGCCACTTTGTTAGTAAAGACCCTCTTTCCTAGCCTTGGAAGAAGAGGACCGTGTTTGGGTAAGAGGGGATCACCCACTACCAAGTTCATCTCTACGACTACTACTACTACTATTACCAAAGTCCATGCTTCTTTGCTTAAGCTCCCTGTTCTGTGGGCTAGTAGGCTTTACACCTTCTGTGCCCTCCTCAAATCTGGATTATATTTAAATGGAACTATATATATATGTGTTGATGGGTGTGTTTTTGTTGTTACAGAGTTGGGAAGTGGTGCGATGATTTGGTTTGTTCTAAGTGGATTGAGGAGTTCCAAAGAAACTAGGTTTGTTTGTTTCTTAAATTTCTTATTGCTTATTCTTTGTAAATATCATTTTTATGAGTATTTTTTTCTTGCATATTGGTCAATGAGAGGTGATGCCCAGTTTTGTTTTGGGGTTTCTGTAATTTATATGCCTACTATGATAGGGAAAATTGGTAGGGTTTCTAATACTTGCCTACAACTCCTTGATCTTGTTTCAATTCTATTTTCCTTCATATTTTAATTGGTAAATCTGATCGGGTTCATTGATTTTTTCTTTTTTCCTTCTTTTTTTTTTTAATTTGTTTACTTGTGTTTCTGTTTACAATTTTTATTAAATGTTTTAAAGCTTGTGCAAAATACACGCAAAAGCCTTTATAGAAATTTCAAAAAGGAACTACAGTGCATGTAACTGCACTAATATCTGTTTCTTGCGCAGGCACTATGATTAATGCCCAGAGTGTGGTTCAACATATGATTTCGAGTTAATTTAGTTTGTCTTTTGTTTGGAGGATTTTTGCTGAAGGAGAATATTATTGTGTTATACATATATATTGTGGGAAAAGGTTTGTATGATATTTGAGTTGTGTATAAAACAACATGGTGGACTATTTTGTTAGATGCCCATTTTGATTAGGTGCTTTGGTTTGTTGGTTAAGATTGTAGCGGTCCAAGGTCTTCTTTTGTAGGGTTCTTTTAGGGTTTTGGTTGAAGGGTGATTAACATGTTCATTCTTGCTCCATTGCCCTTTTTTAACTAGCCTATGCCTGATGATGTTCTTTCACATGCTAGGATTCTTGTTAGACTAGGTATCAAAACTAATGCCATTTTAATGTTTATGTGTGGCCTTGTAAATTAAGACTTGGTTCCTTGAAGTTGTCATTTAAGAGATTTGATCATTTTTTCTTTTCATTTTTCTTCAATTTCAAGCTGATTTTGCTTTTGGTTCACTAGTGCTTGTTCATATGTATTTGTTCATATGAATTAAGATATGGGGAAAGGGAGTGAGCTTTCCTACTTAGCAGTTGAGGTGCAATGGGGGGCATGTATTGGAATTCACTTTCACGCTTGTGACTTATTTAATTGGGCCCTAACTCTACAGACTTCTACATGCAAAAAATTGATGCTGCTGTTTTACCATAGTTTTTAGCCATATTCTCTAAATGAACTTTCTGTTTACATTATAAATCATGCACCTTTGACGCATTGTTGATTATATCTAATTGCGAATATGGAGCTGCTATTTTTTTTTTTTTTTTTGGTAATTGAATATGGAGCTGCTATGATTGAGTGGTTGCTGTGTTATGATTAAGTGTTTGTGACGATCTAGAATTTTAATTCTTGCTTTAGTTATTTTTTATTTTTTAAATTCAATAATAAGAATTCTTTTAATTTAAAATTTTGAAACATTAACTAAATGTCGATTTTATTGTTGACCCAAAGACTGTGAGGATTACTTTTGATATTTGAATATTTTTTTTAATTACAAATTCATAGCTTTAAATAAAAATCTGAAATAAGTTATTAAATAAAGTATTAATATATATATGACATGAAGCATTAGAAAACAAAAGCTAAAGCCGCCCATTATATAAGAATAATATAACTTAAGGCGATCTGGGTTAATGGGTATGTGGAGTTAGAAGTTTAGTTTGATTTAGATTCTAATCCTTTTTCCATTAGGATTCTATTAACTAATAGCTAGTTAGGTATACATATATATATATATATATATAGCATGGTTTCTTCAGCAGTAAAGAAAATGAGTTAGGAGAAAAAAAAAAGAAAAAAAAGAAAAGAAAAAGTGACGGCAGCTTGGCAGTGGCAATGCATTAGTCCAAAGAGTTTGCTTTTCGAAACATTGTTTCTCATTTTTGTAAATTTATTTGAAATAAGGGTAGAGTTAAATAAAATTAAATTTGTTTTGTGTGGTTTAATTTTGTGAATTTTTGTGATTATTTGGTTTATTATTACATGATAAATTATGTAATTGTGGCTGTCTTGTGGATTCGAAAAGCATATAAGTTGATTTTGATTTTGAGGAATTAAAATTTAGTACAAAAAATTAATTTTAAAAATTTGTGCTTTACTATGGAGTTGAATAAATAAATAATTATTTATTCATTGATTTTATAATTTTGGTTTTGGGTTGAGAGGGTATCGGGATAAATAATTGGGGCTAAAAGCTCCACTAGTGAAAGACTAGGAATCTGCGCGGAGTTGGATATCGTGTCTAGTAGGCTAGTAATCTATGAAGCATTGATGAGTTGTTATTTTTTGGTATCCTATGGCTAAGGCATAGATTGACTAGTAGCGGTACCTAACCCGATAATTAAGAATATGATTTTGTTAAAATAATTTATTTTATTTTACTTCGTGTTCAAAATATTTAAATTTAAATTTAAATATTTTTTTATATGATATATGTTGACATGACACGTTAGAAATTCATGTTAGGACACCTGTGCATGATTTATTTAATTTTTATTTTTCTTCAAGCATCAGTTGATTATTTTAATATACAGAATGATGATCTCAATCAACTTAGATTGATAGGTTCTTGTGATTAATCAATAAGAAAAGGGATGAATCCTGCTTAAAAAAAATCAGTGCCTAAATTGATACATACACCATAATTAATAAATCCCGCAAAATGGATAATAAAGTGTTTGAAATTGTGAACACAGAATTTTATAGAGATACCTAAAAAACTTTAATGAGCGTCGGCTCATTCTACACTTGGTCTTGAAACCTTTAAGCTTTGCGAGGGTCTCATCATCTTTAAAAATAGCATATCGCTTTTTAATTAAAATTCCTTCTTCCTTAGAAGTTAGAAGAATTATCGCCTACACGCCAAAAAGTGCACCCAATAATCAATTTGAATACAAGAAAAATAGGGAAAAAAAACAATAAACCATGTATGCTATTAAATTAAAATCAAAATCCAATAAGTTATTGTTCGACATTAGATTGTAAGGTCATCCTATTTACCTTATATGGCTATCCACTTCAAATTCAATTGAGCATTTATTGTGTGTCATATATATTTTATTAACAGACCTTGAGTGTTTACAAGAAATAACAATTGGAAGTAGAATGCTTCAAAAAAATCATTACTAACAAAAATATAACTTAAGTAAAGGAAACACTAGATAATATAGAGGAGAATAAGAAATTCAGAAAAGAAAGTTAATTTTCACCTAACCTAGTAGTGGTCGTTTATGTTCTTCCTTCCAACATCAACACTAAGCATAACACAAAGATAAGAAATTGTCAGTTTCATTTTCGAGTTTCTGAAATATATGATCCACAAAGAAAAAAAATACTCAATGTCCTGACTCATTTACTAAAAGATTTGACACATCCAAACGGATGGTCACTTCTTGGTACTTATACATATACAATATACACAGACAACAAACACTATACAAGGAACCTAGGCATGGTACATATCCCCTAGATACATAAATACTAGATACATAGATACATGAATATACATTAACATACATTAACGATATGAATAACTTTTCACTTAACCATGATTTATTATTTTCAAAAAGTATATATTCCAAATGTAACTTCAATTAAAGAGAGAGAGCTACAGTATGTACATGATGAACCCATAGCTAGGCATGGTTATTATCAAAAAACTCTCCAAAAGGCTCTTAAGGAGTTCTACTAGCCAAGCATGAAACCTAGATATTAAAAAGAAGGCGAGGGAATGTAATATTTGTCAGATGAATAAGTATGAAACAGTAGCTACTCCAGGCTAGTCCAACCACTCCCTATACCAACTAAGAATTGGTCAGACATCGCAATAGATTTTAATAAGGGACTACCAAATTTTAAGAGGGCTATAGTTATTTGGGTAATTATAGACACAGTCTAAATTCACTCATTTCCTTCCTCTCTCCCATCCTTATACTATTGCCCAATTAGCCCAAATTTAAAGAAGGAAACTTTGTTTATCTAAAGTTGCAACCTTAGTTAACGATAAAAT
Source organism: Vitellaria paradoxa (assembly GCA_019916065.1). Lineage (NCBI taxonomy): Eukaryota > Viridiplantae > Streptophyta > Magnoliopsida > Ericales > Sapotaceae > Vitellaria > Vitellaria paradoxa. The sequence goes on along the minus strand of CM034241.1, from coordinate 20,139,159 downwards.
AGTTATCCAAAGAATGGTTATCTAAAAATAAGGACCAATGAATAAGTAATCTATAAGTTATCTAAAGAATTAAGTAAGACAAGCAGATTTACTCGTTACTTAACCCAAGATCACTAACCATGCTTCTTTAATACCTACAAAACATATGCACCCACTAAAGTTAAATTCAAATAGAACGAAACAACCAAAATCCAGATCAAAATTGATTAATGAACTGAGCGATACGATTACTAAAGAAAATACTCAATTTAGGATAGTCCAACATCTATAGGTTCGCTCTTAAAGATAAAATTCAATCTATCATATTTTATGGATTATGAAAGGAAGAGCAAATATAGCCATACGGTCCTACACTTGACTGCAACTTGAGAGCAAGTTCGTCTTTTGCCCCTCATCAATATATGATTGCTCTTAATAAAGATAAAATTCAACATATCATAGTCAACGGATTATGCAAGAAAGGGCAGAGATAGTCAGAAGTCAGGACCTGAACCAACATATAAAACCAGGCTTCTGAAAAAGCTAATGAGATCCTTACAAATGCATCGCTACCATAAGAGAAACATATATCTGAAAGGACAAATTCAAGTCAAGGAAAATAACCAGAATACATATCAAATTTATTAATAAACTATAAATCCAAGGAATTATTAGACCGGAACCAACAA
>CM034241.1:19949268-20138391 GCA_019916065.1 Vitellaria paradoxa | reverse complement strand
TTGTTGGTTCCGGTCTAATAATTCCTTGGATTTATAGTTTATTAATAAATTTGATATGTATTCTGGTTATTTTCCTTGACTTGAATTTGTCCTTTCAGATATATGTTTCTCTTATGGTAGCGATGCATTTGTAAGGATCTCATTAGCTTTTTCAGAAGCCTGGTTTTATATGTTGGTTCAGGTCCTGACTTCTGACTATCTCTGCCCTTTCTTGCATAATCCGTTGACTATGATATGTTGAATTTTATCTTTATTAAGAGCAATCATATATTGATGAGGGGCAAAAGACGAACTTGCTCTCAAGTTGCAGTCAAGTGTAGGACCGTATGGCTATATTTGCTCTTCCTTTCATAATCCATAAAATATGATAGATTGAATTTTATCTTTAAGAGCGAACCTATAGATGTTGGACTATCCTAAATTGAGTATTTTCTTTAGTAATCGTATCGCTCAGTTCATTAATCAATTTTGATCTGGATTTTGGTTGTTTCGTTCTATTTGAATTTAACTTTAGTGGGTGCATATGTTTTGTAGGTATTAAAGAAGCATGGTTAGTGATCTTGGGTTAAGTAACGAGTAAATCTGCTTGTCTTACTTAATTCTTTAGATAACTTATAGATTACTTATTCATTGGTCCTTATTTTTAGATAACCATTCTTTGGATAACTATTTTATCGTTAACTAAGGTTGCAACTTTAGATAAACAAAGTTTCCTTCTTTAAATTTGGGCTAATTGGGCAATAGTATAAGGATGGGAGAGAGGAAGGAAATGAGTGAATTTAGACTGTGTCTATAATTACCCAAATAACTATAGCCCTCTTAAAATTTGGTAGTCCCTTATTAAAATCTATTGCGATGTCTGACCAATTCTTAGTTGGTATAGGGAGTGGTTGGACTAGCCTGGAGTAGCTACTGTTTCATACTTATTCATCTGACAAATATTACATTCCCTCGCCTTCTTTTTAATATCTAGGTTTCATGCTTGGCTAGTAGAACTCCTTAAGAGCCTTTTGGAGAGTTTTTTGATAATAACCATGCCTAGCTATGGGTTCATCATGTACATACTGTAGCTCTCTCTCTTTAATTGAAGTTACATTTGGAATATATACTTTTTGAAAATAATAAATCATGGTTAAGTGAAAAGTTATTCATATCGTTAATGTATGTTAATGTATATTCATGTATCTATGTATCTAGTATTTATGTATCTAGGGGATATGTACCATGCCTAGGTTCCTTGTATAGTGTTTGTTGTCTGTGTATATTGTATATGTATAAGTACCAAGAAGTGACCATCCGTTTGGATGTGTCAAATCTTTTAGTAAATGAGTCAGGACATTGAGTATTTTTTTTCTTTGTGGATCATATATTTCAGAAACTCGAAAATGAAACTGACAATTTCTTATCTTTGTGTTATGCTTAGTGTTGATGTTGGAAGGAAGAACATAAACGACCACTACTAGGTTAGGTGAAAATTAACTTTCTTTTCTGAATTTCTTATTCTCCTCTATATTATCTAGTGTTTCCTTTACTTAAGTTATATTTTTGTTAGTAATGATTTTTTTGAAGCATTCTACTTCCAATTGTTATTTCTTGTAAACACTCAAGGTCTGTTAATAAAATATATATGACACACAATAAATGCTCAATTGAATTTGAAGTGGATAGCCATATAAGGTAAATAGGATGACCTTACAATCTAATGTCGAACAATAACTTATTGGATTTTGATTTTAATTTAATAGCATACATGGTTTATTGTTTTTTTTCCCTATTTTTCTTGTATTCAAATTGATTATTGGGTGCACTTTTTGGCGTGTAGGCGATAATTCTTCTAACTTCTAAGGAAGAAGGAATTTTAATTAAAAAGCGATATGCTATTTTTAAAGATGATGAGACCCTCGCAAAGCTTAAAGGTTTCAAGACCAAGTGTAGAATGAGCCGACGCTCATTAAAGTTTTTTAGGTATCTCTATAAAATTCTGTGTTCACAATTTCAAACACTTTATTATCCATTTTGCGGGATTTATTAATTATGGTGTATGTATCAATTTAGGCACTGATTTTTTTTAAGCAGGATTCATCCCTTTTCTTATTGATTAATCACAAGAACCTATCAATCTAAGTTGATTGAGATCATCATTCTGTATATTAAAATAATCAACTGATGCTTGAAGAAAAATAAAAATTAAATAAATCATGCACAGGTGTCCTAACATGAATTTCTAACGTGTCATGTCAACATATATCATATAAAAAAATATTTAAATTTAAATTTAAATATTTTGAACACGAAGTAAAATAAAATAAATTATTTTAACAAAATCATATTCTTAATTATCGGGTTAGGTACCGCTACTAGTCAATCTATGCCTTAGCCATAGGATACCAAAAAATAACAACTCATCAATGCTTCATAGATTACTAGCCTACTAGACACGATATCCAACTCCGCGCAGATTCCTAGTCTTTCACTAGTGGAGCTTTTAGCCCCAATTATTTATCCCGATACCCTCTCAACCCAAAACCAAAATTATAAAATCAATGAATAAATAATTATTTATTTATTCAACTCCATAGTAAAGCACAAATTTTTAAAATTAATTTTTTGTACTAAATTTTAATTCCTCAAAATCAAAATCAACTTATATGCTTTTCGAATCCACAAGACAGCCACAATTACATAATTTATCATGTAATAATAAACCAAATAATCACAAAAATTCACAAAATTAAACCACACAAAACAAATTTAATTTTATTTAACTCTACCCTTATTTCAAATAAATTTACAAAAATGAGAAACAATGTTTCGAAAAGCAAACTCTTTGGACTAATGCATTGCCACTGCCAAGCTGCCGTCACTTTTTCTTTTCTTTTTTTTCTTTTTTTTTTCTCCTAACTCATTTTCTTTACTGCTGAAGAAACCATGCTATATATATATATATATATATGTATACCTAACTAGCTATTAGTTAATAGAATCCTAATGGAAAAAGGATTAGAATCTAAATCAAACTAAACTTCTAACTCCACATACCCATTAACCCAGATCGCCTTAAGTTATATTATTCTTATATAATGGGCGGCTTTAGCTTTTGTTTTCTAATGCTTCATGTCATATATATATTAATACTTTATTTAATAACTTATTTCAGATTTTTATTTAAAGCTATGAATTTGTAATTAAAAAAAATATTCAAATATCAAAAGTAATCCTCACAGTCTTTGGGTCAACAATAAAATCGACATTTAGTTAATGTTTCAAAATTTTAAATTAAAAGAATTCTTATTATTGAATTTAAAAAATAAAAAATAACTAAAGCAAGAATTAAAATTCTAGATCGTCACAAACACTTAATCATAACACAGCAACCACTCAATCATAGCAGCTCCATATTCAATTACCAAAAAAAAAAAAAAAAATAGCAGCTCCATATTCGCAATTAGATATAATCAACAATGCGTCAAAGGTGCATGATTTATAATGTAAACAGAAAGTTCATTTAGAGAATATGGCTAAAAACTATGGTAAAACAGCAGCATCAATTTTTTGCATGTAGAAGTCTGTAGAGTTAGGGCCCAATTAAATAAGTCACAAGCGTGAAAGTGAATTCCAATACATGCCCCCCATTGCACCTCAACTGCTAAGTAGGAAAGCTCACTCCCTTTCCCCATATCTTAATTCATATGAACAAATACATATGAACAAGCACTAGTGAACCAAAAGCAAAATCAGCTTGAAATTGAAGAAAAATGAAAAGAAAAAATGATCAAATCTCTTAAATGACAACTTCAAGGAACCAAGTCTTAATTTACAAGGCCACACATAAACATTAAAATGGCATTAGTTTTGATACCTAGTCTAACAAGAATCCTAGCATGTGAAAGAACATCATCAGGCATAGGCTAGTTAAAAAAGGGCAATGGAGCAAGAATGAACATGTTAATCACCCTTCAACCAAAACCCTAAAAGAACCCTACAAAAGAAGACCTTGGACCGCTACAATCTTAACCAACAAACCAAAGCACCTAATCAAAATGGGCATCTAACAAAATAGTCCACCATGTTGTTTTATACACAACTCAAATATCATACAAACCTTTTCCCACAATATATATGTATAACACAATAATATTCTCCTTCAGCAAAAATCCTCCAAACAAAAGACAAACTAAATTAACTCGAAATCATATGTTGAACCACACTCTGGGCATTAATCATAGTGCCTGCGCAAGAAACAGATATTAGTGCAGTTACATGCACTGTAGTTCCTTTTTGAAATTTCTATAAAGGCTTTTGCGTGTATTTTGCACAAGCTTTAAAACATTTAATAAAAATTGTAAACAGAAACACAAGTAAACAAATTAAAAAAAAAAAGAAGGAAAAAAGAAAAAATCAATGAACCCGATCAGATTTACCAATTAAAATATGAAGGAAAATAGAATTGAAACAAGATCAAGGAGTTGTAGGCAAGTATTAGAAACCCTACCAATTTTCCCTATCATAGTAGGCATATAAATTACAGAAACCCCAAAACAAAACTGGGCATCACCTCTCATTGACCAATATGCAAGAAAAAAATACTCATAAAAATGATATTTACAAAGAATAAGCAATAAGAAATTTAAGAAACAAACAAACCTAGTTTCTTTGGAACTCCTCAATCCACTTAGAACAAACCAAATCATCGCACCACTTCCCAACTCTGTAACAACAAAAACACACCCATCAACACATATATATATAGTTCCATTTAAATATAATCCAGATTTGAGGAGGGCACAGAAGGTGTAAAGCCTACTAGCCCACAGAACAGGGAGCTTAAGCAAAGAAGCATGGACTTTGGTAATAGTAGTAGTAGTAGTCGTAGAGATGAACTTGGTAGTGGGTGATCCCCTCTTACCCAAACACGGTCCTCTTCTTCCAAGGCTAGGAAAGAGGGTCTTTACTAACAAAGTGGCGGGATTCAGATTCTTCAGATAATAGTTTGTAATGGTACAAGTGGGAGCTTAGAATGGTGAGATGAAGCCATTACTCCACCATTCCCATTCCAAGAAGAAAGATTGCATTTTTTTTTTTTGAAAAGAAGCTAGGCTAATTGAGCATCTCCCTGGGGTATCCTTATTATTACCCATACTAGACGTTAGAAGACAAGTAATACGCAAATGCATGTAACACTAACTCCACTTACAAAATTGAAATCATTGAACAAACTATGCAAGAGAACAATCATAATAACTCAAGCAATATGATTTTTTATTTTTATTTTTTGAATTTATTCAATTTATTTATTTAAATTTATTTTTTTTTTGGGGGGGGAGGAGATTGCCAAAATCCAAACTAGAAATACTAATATTTAAAATATCAAAGTAGAAACCAAATGCTAGTCATTCAATTAAAAATTGGGGACAAAGCATTTTTTTTTTAAATAAAGGGCTAAGAGAGTCAATAGGGTTATAGGATGGTTGTACGAACATAATTGTGGGTGAAATTTTGGTGAAAGTGAGAGAATTATGGGCTAGTAGGAGGCACAACATTGACAAAAAAGAAGCTATTGTAAATGATAATGTATTTACCAAAGAAGACAAAACGAAAAAAAAAAAAAAAACTAATTCATCGAAAAGTAGGTCCAAGTAGGGATGTAAACGGGTACTCGCCTAATAAGTCAATCCCATTACCAAACCCGTTTATTTTTTGCTGTCCCAAACCTGTTTATTTTTTTAATTGAAATCCGAAACCTATCCCGTCCCAAAACCCTAAAACCCGTCTCAAACTTGCGAAACCCGTTTATATTTAATAGGTCAAATTACCCGTTAAGTATCTGTTAAATACCCGATTTAAGATCAAAGATAAAAAAAAAATTAGTCACAAAAATGTTAAATTTATTAAATTAAACAAAGTCATTGGTCAAAGGACCTCTATTTTTTTTTTGGAAAGGTAAAAGATATATACTCTAAATAGTAAAATAAATATACAAAATATACATGAGCAAACCGTGAAATACTCCTAATGTAATTATGTGAGTTTATGTGGGGAATTTATTTATAAATTTTAGTAATTTAATATCATAAATTTAAATAATCATAAAAATTAATTATTTGATATTATTTATGATAGTGCGTTATCATTTTAAGGTGTAGTGGCACCATTTTTGTGTCATCATTTTAGGATGTAGTGGCACCATTTTTTTAGTTGTAATTATTAAAAACTAAAAGTATTCATGCGCAATTGTGAGATTATCATCTCATTCGTTTAATTAATAAGGGGTATAAGAGTAAAATAATGTAATGGTTAAAATTTTTAAATTTGTAAGATGACTTAATTAAAGGTAGTTTTTAAAAGTTATTTGATTTAAAATTTGAGTTTAATGGAAGGTTGAAAGGTATTTTAGAAACATAAAATGTTTCACTATAATTTAAGCTTCATTAATATTTTCACTTCATCAACATCCCTAATATTTTCTTTGTAATAGTAAAGATATTTATGCATTATTATTTTTAATTGGCTCTACTAATTATGTTTTAATTTTAAATTTATTAATTTAAAATCACTAATCATTCAATTAGCATTAAACAAATAAAGAATGTGGAAAATAAAAATTAAGTTGTAAGGTTTGACGGTGCAACCAAGCCACGGTAAACTTTGCAATGACAACTAATTTCTATTTAAGAATAAGTGGTCGACCGCTGGCGAGACTGGCCTATACAAGGAATTATTCAATAGTCTAATTAATAAAAATTACACACATATAATATGAATTCATTCTCACTTTTTACGATAATTTGTAGTATGATCAATTAAGTGGTACACTCAGCTGCTTATAAAAACAAGACATTCTATTCTTTTTGCTAAAATAAAAGGGTTTTAACAGATATCGATTAACATTGTCATCATTCTCTTATTTGAGTTTGTGTTTGAATAATAGGTCCCCCCCCCAAAAAAAAAAAAAACAATATTAGATCTTGAATTTCGTTCTCTCTTTTATCTTCTATTCTAAAAAAATATAATTCTCTAAAGAAGACAACTCCTGGAATGGAGATAAATTCATATCAAAATAAGGTTATTACCATAAAAATTAACAAGTGTAGTATTTAGTTTTATAATTTTTTAATTTGGAGTTAGTTTGTAAAATTAAATAAATAATGTCTTTTCATTATGTACATGGCCATTTTTTTAAATTTATTTTTTTATTTTTTAATCCATATGCAGATTTTCTAATTTTTTATTTTATAAAAATGCAAATGATATGCCTAATAGTTTCTAAAAATAAAAAATAAAAATTTTATTTAAATAATTTTAAAAATATATAGGATCAATGGATCAAAGTCAGGAAGATTTTACCAAATGCGATTAACAAGGAGCACTATCCTACTATCAGGCTCACTTATCATTAGGGGAATTGCAAAAATCTCTGGAATGTGCACCTGATGGTGGTTCGAGTGGCGTGGTTGCTGGTTTCAACGCTTGAAGAGCACTCAGGCGTCAAGATTTGTGTCTATACTATATTTAGCATTCTGTGTGTTTCTTTCTTCTAAACCAAATAATTAAATTAAATTAATTAGTTAATTTAATTAGACATGGATTAACCATCATGCCCCTAGGGTGGGTTAAAAAAGTGACATGACCTATACATGACAAATTTTTCATTATTTTTAATGGATGGAGTTAGTGTTCGGACTAAATAGAACGGAATTGGATAATTCGAGGATGTAATATGTGTATTTGATAGTTTGAGAACGAAATAGAAAAAAAATATAATTTAAAGGATATTTTCATAAAAAATCAATTAAATATTAAATTTATTTTGTTGTATTGGATGAAAATAAAAGATTTAAATATTTGCTTTTACTCACATAAATTTTGCTAAAGTAGTCTAGTGTTAATATATTTATATAATAAATATTTACATGATAAATAAAGTTAAAAATTTAAGTTGAGAAAATGCCAAAAATCTTTGAAAATAATCATGCACATATATTCAACCACTTACATTTAATATAGAATATATACTTTTAAAAGGAATAATTTTAGAAAATAGTCTATTATAAAAAAATTCTAAATAACAAAATCATAACTTAATTCACTAAATTTAGAAATAAAAAAATGAGCCAAAAATGAGATAGGACTAATTCTATTAAAAAAAATTGAATATTACATGTTAAATAATATAAAAATTCCCTTGAGAAAAGTTCATACAAAAAAATATTAAGATTTTGTCAGATTAGATTCAAAAAAAATTAACAACTAATTGAGACCCATATTGCTCTACTTTTATATTTTGAAATTAACTTTAAAACTAGAAATTGTAGGGTTTTACCCTTGATTAGAGGGAGCTCTTCCAGAAATTCACAAAGGCTATAGGAGAATTTGAAAAAAAAAAAAAGGAAAAAAGCCAACAATTTGAAAAAAAAAAAAAAAAGGAAAATAACAATTTAACCCAATAAATTTCTTCTTATGGCCAAATATAGTTTAGACCAACCATTTTTCTTCCAACAATTTTATTCGAACAATTAGTTCAACAATTAACTCAACAATTTCAAAAATAAATAAATTAGGGCCAAAAAAAAAAAAACCAAACCCTATGCATTCTATGTGTACAGCTAATCACATTTGCATATAATGTACAACAAACACATCTGTGTATAACATTCTCTTTATGTATAAAACTTATAACTAGGTTGAAAGTATTCTTTAAAAATGTGCTTTTAAAAAATACATTTTGAAAGGACATTTTTAAAAACACTCTTTGAAAGAGCATTTCTTAAAAGTAGTCTTTCAAATAGTGCTTTCTTAATTGAAAAAAAAAATTATTTAGAAGTACTCATTGAAAGAGTGTTTTTTCAACTAATAGTATTTTTTAAATATTAAAAATTATCAGTATTTAGCCAAAATTGAATATAATATTATCACAGTGAAAAAAAATTCGGACAAAGAGCTCTTCATGGGTAATAACTGGACAAATAATAACGAGACAAATGTAATACGGATCACCTTTGTTTGCTATGTTATTTAATTCGATAAATAAAAAATAAAAATCTTATTTTTTTATATTATTATTGTGGTAGATAAAAAATTATTATTTTTTTAAAACTAAATTATATTATCTAAATATTTTCACGTATTACTATGAATTTTGTAATATTTTTTTGGTAATTTTTTTTTGTCATATAACAAAATAGCCTATTATAAATTTACAAAAAAGTGAGACGTGTCATACCATCAACAATCACTTGTATTTTTAATATAAATATATTTTTTAATTTTCAATCATTAAAGAGGTTAAAAAAATTCAAATAACCCCAAGCAGTTAAATTTACCAAAAAAAAAAAAAGAAATACAACACATGTTAATCTTTCAAATAAAAAAATAAGAAAAGTACAAAAGTGGAGAACTTTTACCAACCATCAATCCCTCAAATTTGATAACTCTTTTTTCTTTTTTCTTTTTTTCACTTGGATCATATCCTCCTATACTACCATGAATGACACTTGTCAAATTTGAAATAAAACCCCGCATATTAATAAAATTTTGTAGATGTGACTGATCCACACCCAGAGTGTTGACAGTACTATCTGTACTGATAACAGATAACATAAGATTTATTCCCATATAACTTTGTGAGTTTATATGGGGGGAATTTAATTATGAATTTTAGTATTTAATATCATAAATTTAAGATAATACAAAAAAATTAATTATTTGACATTATTTATGATAGTGCGTATTTTAAAATGTCGTGGCACCACTATTTTTAGTTGTAATTATTAAAAACTAGTGTGATTGTATTTATAAATTTGTAATTAAGAGAGCTATATTAATTTTTGAAGGAGATTTATTCCCACATAACTTTGTGAGTTTATATGGAGAATTTAATTATGAATTTTAGTAATTTAATATCATAAATTTAAAATAATAACAAAAAAGTAATTATTTGACATTATTTATGATAGTACGTCATCATTTTAAAATATAATGGTACCACTACTTTAGTTGTAATTATTAAAAACTAGTGTGATTGTATTCATAAATTTGTAACTAAAAGTGCTAAAGTTAATTGAAGCGTGGCTAGTTGTTGGTCTAGGGAGTGTTTGCAATGAAGCATTTGTTTTAGTGGGTTTAAGGTCCTTCGTTGGTTGGTTGAAAGTCATCGGGAATGAGGATGGCCGTCTGGGGTGGCCAATACTGTCACTGGGGTCGTCTAGGGTTATTGGCAGTTGGAGATGAGACTAAAATGTCTGGTAGTGGCAAGGGTGGTTTGAAGTAATCGTCAATGTCATGGACTACTTGGGCTTACACTGGAACAGTGTTTTTTGACAATAATGATGTTCTAATGCCAGGGATGGTGTTACTTGCTACTCTTTAGGCTTTTTATGGGTTGACCAACCCTTATTCTAACGTAAGTTCGATAACAGAAGTCATACAAGGTCCAACTGGAACAAAAATGACTAAGTCTTGAAAAGTTGTTCAAACCCCTGTTTGAACCACCAGTATGTTCGAACATTAGTTCGAACTAACCTGTAATGCGAGAATTTTATAATTCAACTTTTGATAAAAGGGAAATTGAGTACTTTCTTGTATTGTATTGTACATAGACATGAGTGAGGTCGTTTGGAGATACACATTACGTACATTTCAATTTTTAGATTTCCTTTGTAGAGAGAGAAAGTAGATCAAGCTATATTTCTTTGAATTTTTGTATCAGAATTTCAAGCTCATGAATAGAATTGTTTCATTTTCAAGTATTTCTACTTTCATTATGTGTGAGTAGATCTTTTTCTTGGTTTCAAGGCAAGTCTCGTAGTTGATTTACATATATTCCAAGGTAATGAGCTTAATGTTAAATTCTCATGTGTGCAAGGATCAATTTATGTTTGATTTGAATTCATTCTGATTATGGGTTGGGATTTCAATTAAATTCTAAATTTGTATAGTTTATGGATTTTGCCTATGAAATTCTACTTAGAATTATCATGTGCACTTGTTAGAGCAGCACTTGGCACTGCTCGAGCTTTAGGGTATGTTATTTGTGTATGAGTTTCATCTCCCTATCTCTCTTGAGGTTTCATTTCTGAATAGGGGTTTTCTCTAGGTACTTGCACGATGTGTGCATGCCTTTCGTTATACATAGGAACTTCAAGTCAGCAAACATTTTGCTTGATGAAGATCTCCACCCTCACTTGTCGAATTGTGGTTTAGCAGTTTTAACACCCAATACGGAGCGACAGGTAAATTGATGGACCTGGCACTTCCTGTTGGTATTACTTATGGAAGTTGTGTGCCTATTTGAGAGATTATATTGAACACATCTGTGCCAATGAAGTTCATAGATTTTTTTTTCCAAAAGTGGGTATAAAAGTTTTTGTCATGTTGATAATTCAGAATTCCAGTGCAAAATCTAATGGCTTTATAATGTGAAAAGTTAAAAATAATGGCTTCTATGGAGATATTAAACAACCACAAGCAATAAATATAACCAAATAGCAATAATTAGATTAAACATATAAAGACACACGATTTAGCAAGAAAATCTTAGAACTACTCTAGGTAAAAAGCCGAGTTTACTAGGTGACTAACCCAAAAAGCAATCCATTAGAAAAATATCTATTACAAGTGTTATCTCGATTATAAGATCGGCTAGAGCCCCTTTAGTAAGCAAAATTTTGCTAAAAAAATTGACTTTTGCACCAAAAGTTGCTAATTCGATTTAAAAAAAAAAAGGTAACTTTTTATGCATTTGATAAAATGTTGATATATATATATATATATATATTAAACAGATTTTGCCAAATTTAGTAAAAGTTGAGCTTGTCTAAATGGTCAAAAAATTAAGCCATTGAATTTTTGAAAACATTGAGCCTACCAAAGCTCTAGACCACTTTCTTACTTAAATCTACTCTCGTTTGTTAGATCCCACGATACACAGATGGCTATGCAATTGCCTCCACTTATCAACTTTTTCTAGAACCCACCAAGTCTTCAAACGGCACTTGCTAGAATCAACAATTGTTCAACTTTATTCAGGAACAGTGAAGATATGTTCGATATTTGTTATAACCCAACTATATATATATATATATATATTATTTTTTTTATGTATGTTACAGTTTTATTAGAATTAGTTGACTTAATTTAGGATTCCTATTCAATTTAGATTTCTTTTCAGATTTAGTTAGGATTCTTATTCATTTTAGATTTGGTTTAGAACTCTCTTATTTGTTTCCTACTCAATTTAGGATTAGCTCATTAGTTTTCTACTTAAATTAGGACTACTTTGTTAGCTTATATAAGGAATGTAGGGCAGCAGTTTTCTTTAGTTTTTATTACTTAATAAATTAGAATTTCTCTGTGGAGAGCTTATTCTTTTATATTTCATATTCTAATTTTTTTTTTATGTTGAATCAAATATTCTTTCGCCTACGTGAATGATATCACAACCCATTTGTCACTTGTTATGCATTAGAGAGTTATAGGATTGTGATGACTTATCCTGATTTATTTTTACACTTGCACCGTTGGACTTCAGGTAAGTGACTGCCTTGCTACTATTAAAATTTTAAATTGATCCATGCATGTATGTTTCCAAGGGTGGATTTTGTGAAATATTATGTGAAAATATATTATGTTGGATAAGAAATTTTATATTTTATGCTATTGAGCATAAGGAAAATTTATTTACTTTGTTCAGTTTGATTTTATGGAATTGTGATGAAAAGATTATATTGTGGTTATTGGAATTGGAATAAAAGTTTAGGGGACAGGCTCACTTAAGGATAGTGCACCAGAGATTAACAAGGAGCACTTTCCAATTATGGTAAGTGACCAAAGTTTAAAATTTTTGCATAAATCCTCCTAATGTAATGAGACTCTCCTACTATTTTGACCATGCAATTTCCAAAATGTTAGTTCATATTATTCAATTAACATGCCTACCCTACATGCTCAAAAATAGTGGCTTTGACTTCAAATCTCACCTGGTCATTCACTCTCAAACAAAATTCACTCGATGAGGGTTACTCTCATGGTTCATGCGAGATTGCAACATCAAATAACGCAATGAACCCCAATCACAAAAAATGATAAGAAGAATTGAAATACAGTGTGCCACATAGCTTCATGGATGGAATGTATCAATGCCTAGACGAGAAAACCACAATCTCTCACATGAAATGGATCGATGTTCTTAAAAATGTCTTTTACCTAAGGTCCGTTACGTCTTTACTAGGTTGTAATGGGGCCTAGGGGTAGTGGTTAAGCAAACGACAGATATGGAAGTTCAAATTACATGCCTCAGGATTAGAGTACTCGTGTGTTGAAATACTTCCCCCCAACTTTCTTCTTTCTACTCCTTGAATACCAATATTTTTTTTTTTTTCCGTGTGAGGGACTAAATTTATTGAGTCACATAAAGCTTATGTCCCCACTTACATATCTATATTTTATATTAATTTTTTTAGCCCCCAATCTTACCCTTATACACCTTATCACACACTACACAGACATCCTGTGGCATGCACGGGTTGGCTCGCTAGATATCTAAGGTTAACAGGGTTAAAATCATGGCTCCAAAAAGAATTTTATACATTATGTTATTCTAAAGGCTTCAACTTGGTTCCAAGGGAAATGAATTCAAATAAGGGTCACAGGCTCTCAAACATAAGAAAGATGGCCTAACCTCACTCCCTAGGTTACCAACATTCTTAGAATCACTGATCCAGTCATGCAATTGAAAAATAGTAACTTGTTGCATTTAATACCAAAAACAAGACAATGTAATGAAGCTATAAAAAAATGTGATACAAAAAGAAAATGTAATATAAAGTATTATGTTCAGCACTCCCAAGAACAACGGTTCTGGCTTAAAATCTCACAAAGAGAGGTTTTTAAGCCTCCACCCATGTCTTGGCATACAGGATTGACTATGTTTCATGAACTCTACTCCTTAACACACTTTTATTACTCTAATCTCAAGTGAAAAGTCTACCATACATTTGAAAAATTTATACTCAATTTTAACTCTAGTTACCTATTCACAATTGAAATTTAAACATTCCTTTGTCCACTACTACCATCCTCAAACTAGTTGTTTACCCCCACACTAATCACTAACATGCAAGAAGGAAAATTTTTACAATGCATATACTTACCCCCCTACTAAAATCACACATTGTCCCTAATGCGTGCAGTGTAAGCATAAGGGATAATGAAAAATGATGCATGTATGAATCTCGCTTCCTCAAATGAAAGGCCTAAGTGACTAATGACATGGAGTTAAAAACAATGCAAAAAGAAATTAAAATAGAATACATGAATAGAAAAGAAATAAAAAGGTTAAATATTACCTCATGCTGTCAACAAGTGAAGTAAGTGCATTATGATGAGCAATAATAATCTGTCCTGATAGCTTCACAGAAGGAAGAGATGCGTCAGTATCTTCAATTAACTTGCTATCCTCAGACTCATTAAGCATGTCAGGTACATGCTCTAATAGCGGCATATCCTCACAATAAAAAAGGTCCTCAGATGTAATGGTGGAAAGGTAGTCAGGGTCAAGGGGGTGCATCAAGCCACTCACTAACAATTTCGACTTCAACCCATTCCATTCTAACATTGATTTCGAGGTCGACCTTATCCACCAGGCCGCCTCAAACAACTGATGAGGTGTTAAGGTTGAAAATGGGGGATAATATTCTGGTAAGGGAACCCATTTTCCTTCTAGAAAGAATTCCTCATGCCACTCACCTAAGTCACCCCTCAGAACTCTCAGAGGCACGCTCCTCCCAACAACTATCCAAAAATAGAGCCCACTTATGTTTTTGACCCCTTAAAATATCCACATCATCATCCTGGGTAGAGATAGCTCTATTTAATTCAGTCATTGTTTACTTGTACTTAAATAAACATAGACATAATGCTAAAAACATGATGCAATGAAAATAGACAAGCATGGAGGCATAACCAAAATAACCACAAAGGAATAAAGTAGAAAAGCAAAATAAAGTCAAAAGAAAATTCAGTGAATAACAAAGTTAAAAGTCATCAAACCAACACGCGAAAGAACAGAGTTTAGGATTACAAAGTTAAACATGAAGCTCACTCCTAACTCTCAAAAGAAATAACTTTTGGAAACTGAAAAGAAATAAAATACAAGAGAAAAGCTTCTCTATTCCTGTGGTGGAGGGTGGCGCGAGTCCCGAAGGTAATCCAGAATATTTTGCAGAAGATGGTTCTGCTTCTTCTGATCATGCTGAATTTGAACTAGTAACTGATGATCAATGATTACACTTGAAAAGTGTAATTACAAGACCTCTATTTTAACATAAAATCATGCATTTTCTTAATTTATTTATACGTTTTGCTACTTTTTACACTAATTCGGTATTTTCTTAATTGTAGTGGAAACGATTCAGCGCAATTGGGAGTGCCAAAGATGAAGAAGACGATGAGTGATAGCTCGTGGTACACTTGCATGGAGTGGGTGTCTGGACACCTTCAGGACCGCAAAATACAAAGCTGGAGAAAAGGAGTCTAGGAGCACACTGCCATCCGGACACCCCATTTTGGTGTTCGGACACATGGGACACGCGAGATGATTATTTATTTTTTTAGGGTTTTTGAGCTACCGAGAAGAGAGTAGAAAGAAAGTGATGCTTGGAGAATCTCTTACTGTTCTAGTTGTTAAGAATCACAACTCTGCCCTAGCTACTCGAGCAATCCAACATCATAGCAATGATTATCAGAAAAAGAAGGGAGACCTTAGTGTGATCATTGCTGAAAACCAGGTCATACCCGCAATACCTACTGGAAACTTCACAGCAAACCTGTAGATTGGAAGCCCTTAAAGCCAACTCCTGACAAAGAAACTGAGGAAATCATGTTATAGCTGATGAAAAATCTGTACCTATCAAATCTAGTCCATTTAGTAAGGAACAACTTGAAATCTCGCAAAAGATGTTCTCTTAACAAAATCCTACTCATAGCACTGTTGGAACAAGTGCCTTAGCACACAAAGGTAATTCCTTAAGAGGTAAAAAAAGGTAAAGTAACCTTGTGTTGATTGTCATCTAAATGTAAGTTTTCTTTTTCTCTATGAAAAAAAGGGAATAAATAAATCAATCAAATTCTAGAAAGCTTTATGAAGTGCTTCTTTAAGGATGAATCACTCCTGAAAAGGAATCTATTGATTCTCTTTCAATTGGTTAGATCGTAGGTGCGATGATTTACTTCACAGGCGAGGTCTCTGGTTCAAGTCTAGGATGGCCCAGCTACGCCAGAGGGGACATTTAAATGTTCATTTTCAAAATTATAGTGAAAAAAAAGTACTTCACTTTGCTCAATCTCTCTATGGGGTAAAGGAGATTTGAAAATAGGCTTATATGGTCCTGTAATATGGGTGTCTGATCTTTATGGACTAATAGGAAAAGTATAACCTATAAATCCAGCGTGGGGCATGAAAGGTTTTGAATAGTCCGTGGATTGTAGATTTGGGTGCATTCAATCACATGATAGGTGATGCAACCCTCTTTCATAATTATAGCACATGCCAAGACAATCTTATAGTAAAGATTGTTAATGGTACAGTGTCTAAAGTAGCTAGAATAGGTTCTATTATCATTTCAAAGGATCTAACACTGAATTCTGTACTTTATGTTCTCAATTTGGATTGTAATCTCTCATTTTGGATTTCCTTGAGCCATCATCATGATGGTGGTAAACACTTGCAACAAGCTAGTGGGTGTGCTTATACGCAAATATGGTGTAATTCATAAAGTAGGCACCTTATATCACCCACAGACCAATGGATAGGTAGAGCTCGCAAACAGAGAAATAAAGCAAATTTTGGAGAAAACGATTAATCCTAGCCATAAAGACTGGTCTTTGAGATTAGTAGACTCCTTATGGGCAAATCGTACTGCATATAAAACAAACCTAAGGATGTCACTATAGACTAGTTTATAGGAAACCATGCCATCTTCATATTGAGCTGGAACATAAGGCTTATTGGGCTATTAAACAATTTAACACCAGCATTGACAAGGTAGGGCTTCACCATAAATTACAGCCTGCAAAATTGGATGAGCTCAAAAATGATAGTGCCGAGGGAATATGTCCCTAAAGCACCATTTCCTCAAAGGTTCTGGAAGGCAAAGAAGAAGCTCAAGCAGCTGAATTGCTAGAGATGTTTAAATAAGTAAAAATTAACATACCTCTCCTTGATGCAATTAAGCAAATTCCAGCATACGCTAAATTTTTTAAAGAGTTATGCACTATAAAGAGGGATTAAATGTAAAGGAGAAAGTGTTCCTAACCAAGCAAGCAAGTGCCATCCTTCAATGTCATACACTCCCAAAATATAAGGACCCTGGTTGTCCTACTATTTCTTGTTATATAGGAGTTTTTTATTAGTCGAGCACTTCTTAACTTAGGAGCTAACGTGAACTTACTCCCGTATTCATTGTATGAACAATTGGGCTTAGGAGAGATAAAACCTACCTGTGTAACCTTGTAGCTTGCCGATAGATCGATTAAAGTTCCACGAGGTATAGTTGAAGATGTACTGGTGCAAGTGAAAAATTTTTATTTTCCAGTGGACTTTATAATCCTAGACAACCACTCACCAATCCCAAGATCACTGCTGTAGTATATTAATAATGCAAAAAAAAAAAAAAAAAAGAATTCTGATCTTGTCTACAAGAAGAAGATCGTACTTTTGAAATCTCTTTGGTTTGATCTCGATAGAACAGCATTCTAAATTTTTAAAGACTTCGAATCAATTGCTCTATCTCAACCTTCAGCCTTCAACTATATTTCTATTCCAAAATGCTATCATTCTCTCACTAGATTATGGGATCTCTAGCAACCCTTATTTTTTTTTTCAAGTGTAGAATAAAATCTTACTTCAAAAAACGTAACCCTAGTTGCCAACAGGGAGAGTATTTATAGGGCTACAGCAGAGACCAATAGGCAAATATAAAAAAGGCTTCCTATGTAATTAAATCACCTAATGCCACTCAAATTAAATTTAATTATATAAATTATAATTCATTTATAATTTATTCCACTAAAGAATTTAATTACACTCCTATCATATTCGAAATATATTCTGGAGCCTTAATATTAAAATATTATTATCTCCCCATGTTAAGATTACAGATATCCATCAATTAAATTTAATTACTGATAATTTAATTTAATTGGCTTCTTATTTTCCTTGAGATCTTTCCACTTAACATATTTGACATATCAGTTACAAAATCCACTTACAAAATTTGATATAGTCAAAATTTATAAGCTTCCTCAAGGGTATCTCATCAATCCAATTTATTAGACATTGATTTTCTTCAACTATTAATGTTCACCATATATAATGTCATTACCCAACCCACTGAGTTTACTGACTCATATATGGAATTTCACTTTTTGTGTAATCAAAGCAACAATCACCATATACACGTGTCTAAAAGTAGAATCCAAATTAAGAGTAAGTAATCATAATAAACATAAGGTATAGATTATATTGTAAAGTTAATATAAAATAATTACTTCAATTGGATTCAGTTCAATACACATAAATGTGCTAAGAAATAGTTGGAACTAAATCATTTTCTGTAGTTGAGACAGACCTACCAAAAATATGTGCTATAGTTCTATTAATGGTGTGTCCAGTTCCATCTAAAACTGTGAACAATAAACTTGTATTCTAAAAGAGCTGATGATCTACTCTTTTGTGTGTAAGCCGTACCACACACATTAGATTAGATATTCTTTATGAATACTAGACACAAGCACAAATAATAAATGCATTCATTGCTCTAAAAGGAATTCTCATTAAAATAAAATAGAAATATTAAAAGTACAAAACATGTCTTTTAGTCAAAATCTCTATTATAAAGCACTAAAGAAGAATGAGTAGAGTGATGAAGGCTATAAAATAAGGTACTCTTAATATAATAAAGGATACGAAACATAGCAGCATAATGAGTGGAACGAGGAGCAAGCATGAACTGACTCACTAATATGGAATATAAAAAGCAATATCTGGGCGAGTATAGTGAGATACATAGGACTTTCATCCAACTGACAACGGAGTGTAGCATCAGCAATGAGTGTTTCAAAGGGCGTGAGCCAAGCTTAGTTTCCAAAGGTATGGAAATAGTTTTGCTATTGTTAAGACCAGCTCATGCAAGAAGGTCTAAAAGCATACATTAGCTTAAGGAAGATAGTAACCATTTGCAACAGAGGAAATCTCAAGTTCAAAAAATAACTAAGTGGACCAAGATCCTTTATCTTAACCTAAGAACTAAGGAAGGATTTGAGATTAGAGATACCAAATAAGTCATTACCTGTAATCACTATGTCATCAACATATAAGAGAATAAAGATAGCTCTGCAATTAGTTCTTCAGATGAATAAAGCAAAATTATAAGAATTAAAAATAAATCCCAACTAACTGATGGTGGTATTAAACTTTGCAAACCAAGCTCAGGGGGAATGTTTCAAACCATAAAGGGCAAGATTAAGTTTTCGAACCTGATGTCGGGGTTTAGAATACCCACTACAGAAAAAGTATTTTAACGACCATTTTTTCGCAACCAAAGCTAAATTTGGTCGCTAAATATTAGTTTATGACTGACTAAATATCATTTGGTCGCTAATAATTTATTTTTAGTGCCAAATATAAATGGTCGCTAATCCAGGCATTGGGCACCAATTGGTCACTAAAAGTTAACATTTACCGACCAAAGATTAATTTAGGCGCCTAAAAAAGTTCTAAAATATTTTCCTCCATCCTTTGGCCCCAACAATGGCTTTTGGCTACCAAAAACATTTGGTCGCGGAATATTTCATAATTTTTGACATTTATTTTTAGCGACCCAAAAAGTTTGGTTGCTAAATTCCAAGCAATTGGCGACCAATTGTCGCTAAAATTAACCTTTACCGACCAAATATTAATTTAGTTCGCTAAGAGTTTTAAAATATTTCCCTCCTTCCTTTGGCGCCAAACAATGGCTTTTGGCTACCAAAACATTTGGTTACAGAATATTTTATAATTTTTAAACATTTATTTTTAAACGACCAAATAGTTTGGTCGCTAAATTATAGGCATTTGGCGACCAATTACGAATCAAATATTATTTAGTCGCTAAAGAGTTCTAAAATATTTGCCCCATCATTTGGCACCAACAATGGCCTTTGGCTACCAAAACATTTGGTCACGGAATATTTTTATAATTTTTGACATTTATCTTTAGCGACCAAATAAGCTTGGTCGCTAAATTATAGGCATTTAGCAACCAATTAGTCGCTAAAAGTTAAGCTTTATCGACCAAATATTAATTTAGTCGCTAAAGAGTTCTAAAATATTTCCCTCCATCCTTTGGCACTAACAATAGCTTTTGGCTACCAAAACATTTGGTCACGGAATATTTTCATAATTTTTGACATTCATTTTTAGCGACCAAATAAGTTTGGTGGCTAAATTCTAAGCATTTGGCGACCAATTGGTCGCTAAAAATATCTTTTCATCGACCAAATATTAATTTAGTCGCTAAAAAATAAAATGGATAAATAAAAATAACTAAATTTTATTTCTTTCTCTATCTTTCTCTTAAACAAATTTATTTATCACTTTGTATGATTTAAATTAGATTTCATAAATTTTATTTTAACGTTTATTTTTTAATTTTAATTAATTTATAAAAATTTTCAAAAATTATAATCATAGATCAATCAAAGAATGTTACCAGATTAATGTTAAAACTAAATTCACCAAATCAAATTTAGATAATTTGAATGTATAATCATTTTTTTTCAAAGTAAATATGTTAGAGTAACCTTTATAGTTTGTATGACTTATAATCAAGTGAATATTAAACGTTTTAATATCTAATAATTGTTTAGTGCAATTTAATATTAATTATATTAAAGTGACATTATTTTAAATTTAAAAATAAAAATAACAAATATTATTTATTAATTTTAAGTAATTTCATTTCTTTATCTTTTTAGAACTTATTTCCAAATATAATCACCTAAAATATTTTTTATTAGAAATAAATTCTTAAAATGGTTTTCAAAAATTTTGCTTTTTAAAAATAATTTTCTAAAACTAAAATTAAATGCGACCAAATTATTTTTAAAAATATAAATACAAAATGAAGAAAAATATATATAGTAAGCCATGATATAACTAAATTAAAGATATGTATTAAATATGTGCTACGCATACGAAATAGAGGAAAATACTAAAATATTTAAAATTATTTTTAGTTAAATATAATAGTTATTCATAAATTATTTACTAAAATATATAGTTTAATATATTGTTTATGATTTCAAATTATTGAAACAAAAAGTTAAAATAATTAAATTAAAATAATAAATTTTTTAGTCACTTTTGCTAACTAATTAGTCTATACAGGGGCACTTCTTGCAACCAATTGATTGACAAAAGTGTTAAAAAATTATTGCAAAAAAGTTAAAGTAATTAATAAAAATCATAAATTTTTTTATTATTTTTGGCGACCAATTGGTTCGCCTAAAGAGGTACCTTTGCCGACCAATTAGTTATCCAAAAGTGATAAGGTTTGTTTATATATACAAAAAAGTATAAAATATATATACAAATAAGCTTGGCCTAGTGGCCAACCACATGAACTTCCAAACAATGGCACGAGTTCGAATCTCAACAAACAACAACAACAAAAATCTCAAAATATAGATTCAACACATAGGCGAAATCATGGGTCGACACGTGGCGGAATCATAAGTCGACATGTGGCATAACACAAGTTGTCATGTGGTATGATGACAGGTCAGGCAAAAGATGCCACGTGACACCACATTTGAATTTTATTTTTTTTAAATTAATTCAAAATTTTCCAATTAAAGACCCTTTTAGCGACCAATTAGTCACCAACTAACCTTTGGCGACCAAAATTTTGGTCGCTAAAGGGTAAACCTTTGCCATACCAAATATATGTTGGTCGCCAAAGGCACACCTTTTAGCAACCAAAGTTTGGTCGGCAAAAATTATATTTTTACCGACCAAATATATTTTGGTCGCCAATACCTTCTGCCACTAGTCTTTGCCGACCAACGGGCGACCAAATTATATTTGATCGGTAAAAGTTTTAGCGACCAAAAAATAACTTTTCGCAATCCAAATTTTTGGTCGCTAAAAGTGTTATTGTTGTAGTAACCCCAGTGGAGGACACATAATACGTCCTCAGAGAGATCACCATTGAGGGAAAAGCATTTATAACATCAAATTGTGAAAGTTTTCCATTTACGAACAGCTGTAACACAATTGAGTTTACGAATGGAAGTGAGCCAAGCAATAGGAGCAAAACTAATCAATACTAAAATTCTTGTGTAAGCCCTTTTGGCAACTATCGAGCTTTATGACTGTCATGCCTGAATTTTTGCCACCTAGGAACATGGGGACAAAACCCACAATCAAATAATACATCACATCATAAATACCATATCAGAGCAAAAGTTGAATAAATAAAATGTATCCTATAATAAACTGTCAAAATGTCTTAACAATGCCACAAAATAGGGTTACAAAACCAAATTCCACAAAACTGGTCCAAGGTCCAAATATAATCTAGTTACAGTTCTAAGCAAAGAGTAAAAGGAATGTAACAAACAATAACATCAACATCCAAGACTAGCTAACTAGGCCGCGGGTCCATCGGGTACCTCAGCCCTACAAACTCAACTGCAGTAGGGGTGAGCAAATAGTCCACATGTGCTCAGTAATGCATTTTATAGAAAAAAAATCTTTCTTATTAAATATGAAATTGACACTTAAGAACAATTATTCTCGTTTTCCTCATTTAAATCACAGATAATAAATTAGTTCATCCTCTAAGTCATGGTCCTGTAGTCTCATACTTAAATCAATATCTATTACACATCATCATATAATCATATATTATAGTCAGGTACTTCTGTAAGTTTAGTCTGTGGTCGCAAAACTAAACTAAAATAACTCCCTATACCTAAGCCATGGGATATAATCTGGACCGCAACCCTAGAATGTACTCATCATCCAACCACTCATAGCCTTGGTCCCAGCAGTCCTAATCCAGCAAATCTTTGCCTTAATAGGCAATTTGGACCTATAGTCCCCCTAGGTAACTAGCTACTGGACACGATAACCATGTTGCATAAGTTTTGAGACTTTCGATCCTTAGGCTCTAAAACCTACTCTTTTACTACCCTCTATGACTCCATTAACAAAAAACAAATCATATTCTAATTCCCTTAACAAAGACACATCATACACAAGATTCTCTCTAAACTATGTTTTTATGTTCTCCCTTTAATTTATAAGCTTTATTGAACAACATATTTCACGGGCTTAAGTTTCATACAACCCCCTTCATAAACATTGTTTCTCATTACAAGGTTAATCAAATTATTTCTCATGCAACCATATTCAAGAATATAAACAACTAAATAAATAAATGGAATTTAATATCAAAACTATCTTGACAAAATAGATTTGGAAATAAATTTTGATATTTCAGATAAATAGAAATAAATATTTCAGTTAATTCAAAAGCCTAAAATGCTTAGAGTATCCTAGTTTCATAAAACAAAATTTAAAATTCATTCATATAGTCAATTAATATAGATTTGAGAAAACCAAATAGGTGTTGGCTGTTTAGGAAGCATACAGAAAAGTCTACTTTCACTATTTTTATAAATTCATTTTAACTCTAAAAATTATGAACTTTTTACTGAGATTCTTTCATATTCTTTCATATATCTTGTTGCATCTGTAAAAGATATCAAAATTAACTCAACTTATAAGTATGTGTTTTATATAAAAACAACAGACTAGTTTCCAATGTAAAAAAATCCCAACAAAATAGTCAAAGTTTGACTATTTTATAAAATTCATTTTAACTCATAAAATCATGAAATTTTATTGGATATTTTTTCATATGTTTAGTTGCATGTAAAAAAAATATTAAAATTAATTCGACTTTTAATTATAAGTTTTATATAAAAATAATAGACTTCTTCCAGTGTAGAATCCCAATCAATAGTTTAAGTTTGACTCTTTTTATAAAATTATTTTAACTCATAAAATAATGAAATTTTTACTAGACATCTTTTGGATATATAATCTCATGTGTAAAAGTCCTAGAAATTAATTTAACTTCAAATTATGAGTTTTACTATAAAAATAGTAGACTGGTTCTAGTGTAGAAATCTCAATCAAACAGTCAAATTTGACTATCTTAAATACATACCATCTTCTAATATACATATATTTGAATACAAAATAAAGAAAACCTATATATAAAATCGCACCACTATACGCTTATGATTCGAACATTATAATTTTTATAAGAACTCCTAACATAATTTATTTCTTATTTTAAATCAAATCGAAGTTTTTGATATTGAAACCAATCCTTTTTGTGATAAATTTTAGATAAGAGGTTTTCAAGTCTTAAAATAGGGTTTATACCCAAACACGAACCTTTATCTGATTTTTTATATTTAACATATCTATGCAAGCTTCATAACAAAAATTCATGATCTACCCTCATTTATGGATTCTCACATACATACCAAAACAAAGTCTTATCGAGAAGTAAAACTATATTAATAACCACAATTCTCCCACCTAGCTCACACAAGTCGAAAAAGTGTATAAACCTAGAAATTTAGGTGGCATTTGATTGTATTTCTATTTTCTATTTTTTTTTTTCTATTTTCTATTTTGAGATTCAATTTTCAGAATGTTAGAAAGGCATTTGGTTTGACATTTTGAAAAAACTATTTCTCAAATGAAAAATGAAAAACACACTTGGCTTGGAATTTTAAGATAATATTTTCTGAATGAATTTGATTGTACAAGTAATCACAACTATTTATGTTGAAAATACTACCAATTAACATACATTTTATGCTCATTTAAAAGCAAATATTTTCAATTTACTGATCTTGTAATTTTTTTTTCAGGTTTAAAATATATTATATATATGTAACATATAAAGACATTTGAAAAATGTAAAATGATAGTATGAGGACTATTCTCTAATTATATTTTAGACAAAATTATCAAAAATTGGCAAAAATTTGTTAAACCAAAGAGGAGTAATATTTACAGAATCATGAGTTAAGTAATAGAAGAAATGTTGGTCAAAGGATAATAAAGAGCTTACTGTAGTTAGCCGATCAAAGGTTAGATTGAGTTTCACGCCATATGAGCTTGATCACTAATTAAAGATGGAAAGGTGAACAGAATCCTACAGGCTGCTACTTTCAACAACGTTTAAGATGTTAACCTCAAGTTGAATCCTATGTTTTGGGAGTTTCTTCTGCGTTTTAGATGAAAATGCCCAAAATGATCGAAGTTATTTTCTATTTTGCATGTAAATTTGAAAACACAATTAACCAAATAAAATTTGGGTTGTTTTCCTTATTTTAAAAAATATAAATCGAAAATAAGCCCAAAATAGCCATACCAAATGGACTCTTAACAACTCAAGTTAGCTCTTTAATCCCTTCTCAATCTGGCAAAAATCTTCCTATCATGTCACGGCTTTGAATACCACTAGTGATTCTCTTCCCAAAGTGAGGATCAAGCACCTCTTCTTTCCACCCAAAAGCGAAAGAACAAACACACACTAAAGAAGAAAAAAAAAATTAACTCTCTCATTCTCTCTCTTGGTGGAAATACTCTAAGGGTTGATAAAAAATCTGAATAGGGTTTTGGGAAGGAGTATAATGCAACTCAAAAGATCCCCCTCCTTTCATTCATTTACTTGGTGCATGAATCTTCACTACACCACCCATGAATACATTACCAACTTCCCAAACCAAATTCAAATCTGTTGTCCTTTGACCTTCCCTCAACCTTAACTCTTTGCCAACCCTCACAACCAATAGGAAACAAGCACCACAATATATATACTTGTACAAAACTCATAAGATCAAAGGGTGCTAAGAAATAGAATTACTATTATTAAAAGGTAAAGTGGTTTATTTTCCAAATTGACAAGACAAGCATTAATTTTTTTTTTTCTTTTTTTACTTAAGTGACCACTAAAAATTAATAAACGTAAGTGACCTAAAGAGGCTGGACCCAGATAGGAGCACCAAAGATATAGTAAAGAGAAGGCACTAATAGAGGCTACAGGCTAAACTAGAGAAGGTGAGGATGAAGATGGCATCTGAAGGTGAATGACCTCAAATGACTATCCTTGTTTATGCCCTATCCCAATAGTCTGCCCCATCTATGGATCTTGTACAAAACAGCTAGTAGAAGATAAAATAACAGTGAGATTGAGATCACAAAGTTGACCACCAGAGATAAGATTTAGTGTAAACTAAACTCTATGTTATTTTCACAATAAATTATAAATTATAGTTAGATATTTCATTTTATGTATTTTAAAAACATAAAATATATTTGAAAGGCATATTCCAACTCATTAGGTCCATCTTGAATCTTAATCCAAATAATATTTATAATTTTTTGTGATCTAGTGCTTTTTTTGGTTGAAAAAAGTGGTTTAAAAAAATTGTTTATTTCAATTTGGTTGGATATTTACTGCTCTGGATGCTCTGCCATACACGGTGGTCCAAGGAATGAGTTCATTTGCCTAATGAAAGAAAATAATAAATAAATAAATAAACAAATAGTAAATGTTTCCCCTACATAGTTAATAATGAGTTTTAAGCCCATGAAAAAATTAAATCAAATAATTAGATGTGGGCCTTATAGGCCCATGAAACCATCAAATCTACTGCTAATTTGTAAGGGCCCTTGTTATTAGATGTGGGCCTTAAGGCCCATGAAACCCACCTAATCTACCACTAGTTTGTACAAGACGTGCGATCACATTATTGTATTGACTATGCCCTGGCCTATTGGATAACACTACAATTTTATTTATATTTTCTTCTATTCTTTTTATGTTTGGTTTACACAAATCCCGGAATCAAATAGAGGAGGCAATATAAAATTAGTCATATTTCATCATCTTCTTCAGCAGGATCTTGAAATTATTAATGTTATCTCAACAGCCTCAAAAATAAAGGTTTGCACTGTTCTTTCTTGTGTGTGAATTGAGTTTTTTTGGATAAGTCATTTTGCCCCACACACACTCTCTCTCCCCCTATCTTCCCCTATATACATATACACCTTTACTTTCTAGGAGTGTAGCTGGTTTGATTTGCTATTGGGTTTTGTTAGATGAAGGATGTAACCACCAATTTGACCGAAATTGTTTCTGATGGCGCTGACAAAGTTTAGTTGAATTTTAGGACTAGGTGATGGTGGTGTTTTAAATTTTTTATTTCGTTTATGAATGTTTTGGTTTTGATTTTTGCAATTTTAGGTGCTTCTAAGTGCCTAATATGTTAGGTGGAGAATACCTAAATTTGATTAATGGACATTTGACCCATTCCTTTACACCCTAAATAATTTTTTAGATTCATACTCCATATTCATTAATGATTGTTTAATCAATAACTTCATTTAGATACATATATATACACGATATTAATTACTACACTAAAAGATTTATAATTTTTAGACCCCACGAGCTAGCTCAGATGGAGAACACACAGGTTGTAGGAGTTGAAACCAAAGGCGAGTCATGGGTTCGGGACTTGGTAATGAAATCAGTTTGTGTTTGTGCTTTGGCCTTTGGCAAAACACTATCACGCCTTGACTCTTGTGACCCAAGGGGTGAGTAAATAAACATACAAACCATGCACATATTATTATTTCTCTTATCAAAGCATTATAACCATGCTAGAGCAACATGTATAATAACAAACAATAATAACAAAATAAACCATGTCTCAGGCTTAGCCAAGCTATCAGGCTCCAACACATCCCACAAAAATAAGCAACATAGGCCTTATGGCCTTATGGCCTTTATAACCTAATCGAATAATCATCCTGATTAAAATAATATTATAGTCCTGCAAATAATATTAAACTTAAGTAATTAAAAACAAAAGTTTGCAATTCTTAGCTCAATTCAATGCCCACCTAGGTCTTTAGGTCCTGGACCTGTAGTAAAGTCTGTAAGGATGTGAGCACCAATCACTTGTGCCTATGATGCATAATACCAATATATATGATATGTAAAGCAAAACATGTAGATTAATTATCACAAATAAATCAATATCTTCAACTTAATCACAATGAGTCATCAATGACAAAGAACAACAGAATCAAATAGGTGAATAACTTCTCACAACATCATTATAGCACAACATTTAAGTTCGAATACCATTAATCATTATAAACCTTAACATTTAATCCAATTATTATCATTCTTAACATCAAGGTCGTTGTTTTTCAATCATAATTCCATTTTCATTTTAAATCCATGGGGTGGGTACAATTAATGTCGTCATTCAGGGCCATGATTAGCCACAATATACATCATTGTTAGAGGCCATGATTAGCCACAATGTACGTCATCGTTAAGGGCTATGAATAGCCATAATGTACGTTATGTTGGAGGCTACTAACTTACAGGCACAAATACCAATCCCTATGTAGGTTTCAGGTCTTTCAACCCCAGGCTAATCTCTGTACCCTTCTTATTTTTCCGTGCCATCCATTCCTGTATCATAATATCACTTTTAAGGTTATTTATCTCATTTACAGTTCTCATAACCATTATCATATTTTACCATCTCAAACTTTCAAACAACACAACTACATTCCAATCAACAACAATACTTTAAAATATATCATTTTCTTCTCTTTCTAGTTCTCTTATTCGAAGTTTTTTTCATTTACCATCACTTATCTAAAAGAGCTCTAATATTACAAATTTATCATATTATTCATGCATCCTCAAATTACAAATTGAATAACAATTAATTTCATTTTAAATCATTAAACACATTCTCAAGATCACAAAATTAAACATACTAGATAAATTAAATATCATGCAAAAGTATAAGTATTAAAACCATTGTATATTCATGGTGGAAAGACCAAATAAAACTAAGTTTGAAATTTGAACAAGGGTCAGTGGGTGCCCAACTGTGCTTTCTCATTTGAGCCCAAGATGGCAGGCACCTAATAGGAAAATATCTCGTTCGCCCGAGATGCAGGGGCCTAATAGAGTACTGTCACGTGCGCCCAAGACGCGGGTGCCCAACAAAATAGAGTCACGTGCACCCAAGATCTGGACAGAATTCATTTTTGATGCTTTGTTTTCTATTTTCTCATGGTTATCCACTTGGGACTTCAAATTTGCTTAATCTGGAAACAATTCTTGCAATCTGCTATTTTAGACCTCACCACAAAACTTATAAGCATTAAATGGATTAAACAATTTAGGTTTTTATCAATCATGAATCCATATATGGATTAATTTTATTTTCTTCATTATAGGCATATATAGTCATATATATATTTGTATATAACTTCCCATTATCTCCCATAGATTTCATCCAAACTTAAAATAATCATGCTAATATTATCCTAACCTTTTTTCCAAATCACATGTGTGAGTAAGAGACACAGAATCCCTATCTCAAGTGAAGAAACGGAGGAAACAGTGAGTTGAGCAAAGTCTATAACTTCGCCTGGCAAGCTCATAAAATTTTGAGTAGGCCGTATATCCAAACTGTTAATCCTACTGACAAACCAATTGCATACACATGTTCAATATAGGTTTAATTTCATTCCTACAAAATTAATTTGAGTTTGGTTAAGGTTTGAATAACTTACCAAACCTTAATCTCCTTGATTCTCCTCCTGATTCTTTCTTTTTCTCTCCAACTAGAACTCTCTCTCCCCCATTACACATACATGTACACCTATGTGCTTAGAGAACAAGCTAGCAACCGTGGTCTACACCTCCTCTACTATCATGCCTCTCCCTATAGCCTGGAAAGGTTGAGCTCAGAAATGACCAAAGTAAATCAAACTGACAAGACAGAAGCTCATCTCAATAGAGCCTTGGGTGCCTGACCCTCTTGGGCGTGCGCCCATGTAGTACTCCTCTCGTGCACCTGCATTGTGCGCACCCACGAAGACTCCCTCCTGTGTGCCCACAATCATGTGCACCGACGAAAACTTTCTCCTGTGCTCCCGAGATCTCCTTCCCTTTGGCCCAACATGTTTTTTAGCATAATAAGCTCTAAAGAAAAAAAATTAAACTCACCACAAATATTTTTATTTATCTTCCACTCCACCATATCTATTTCCTAAATTACTTAATTATTAAAATAGAAATTTCTAGATTATCACAAACTCGATCGCCATGGTGGTCCTAAGCAGGCCTACAATTTACCCAAGGCCAGTAGATTGGGGTATTTGCCAACCTCTGGGGGAGTTTACACTCTACGATTGAGTCCAAAGGGCTCAGCCATGGGTTAGTTCTTCCATATCATTTAAAAAAAAAGGATTTATATTTTTCAATTACTCATGTATGTTTATCTATATATTAAGAAAACATTTGGTATAACGTGAAAATTTTAAGAGTCAAAGATTACGGGATAATTGCTATCCCAGTAATGGTTACTAGAATAACAAGTTCATGATACTTGCATTTGGATTGAGAGAGCAAACATTACATGGTAATAATTATATTATGTTTGGAATGCTAAAAGTTTTGAAGAGATAAAAGCTAATTGTGTTTTAAATAAGGATAAATTGACCAAGAGTAAAAGTTAATATTTAATATTAGTAAAATATTATAATAAAATAAATCACCATAATGATTGTTATTTTAATAATAACTAATTTTAATAAAAATAATGTTAAAGTATATAATATTAAATAAAAAGTCAATTACCAAAAAAATTTTATTTTAGATTTTAGTTGTAATTAATTTTAATAATGAACTTTTACTTGATAAAAATTATTTTTATTTTGATAAAATAATTAATAAAATAACTAATTTTAGTTTATTTAAATAAATTATTAATTTTACTAAATTATATTAATGCAATACATAATCTAGTAAATTATTATTTAGAGAAATGATTTTTATTTTATAAAACATTTTAATAAAATAAATCATTTTAATAAGTAAATATTTTATTAAAAACAATTTTAATTTGAGGAAATAAATACTTTTAGTCATAAATTAATATAACAATAATATTAATTTAATAAAATAAAACAAATAATTTTAATAATAAATTATTATTTATTAAATATTATTTTAATAAAGTAATTTAATAATTAATTAATTTTATTTTGGTTGAATAAATTATTATTTTATAATATTTATTATAATTATTTATAGTAGAATGTTGCATAGGGTTTTACAAGAGTGTAAAGAAATGTTTATGGAGTAATGAAAAAAGATATAATTTTTCTATTACTCTCTATTACCCACCCCTCCCCCTCCGATAACAATTTACTCCTATGTAATTATTACCCATTTCTTAAACTAATGTAACGGAGAGTGAAAATTACCTTAGTAAAATTTACCCTCCTAAATATAAAACTAGCAACAAGCCTAGATTCTAATACTTCATTAGAAGCTTTCTTACAACTTCGATTAGAATACTATTCATTTCTTTTCTTTTTCTTTTTATTTAAGAGAAAACTTATGTCAAGGATATGTGTGTAAACTTTTTGTGCTAAAAATCAAGCACTTGTGGGCATGTTTTTTTCCATTTATGTAATTCGAAGAGAAACTTAAAATTCTATTAAATATATATTTCTTGATCTTCAAGAGCATCAATTTATTTATTTATTTTTATAAGTAAAACTTTTATTGAATTTGGCATCAAAGGGATGCCTTCCAAGTACAAAAAAAAAAAAAAAAAAAAGAAGTTATGTGGCTATTCCAAGCCAATAGATTATATCTATATGCTTTACAAAATGTAAGAAACTATATATTTCTGGTCTCTACCCCAGAAAGGCAACTATACAAAAAAAAAAATAAAAATAAAAAACTTTTTACTCTTCACAATGAATACTCACCTTCTTAAAAATTTCTCCTATTTCTATCTGCATACCACTCAAAATAAAAAAAAATGGAATTAATTTCCATACTTTCGCCTCCATTTCCAGACTTCATGTTCCACTATGATCCAAAAGCAGGCTGCATCTTTAATGATAAAAGTCTTTACATCTTAAAATAATTTAGGATTAGCTCCCAAATCCTTCTCGTCCAATCACAACAAATGAATAAATGGTTGATCCTTTCTAATTCTCCTTTACATAAACAACATGTATTAATCAAAATCATACCCCTTTTGACGAGGTTATCTACAGCGAGAATCCTTATGTGAATCATTCCCCAAACTAGAAATGCAACCTTAGGAAGCACTCTATTTTTTCAAATGCATAACTAAGGGAAATCCTTCTCCCCACCTCCCCCCAAACTGGTGTAAAGGGACTTAACTTAAAAACAACCAAATTTTGAAGTCACCTATAAAAGGTGCGCTTGGCACACTAAAAAACACTAAAATTTTGAAAATCTCTCAAAACTTCTAAAAGTTATTTATTTTTTATCTCACTCTGCGAATTACAAACCTACAAGTTATCTCAAATTATCTCACTTTTTGTCATTCCAAACACCCCCAAAATCATGTCCTTCCCTTTGAGGCTTCTCACCTTATGGAGGCTCTCATTCATTCTCATGAAACCCTCCATTTCCCAATTAAAAACATTCCTCCTTAACTCAACATTCAAGGTGGCAACCCTATTCCGAACATATAAGAAATTTGCTACCATTCCATCCCTATTTCTTGCGATGGAAAAAATGTTAAGTATCATTCCTTGAGATTGACTTCTCCTAACCATTGATCATACCAAAACTTAACTCTATCCCTGTTGCCAATTGCGAAAGAAATTTGTCTTCTGAATTTGGGCTAAATTTTTTTGGATGTGCTTCCACAAACATATCCTATACGCAACCATACACTCCTTGTTGGCCTAATCCCCTCCTTCCTCACCATACTAGGATGCTATCTGGGACCTCCATAATAGATGCCTATGATTGGCATACCTCCAAATCCCTTTTCCTAGAATCACATTATTCATTATTGAGAGAGTTTTTTATCGTAATATTAATAATATTAAAACAATTTACCAAAATGGGGATGAAATAGATGTATTTACCAAAATAAGGTCAAAGTCATAAGTACCACTTACGACTTCAATCTAATAGTAATTTGTTTAAAAACGTAAGCACTACTTACAACTTCAATTAAAGTCGCAAGTGCCAGTTACAACTTCAACACAGGTGCACACTTTGGTTTATTCAAATATTTAATTAAATTAAAATTATTTTTAATAAAAAAATTAATTTATTATCAAATCATTTATTAAAATTAAAATAAAAATTTACTATTAAAATGACTTATTTTATTAAATTAAAATGAGTTTTTAATAAATAATAATTACCTATTAAAGTAATTTATTTTTATAAAGTTAAACTTAATTACTATTAAAATAATGATTTATGAGTAGAATATTAATTTTATTAAATAATTTTACAATTAAATTAATATTTAATTTATGTATTAATAATTTATACAATATCAAAATATTATTTAGTACTCATTGTTACAATATTATCGGAAATTTCACCATCTTTATATAATTCTGCCATTAGTTCTTTTAATCCTTTGAAAAAAAATAACAATTATTTTGATACAGTATGAAAAAATAAGATAGAAAATTCAATCCATGCCAATACATCTATTTGAAGAAAAAAAGAAAACACTCAAGATGATGAAATTTCTAATAATATTCCAGTAGGGGGTACTAAATAATGTTTTGATGTTGTATAAATTATTAATAAATAAATTAAATATTAATTTAATTGAAAAATATTTATTAGAATAAATATTTTTACTCACAAATCATTATTTTAATAGTAATCAATTTTAATTTTATAAAAATAAATTATTTTAAAGGGTAATTATTATTTTTTAAAAATTTGTTTTAATTTAATAAAATAAATCACGTTAACAGTAAATTTTTATTTTAATTTTAATAAATAGTTTGATAATATATTAATTTTTTTATTAAAAATAATTTTAATTTAATTAAATATTTGAATAAACTAAGATGTGGACCTATATTGAAGTTGTAAGTAGTACATATGACTTTCAGGCAAATTACTATTGAATTAAAGTCATAAGTAGCACTTACAATTTTATTAAAGAAGTTATAAATATCACTTACGACTTTAACCCTATTCTAGTAAACAATTCTATCTCATCCTATTTGGATAAATTGTTTTAATTTTATTAACATTACGATAAAAAACCCTCATTGAGAACTTATGGCAGCCTAGGCCTCCTCTTCTCATGGGTTACAACCATGTCCCACTTCCCCAAAGGGTACATGTGTTAACTTCCATAAACTTCTCACAAGCAATGAATCAAGATCTTTTCCAGATTTTTCATCACTGACATTGGCATCTTGCAAAGTGATGAAAGGTAGATAGGAAGATTTGATAGTGTGCTCTTAATCAACGTGATTCTTCCTCCTTCGGATCAATGGCCCCTTTTCTATCTTGCTAGTCTTCTTTGGAACTTATCAATGACATGATCCTATACCTCAATAGCCTTATAAGACGAACATAAGGGAAGAGCCAGGTAAGTAGCCAGGAGAATTCCAATTTTTGCGTCCTAATACTCTCGCCAAGCTCTCCACATCTTGCAAGTCTTCAATCAACATTGACGTTGAATTACCTAAATTCAACTTAAGCCCTGAAATTGATTAAAAGCAAAGGAGAATGCATCTTAGATGACTCACTTGTGAAAGATTTGCCCCACAAAAAATCATGGAGTCCTCAGCAAACAAAAGGTGAATAATATCTAGAAATGTTCTTCTAGCCTCTCCCACCTGAAACCCTTCAAGATGATACAACCACAAATGAGTCGAGCCAAGTGATGAGTTGTTCAAGCCTGTTTAATGAGTTTTTTTACGTGTTCAAGTCGAGCTTTTATCAAGCTTTAAATATTATGTCAGACTTGTTTGTTAGGATTTTTGACGAGCTCAAGCTTAAGTCAAGCTTTTATCAAGCTTAAAATATGATGTTGGAGCTTGACTTGTTAATCTATAGGTAAGCTTGGGCTTAGCTTGGTTGCAACAAACAGGTTTGCTTATAAGTTTTTTTTTAGTCTACTTATGAACTTTTATCAAACTTATTCACAAGTTTTTTGTCGAGCCTACTCGCATGCCTATTAATGAACAAGCTTAAGAAATAAATTACATTTTTTAATAAACAAGTTCTGAATTAATGTGTTTAATTGTATACTTTTTTAACATTTTTCCATTAATAGTAAAAAAAAATTTTACTTATTCATAAATGTTTAAATGAGACTGCTTACAAGTTTGTTTACGAACATTTAAATAAGATTATTCGTACGCTATAAACAAACTTGTCTGGAAAATTTAAACAAATTTGTTTATGAACATCAAACAAGCTTGTTTGCGAGACTTTTCGAGCCGAGCTTACCCTTGTTTGAGCTAACTCGGCTTATTTATTTGTTAAGCTTGAAAGATATGTTTAAGTTTGTTCATTTAGCTTAACAAATAAATGTAAACGAGTTCATTCATGACCTGCTTGTTGAATGCTTGGTTCATTTACAGCCCTACTAGATGGTTATCCTCTGAAGCCTTCTCACACATCAAGTTGAATGCTTCCACAACCAAAAGAAACAAAAGAGAAGACAAGGGATCCCCTTTGCCTTAACCTCATCGATGTTTAGAAGAAACCTTTCAGAGTATCGTTAACTAAGAGTAAGAGTCTCATCGTAGAGATACATCACCTAATCCATTACCTTCACCTACCTTAGAAGCCCATACGATCCAACAGATATAATAGAAGTCCAAACAAACATGGTCATAGGCCTATAATGTCTATCTTGTTTAAGGACACCTTTGATACTTTGCAATTCCCATCATTAGTATAAATACTTGATTAGTAGGTTTACACCAAAGTGATACGATTTAGAAAGCTAAATGAATCTTAGTTTTTTTGGTGCTTTTATTGAAAAATGTCTTAATCATGAGCTAACTTTTAGATTTTTCTCCTAACTTTGAAAATTCATTTTCTAATGGTATTAAATCTAAGTCGTAAACCAAAAGAAAGCTTAAAAGAAACTAGAACACTACTTGTGGGAAGAAAGTGTAATGATAAGATGCTTTAGGTGCATCAACTGTAATAGTTAAAACTAGATCTAAAAATTACCTTCATGGGATGGTGCATTAATGTTAAAAGCAATGTAATTTTTAGTTGAATTAATAACTATGTCGTTTGAATTAGTAAATTCATAGGATTTAGCTTTTCCTATAAGAATACTTAATACACCAAAATTTTCAAACAAATTTTAATTCAATGATATCCTTTATTGAAAGAAAATTAAAGTACATAAGGGAGCCCTAATAATCTTTTTCTTCTTCCCAATTATGGTTTTAGATTTAGATGCTTGTCATAGGTTTTGTGAGTTAGTGATGGCCCCAATCCCATCTTCTTAGGCTTATGATTGACTCTATCACCCTTATTTGGTCCAACATTTGATGGCTTTGTCTTATTTTCAATTTTTATTTTTTTATTTTTCTCTTTGTTACGTTATCAGTCTCTCAATGATTAAGTGTTTTTCTCATTTGTATATTGGAAAAAGTAAATGTCCGATATTGTATGGTTGTGCTTGTTAGTATAGGTTGGTGATGGTGGAACAAAAGTGGTTGTGATAGAGCAACAGAAAATGTAGTGCCTAGTGACTTAATGGAAAAAGGGCATAAAAATTTCTTTCCTTTGGGATGTCATAATGATGATAATCATAAATCTCGTAAATAAAGGTCTTGAGCATTCCATACTCTTATAAGGTGCAAGAGAACCACGCCTGTCAAAGATACAATATAGTGGTGCCTTGTGGCTGATATATGAAATTATTTTGCACATTCTTGATCTTATTTAACTTAGTTTTGCGTGTTTTCTAGAACATTTAGTTTAATTAATTATTGTTTTGGGTTTCTTTATTATTTAATTAATTTTTGGGACTTTTTGCTTATTGGGCAAGTGTTTGGGCTGAATATGGGCTACCTTTGAAGTTTTCAAGTCAACTTTAAATTTGGAGTGCAAATCCTAATTTGGTTAGGAATGCTAGTCTTGCCATATTTGACCTCTGCTGGGTTTTTGGCTCATATCTGAAGCTACAGACCTCTGTTTTTGACGTTCTTTAGCTTTCTAGAAAGCTGATAGACATGGCTACAACTCTTATGAGGGCCTAGAACTCAAAGAAGTCGTTTTGGACTCGGAAGTTGGCCTTGAATTCGTAACAAAAATTTTGCCGATATCCTAAAATCAGTTTCAGTTTTTAACCCAGCCCAAGAGTTGTAGACGTCCAAAAATAGCAACACCAGGTGCGTTGGAAACTTGAGACCCAGCTTAACAACTTTGCTGAAGACACTTTGCTTCTGCACTGTCGTTTTGAAGGACAAATACAGCTTGGAAATTGATTGATGAAATCAGCCAGAAAATCGGCATTCTCCAAGTTCTCTGCGATAGGGACGTTTAAAAGTAGAAGGATAAAGGAGAAGATTTTAGGGCATGAAATCAGGCCTATTCTGGGATGGAAGTTTATAAGAGAAAAACACACAACACAATGGGAAGGAGAAACTTAGAGGGGTTGAGTTCATGAGAAGAAGAGTTCAATGGGAGACTTGAGTCAAAGGCTAGAAAGAAATCTTGGACCCTAAGACTTCTGTTTTAGTAGAGTTCTTTCTTTGTACTTAATCAGTCCCAACTCTTTTTAGTTTCATTTAAATATTTTCAGTACATTAATATATTGTTTATCATGAATTCTAGTTATTTTTCTTATTCTAGGGAGTATTTAATGGATTAAGATTATGTTTTCTTAAATGATTCTGTGTTTGCAAAATTGGTGTTTTCGGTTTGCATTCTTGTGAATAGCTGGCCATTATTTACATGTTAAGATACCAAATAATGTAATGAAAGTGGAAGTTTGGTATTAGTTTGTGAAAACAGCAATCTTTGGTTATATTTTTAAGAAATAAAATATAAATTGGAGTGACTTTAGTTAACAATTTCATTTGATATAGGGAGTTTATGTTAAAACCTACAATTACGGAAGTAAATGTAGGGTTAATGTAAACATAATTGGTTAGTCTTGAAAGAGATAATCAAATATCTTGGGAAATTGAGTCATTGCAAAATAGAAGTTCTAAAGTTTTATTCATTGCATAATTCATTTGATGATAACTAAACCCTAGAATTATTTGTCATTAATTTCTAGTTTATAGTTTGAGTTTTGGCATTTTCTTTGAGAAACCTTGCATAATTGGGTGTCTAAATAATAGAGGAGTCAATTAGGATTGATAATTGAAACATTCTCTCTGAGGGAATGATAGTTGCTTGCTCTATTTTGCTAAATAACGATCCATACACTTGCGGTAAGGTTTAGGCTAGTTAAGTTTTTGGCGCTATTGCTTGGGAGTGGTATTTTTTAATATCAAAGCAAATTATTGCCTTTATTAATTTAGATTGTATATTTTATTTTTTTTTTGGTACTTACATTCATTCTGCTAGGTTTTGTGTAGTTACTATTTTGTTTAGATTGATTCTGATACCTTGCTCTAAGCTTTTTGTTGCATGCTTGTCTGTTTTAATTTCATCTGCTTTATGTCTTTGCACGACTTTCACTTGTTTTTATATGCATATTAAGTGTTAGAAATAGTCATGCAGTTTTATTTTAATTCTCTGCAAATTTGCTTAAGGATAAACAATTCAAACCAGAATTAAATTTATACATTTTCAGTGAGTTGTTTTTGTTAGTGTATGTAGTATAATTAATGTAGTGTTAATGTAGATACATTAGGAAATGTATCTAGTCACTGGGTGATCCGAATGGACACCAAAGTAATGTGTACAATCACTCCTTTTGTGTATATAAATTGACACACCAGAATTCAGTCTACATGTGCAATTCTTCCCATTTCATTAAGATTTACACGGTATCAGAGCAGGTTAGAAAATTCATTACTTGCCTAAAATCCTAGTTCTGTCCAAAGTCCCAGTTCTTCATTAAAATAGTGCAGGGCTTCAAGAATAGTCAGCTTTCTTCCTTGAAGCCTTGGTCGATCAACAAAACCCTACCCATCTTCGAATCACTCATTGTTTCAAACATTTAAAACTACCAAGAAGATCACTAGTCTCGGGCGATCATTATCGTCAGAGCCTCGTCGCTAGAACCATTGTCCACGTGCTTCCACACACGTCTTCTTATAGGTGCATGAAGCCCAGACACAGGAGTCTCACCAGCAGTGTGTAGGCATGTGTAAGCTCATTGAACCTGTCGTCCCTTCGGTGATGTTGTCCTCCTCCGGTGAGTCTACCAGTGCTCCTCTCTCATCGCTAGAATAGCTCATGTCTCTCTTTCCATTTCTGCTCTGACCTTGGTGTTCCAATTCTACTCAAGGAGCCACTGTTGTTTTAGATCTACTGTTGGTGTTCTAGTTTTGCTCCAAAAGATTAATACTGTTTACTGTAGTCAGTTCCTAAATGGCATTTGGGATGTCTATTCAATAAGAACTTATTAATAGCTCAATTCTGATGCCTTAACAGTTAACCATGAGGAAGTTGAATGGAACGAATTACACTCAATGGTCTAAAACCATTAAAATTACATTAACAGGTTACGGAAAGCAGAAGCATTTGACTGAATCTGGACCCCTGAAGCTGATCCTAAGTTCGATGATTGGGTCAAGAAGATGCTCATGTTGTTAGTTTATTATGGAATTCTATGGAGCCCAATATCATTAACATGTGTACCCATCTTGATAGATGTAAAGATATATGGGAGTATATACGTCTTCTTTTCTCCAGTGATCTCACTCGAATGTATGACCCATCACTGGAGTTCTTTCAGCTCCAACAATTTAGTAGACCAGTTACTAAATATTTTGCCTCTCTAAATCATGTCCATGAGGAATTGAACTCTTTGCAACCATTATCCATAGATATCAACATAATGCAAAAATAGAGAGAACAAATGGTGGTACTTCATTTTCTTACTAACTTAGATTTTGAGTTTGAGTAGGTAAAAGCCCAAATTCTCAATGGACCTACTCTTCCCTCATTTGCAAAAACTTATTCTAAGGTTATAAGGGCTACATCTAAGGATTCAACCACCGTTCTAGATTCTGCATGTTCTGCATGATCAGTTAGACTTCCATAGACAACTAAAGTCCTATTTATAAGCCTCTATCTTAGTCTGGTGAACGTTACCGTAGAGGACGTGGTCGTGCTCATGGAGGTCATGGTACTAGACGTAAATGCTCTAATTGTGGACGTATTAGACATGTTAAGGAGAATTACTGGGACCTTCATGGGAAGCCAGCACATATGGTTCATGCAACATCATCAAATGTCCCTACTTCTTCAAATAAACTTAGCACAAATGAATCATCAATTGTGACTCTTTCAAGAGAAAAATATGCCAAATTTCTTCAGTATCAAATAGCTCAACAGGCATCTCTTCCAAAAGTTTTTTTAGCCCATTGAGGTAATTTACTTCTTATGTGTCCACCTCTTTACATACATCTTGGGTTATTGATTCTGGTGCTTTAGACCATATATCTGGAATTGCTTCATTGTTTTCTGATATTCAGTACTCTCCTATCCCCAATGTTGTTATAGCCAATGGTTCATCTAATCTAATAAAGGGTGTCAAAAAAATTTGTCCATCTCCTAATTTGTTTTTATCTTCAGCTTTATATGTTTCATCCTTGTCTTTCAACTTTCTATCCGTAATTAAACTCACTAGACAATTGAATTGCTCAATGACATTATTTCCTGATTCTGTGATTATTTAGGATTAGAAGACAAGGAAGAAGATTAGAGAAAGGCATGAAGCTCAGGGAGTCTATTATCTGGCTAGTTTTTCACCTATCACTTGTTTTGCAGCGGCCTCATCTTTTGAAATTCATTATCGATTAGGTCATTTGTCTTCTGACAGGTTAAAATTTATGGTTCCAAATTTGAGTCAACTTAAGTCTTTAAATTGCGAGCCTTGTCACTTAGGAAAGCATACCATGCTTACTTTAGTCCTACAGTCAATAACAGGTCCTTAAGTCTTTTTCATTTAGTTCATTCAAATGTATAGGGACCTAGTCGAGTTGTGTCAAAGTTGGGCTTCAAGTATTTTTTTACATTTATTGATGATTTTCAAGGCTTACATGGGTTTATTTAATGAAATATCGTTCTAAGTTATTATCTGTCTTTCAATCCTTTTGTATTAAAATAAAAACTTAGTTTGATGTGTTTAT
Source organism: Vitellaria paradoxa (assembly GCA_019916065.1). Lineage (NCBI taxonomy): Eukaryota > Viridiplantae > Streptophyta > Magnoliopsida > Ericales > Sapotaceae > Vitellaria > Vitellaria paradoxa. The sequence continues at coordinate 20,097,110 of CM034241.1, read as the reverse complement.
TAAAATTCTTTGCAGTAACAATGCCAAAGAAAACTTTTCTAATCCTTTTATAGATTTTATGATATCATCTATCATGCTTTATCAGTCATCTTGTCCTCGCACTCATAACAGAATGGAGTTGCTGAGAGAAAGAATTTACATTTGGTTGAAAGAGCTCATTGTTTAATGTTTCATATGAAGTTCCAAAGATTTTTTGGGGAGTTGTTATTCTCACAGCATGTTAATTAACAGAATGCCATCTTCTATTTTAAAGGGATGTTCTCTTTACTCTTTATTATTTCCCTCTGTTTCCTTTTCCTCCACAAATCTTTAAGTGCGTTGCATTCGTTCATCAACTTGATAGTGGGACTATTAAGCTTGATCCACGTACCCTTAAATGTGTATTTCTGGGATATTCTCGGGTACAGAAAGGATATCGATGTTATAGTCCTTCCCTTCATCGATATTTTACATGTGCCGATGTTTCATTCTTTCAAAGCACTTCTTTCTTCTCTGATGATTCCTCTACCTCTGATGTAAATGAGAGTCTTTCTTTACCTATGATTTCTCTATTTCGTCTTTCTTGTCCTGATCTGCAGGTTTATTCCAGACGGTAGGCAACTTTAGAGTCTTTCCCTGATGCTTCAAGCTCTTCACCTTCTCCTATCCAGTCTTCAGATCCTACTCTTAAGCCAACACCTTGTGATCTTAATCTTTTGATTGCTCTTCGGTAAGGTATATGCACCTGTATTTCTCATCCTATCTCTAACTTTATTTCCTATTCAGCTTTGTCTCCATCATATCGTGCTTTTGTCACCTCCTTGTCTATTATTTCTATTCCTAACTTTGTCTGAAGCACTGTCTCATTCTGCGTGGCGTAATTCTATAGAAGAAGAATTGTCAGCTCTTTGAGCCAATGATGCATGAGATTTTATCACTCTACCTCCTGATAAATCAACAGTTGGTTGTCGATTGGTGTATAATGTTAAAGTTCATCTTGATGGTTTAGTTGCAGTTGAAAGCGAGGCTTGTTGTCAAAGGATACACTCAAGTCTGTGGCCCTAACTTTTTAGAGACTTTCTCTCCTGTGGCCAAGATCACATCAATACATCTTCTCATTTCTCTTGTAGTCATTTTTTACTGGCCTCTTCACCAACTCGACGTTAAAAATGCCTTTCTACATGGTGATCTTACAAAAGAGGTGTATATGGAGTAACCTCCTCGCTTTGTTGCTCAAGAGGAGTCTAGACTAGTTTGTAAATTAAAAAAGTCACAGATGGCCTAAAGCAATCTCCTCACGCATGGTTTGGCAAGTTTAGTGATATGGAGATAGAATTTGGATTGATACGTTGTAGTGTTGATCATTCTGTTTTTTACTTTTATTCTTCTTAAGGAAAGATATGATTGTTAGTTTATGTGGATAATATTTGTAATCATAGGTAATGACATACAAGGAATTCATGATATGATGATATTCCTTCAAACTAAGTTAAACACCAAGGATTTGGGTGCACTAAAATATATCTTGGGCATTGAAATTGCTAGATCACATGAGGGTATTTCTCTTTCTCAAAGGAAATATGTTCTTGATTTACTATCTGAAACTGGTATGTTAGGAGCCAAACCAATTGATACTCCAATGGATCCTAATACAAAATTTTTGGCAGATAAAGGAGAATTATTGGATGATCCTAGTTGATAGCGCGATTAGTTGGAAGCTTAACTACCTCATCGTTACACGACCAGATATCTCATTTGCTACGAGTATAGTGAGTTAGTTTCTTGAAGCCCCTTGTTCGAGTCATTGGGATGTAATTGTTCATATTCTGATATATCTAAAAAATGCACCAGGATGTGATTTATTGTATTAAAATAATAGTCATACACTTGTTCAAGATTATACAGATACAAATTGGGCTAGTTCACCATCAAATAGACGATCAACTACTGGATACTGTATTTTTGTACGAGAAAACTTGGTATCATAGAAAATTAAAAAGCGGACAACAACGGCAAGTTCAAGTGCAAAATAAGAATATAGGGTTATGGCATGTATGTCCTATGAATTAGTCTAGATACGTTATATATTGATAGAATTAGGGGTTCTTGCATCCTAGCCTGTGGACATATTTTGTGATAATCAAACTGCTGTTCACATTGCTTCTAACCCAGTGTTTCACAAGCGAACCAAACATATCGAAGTTGATTGTCACTTTGTTAGAGAAAAGATTTTATAGAATGCCATCAAAACCATTCATGTGAAGTCAGAAGATTAATTCACTAATTTGTTTACTAGGGCCTTAGGAGGAGCTAGAGTGAGATATATTTGTAACAAGTCTGGAACATATGATATATGTGCTCCAGCTTAAGGGAGAGTGTTAATGTATGTGGTATAATTAATGTAGTGTTATTGTAGACACACTAGGAAATGTATCTAGTCAATTGGCAATTCGAATGGACACCAAGGTAATGTGTACAATCGCTTCTTTTTGTGTATATAAATTCACACACCAGAATTCAGTCTGCATGTGAAATTCTTCCCATTTCATTAAGATTTATAGTTTTATTCTAAGATATTTAATATTCTTTTGTCTTCTCTGTGAATTGCTTACTGCATGAAGTAGTAGTGCATGCTATGAACTCGTGAGCAAATTCAGTTATTTGATCCGGAGATAAAGCGAACATTACAAGCAATAAGAATAGCACAGAAACTTGAGCAAGAAAAAGCAGCAACCATGATAGAAAATCAAAATCGAAACTAAATGTTGCTACGAGACTATGCCATGCCGAGCATAAATGGCAGCCAAATTAGCATAGCTAGACTTGCAGTCAATGCAAACAACTTAGAGATCAAACTTGGTCTCATTCAAATGGTGTAGCAAGAGCAGTTTGGAGGAGAGACATATGAAGATCCCAATGCTCATCCAGCTAACTTCCTTGAGATATGTAACACGATCAAGCTGAATGGGGTTAGTGATGATGCGATCAGGTTACAACTTTTTCTTTTCTTTTTGAAAGACAAGGCCAAGGGATGGTTGAATTCTAAGCCCCCCAACTCATTTACCACCTGGAATGCATTATCCCAAGCATTCCTCAGTATGTATTTCCCACCAAGTAAGACCGCCAAACTTAGAAATGATATAACTAGTTTTGTGTAACATGATGGTGAGTTTTTGTATAAGGCTTGGGAGAGATTTAAAGAGTTGCTAAGAAGGTGTCCACACCATGGTCTACCTGGCTAGCTCATTGTGCAAACCTTCTATAAACTTTTGACACACTCAATTAGAATCACCATAGATGCAGTTGTTGGAGCGGCTTTAATGAGTAAGTCAGCAGAAGGGGCTTATGAGTTGTTGAAGAGATGGCTTCCAATAACTATCAGTGGTCTGAAAGAGGTATGCCCAAGAAAGCATCAGGTATGCACAAAATTGATGGCATTAACATGTTAAAGGCTAAAGTTGATAACGTGGTAAAAATGTTTGGTAAGTTAGGTAATGTGAATTCTGTGGCTAACCTTAATCCTGTTTTGAGTTGTGAATGTTGTGGTGGAGCTCACATAAATTCTAAATGTTTGCAGGTTAAGCAGGCACAGTTTGTGTTGAACATGAATAATAGGTAACAGCAACACCATCAGCAGTTGGACAACCTTACTCGCAAACATACAACCCTGGTTGGTGGAATCACCACAACTTTCCCTGGAAAGACCAAGGTAATAAGGGTAGCACTCAAGACCTATCAATCCTCCGGGTTTCCAACCAAGACCCAAGGAATGATGCAACATCCTGAGACGAAGCAATCATGGGAGTTGGTTATTGAAAAATTAGCCAATGTGACTTCAGAAAGATTTGAAAGGGTGGAAGCCAACTTTAACCAGCTTCCACTTCCAACCACAACATGGAACTTCAAATGGGCCAATTGGCTAATGCAATCAACCTAAGAGACCAAGGCAGTCTGCCTAGCAAGATAGAGATCAATCCAGATGAGCAGTGTAAAGCAATTACCTTGAAAAGTGGTAAGCTACTTGGCCAGGTAAGTGAGAAGGTAGTAGTAGGTAATGGAGAATAAATGGTCCATAAAGAGGTGACCGAAAGGGATGAAAAAGAAAAAGCTGAGCAAAATGAGACACCACACACACTTCCACCACCATTACTAGTCAAACCATATGTTCCCCCTCTTCTCTTTCCCCAAAGACTTAAGAAAAATAAACTAAATAAGTAATTTGAGAAACTTTTAGAAGTGTTTAGGCAATTGCACATTAACATTCCTTTTGCAGATGCCTTAGCACAAATTCCAAATTATACCAATTTTTTAAGGAGGTTATGTCAAAGAAAATGAGATTGGAGGATTATGAGACCATAGCTTTAATTGAAAAGTATAGTGCTATGATTCAAAATAAGCTTTCACCAAAAGCTTAGAGATCCAAGGAGTTTTTCCATCCCTTGCACTATTGGTGAGGTTGATTTTTCTAGAGCATTATGTGACTTAGGTGCAACTATATCATCGATGCCATTTTCAGTGTGGGTAAGCTTGGACTGAAACAGTTGAACCTACTAATATTTCTTTTCAGCTAGCTGATCGGTCTATTAAGTACCCTTTGGGCATTTTAGAAAATGTATTGGTTAAGGTTAAAAAGTTCATAATTCATGTTGACTTTATTGTTTTGGAAATAGAGGAAGACATGGACATCTCAATCATTTTTGGGAAGACCTTTCCTAGCCACAGTTGGAGCAGTCATAGATGTCAAAAATGGTAGCTTGAGTTTAATTTGTTTAAAGTAGCAAAATACACTTCTTTTATTGATTCTGTTTTTTATATAGATATTGTGAATGAGCTACCTTAAGAGGCTTTTAGAGTTGAAAATCCTAAGGAACCTCTTGAGAAATGTTTAGTGTGTGTAGGATCAACAAAGGATGAAAACTTGGAGGCTAAAACTATGGCCGATGCATTGGAGGCAACATGTGTAAGGCTAAGGCAAAGTGATAACAACTTTGAAGAACTAGACAAAGGTAAGTCACTACCACCCCCTTCTAGTGTGCAAGCCCCTATAATGGAATTGAAACCGTTACCTCTACACCTTAAGTATGCCTTTTTGGGAGAGAATGAGATATTGCCTATTATTGTGAGTGCTTTTTTGTCTAATAATCAATTGGACAAATTGTTACATGTGTTGAGATTAAGAAAACGAGCCATAGGATGGACTATTTCAAACCTTAGAGGAATTAGCCTTTCATTATTTATGCATAGAATTCTAATGGAGGATAGCCATAAGCTTATTGTAGAACATTCAAGATGGTTAAATCCTAAAAATTCGTAATTTGCTGGTAAAGATCCCAATCAATCAACCACAATCATAGAATAACAGAAGGCGAGATAAACAAAATGAGGAAACCCACAAAGGGAAACCTCAAACAAAACTTTCACTAAAATCAAACGTTGGTTACAAACTCAAACCTTCGATAGATCGACTCCTCGACTCTATACTCTATTGATGTTTGTTCGAATCCTCGATTCACCAACTCCTTTAGCGAAAGCATTTCGACTCCTCAAAGGCACGATACCGACTCCTCAGTAGCTTTGCTGAATCATCAGCATTCACAAACCTCAAACCTGAACTCCTTTGGATTGAACACGAAACATATTGGCCAAGTAATGGAGAGAATAATTGAACTTTTAGGGCTTCCAATCTCATGTGTATTCTCTCTATCTCTCACCCTGAAGATGTCTAGAGGATATATATAGATAGACAAAACTGAGGCAGCTAGGGTTCGAAATAGGCTGAAAGTTATGCTTCACAGGAAGGGCGCACCCGCGGTCTTCTCGCGGCCTTCCTGCAACTTAGAGCAGTCTTCCCACACGACTATTTCTTCATGTTATGCTCTCAGAATTTTCCCACGCCTAACTGTGGCCTTCCCGCGGGCTTCCTGCGTAAATCAACTCCAACACTTGTTTGGTTTCTTTAGGACTTCCAACCATTAAGGAAATAGTTTCTCTGAGGCCTTTTAGAATTCTATTCAACTTAAGATTCTAGTGCCTTAGCCTGTACTAAGTCTAAAGTACAAACACTTCTCTTTGATCATGGATTTGCCAATTTACAATATTTTGTCTTAACAATCTCCCCATTTGGCAATTCCATATCAAAATAAAAAAAAAATTGCAAATAAATTTATCCTAGATTAAGGCCACAGTAAACTTGTTATCATGATCCAAAGCATGTTTCAAATTTCATCCATCAATATGTTCCAAGTGTATTCTATCATGTTCCAACCAATCTTTTTCCTATATAGCTACACACTTAACAAACTAATTATGACATCATGTGGCAACAATTAAATAATTAAAAAATTTAAATAAAACATTAAAAAATTGAAACAAAATATTCTCCTCCTGAATAAACAAAAATCTTTTCAAGCATTCTCCATTTTTCAAGCATTCTCCCCCTTAACTATATCTCCCCCTTAGTTAACTAACTTCAAAAATTCTCTTTTCAAAAAATCTTCCCTAAACTATTCTCCCTCTTTTTGACATGAATTGACAAAAAAAAAATGTATAACGTGTATTCTTGATTGATTCATTCCAAATTCTATTTTCCCAAACACAAAATGAAACACAATTTCAAAATTTTGACCATACATAAATAGTAACAAATAAGAATTCCAAGAATCACCCTACTATTTATGTCATGAGTTGTTCACACATGTCATACCAATGGTCAAATGCCTATGAAGTTTAAGTACAACATGATTAATATTCTTCACATACTCACATGAATTTTTAAAATTGCTCCTTTTGGACTTTGAATTGAATTGAGTAAGATATGCAATGTTAGCTCCTCAACTAGTTTCTCCTCAATTCATTATTTTCAACTAAACGCCAAGATATGTATCTATTGAATTGACATCCACCAATTTTTTTTTTTTAATTTTTACTTGGCGGCTTTCACACACTTATGGGTAGGTAGCCTTCTTCCTGTACATGGAATTGACCTTCGTTTCACACAAGTGTAAACAAAGTTCAATTGTATCACGGGTGGTTTGATTTCGAAAAGTAACCTAGAATAATGATCCTTACGTTTTTACTCAGAAGATAATCAACATATTGCACTTTACATTATCCGAATTCAACTCTTTGATTTCATCACGTTCCTAGATTAAAGCCAAGAAAAACCCTAGCCTAACATTGTGAAAGCATAAACGAAGCCTTTCGAAAAGGAAATCATCTTCATTATACACTCAAACATGAAAACGAAGTAAATCAAAGAGGTTTAAAGCGATTTCGAAAACAAATCAATCACAAACAAAGGCTACGAAATACTACAAAGTGAAGATAAAGAACAAAACTATAGAGAATAATGAACCTTTAATTAAAACGAAGTAACGAAAGTGACTTACAAGTTAATCTTAATGTGAAGATGAAACAAAGCTTGAACAACACAAAGCGAAATCAAAACCTTAACCCCAATCTAAGCTAAACTAAGAAAAGAGAAGAAGTGCGTAGGGTTTTTTCTCTTTTTTTTTAGTACATAAAAAATCTACCCCTTTATATCATTACATAGTTCAAGGGTATAATGGTAAAATCACATTATAAGCTTCATTCTGAACATGTGCTGGAGAGGTCATCAGGGGCGCCCATGGCTGATGTGGGGCGCCCGTGGCTTAGTAGTCAGAAGTGTTTGATGAAGTTCCCAACGAAATAGCCCCAAAACACCCTCTCAGCGGGCGCCCATCTGATTAGGGGTGGGGCACCCATCACTTTTGTGGGGTGCCCATCAGTTCCAACTTCAGCTCTTTGCCTCCTTCAGCTTATCTTTACCTCTTTTCTTCTCCATTTGATCACCAAACACCTGCAAACATCCACAAATATGCAAATTAACTCACTTCATTATAACTTTTAAGATTTATGAAGATAAAACAGTTAAAACCCCTTACAAAATCATGTTAAAATAACATTATATGTGCTCAATCAATAGGATAACATAAGTTCAACTTGACTATTGCTAGGTCACATGCTTCATGCACTATTCCCATTAATACATAACTTAGGCCTTAAGGCCATTACAACCAAATCTAATAAGTCTAGTAGTGTACAATGTTACAATTCGAAAAGAAATTTAAACTAAATGACTAAGAGCTTTGCTAAGCTTAGTAGGGCTTATGCACACCCTTCTAGTCCAACCCCATTAGCCCACCTGATTGTTATGGCCTGTACCTACATCAAAATCTGTAGGGATGTGAGCACGAGTACACTTATGCCCACGATGTCTCAAACAAACATATATGGTATGTATTCCAAACAAGCATATTATTCATGGTGTATCTAGTTACCTTAATATGTTCTAGAGCCACAACAATTTATCAACATAACTACATAACCAATTTAGAATATATACATTTTCACACAACAATATCATAATAAGGATTCAATTCCAATTAATACTTAATCTTTGAAATTTCAATCATTGGTTCAAATCACATTTCATTATCTCTTTAATGTTTAATCGTTAGTCGACCACATAACCATGTTTACAATACCATTTTTCATCACACAATCACATTGTCACATCCACATTATCACTTTCCAATAATTCATCACACAACCATAGTCACACAAATTATCGGGGGTTGGGTGCATACACAACACCGTCTTTTATGGGTCCAGACCTAACAGAAACGGTAAACCAAACACCATCGTTTAGGATCACAATCCAAAGTCATGGGTAACCTATACACTCACAATGTTGTGGGCTACTAACCCATTGGCATTGACACCAAACCCTGTATAGGTTCTGGGACTCTTAACTCGAAGGCAATCTCAAAACCTTTCCTATTTTCTGCAGCCCACCACTGCCCCTGGCACATCATCAATCACATTTCAATTTATTCAATCATATGTTCATATTCATCATCATATACTTTCCCACAACACATATCCACGTTTTGGTCCATCCAAGATTCATCACATAACAACATTGATCAAACAACGTTAAACATTCAATATATCTTCAACATTATGAACATGAGTCCCTTTGTCAAGTCACGTTTTATTTTAATCAATCACAAGTTCATATACCTCAAAATTTAGATTACATCAAGGTATAATCACAATCCTATTTGATTAAGACCCTTATCTCAAAGTAAACTTCCAATTCATTACACTCAAGGTAACATTCATTCATCCCTACAAGTTAATTCCCATTAGCTTAAGATAATCAATCCTTAATCACTTTTTAAAGGACATTTCCCTTTCTAAATCCATGCAATTAATCAAATAAAAGTTTCTTGTAAAAACATATTACCAACTCTTTCATAAGCCCAAAGTAGGAGGCTAAACTAAGCAAAATCAGGAAAATGACCTAAGCTCGGTGGGCACCCAAGCTGACACTCAGCCATGCGCCCAAGGGGGGTGTGTACCCAAGGGTTGGACGCCCATGTCTTGTGCACCCAAGGGGGTTGGGCGCCCGACTGTGTCTCCCTCATGCGCCCTCGTGCGCCCATAACTTGGTTTAAGTTACGGGTTTCATACTCTATTTTCTGGTTTCTTGGTTTTTCACCCTTAGGACCTCAAATTGACCAAGTTAAAAGTAAAAATACCTAAAGTTTCATGTTTCTAACATCAACAAAAGGTTCTTAGGCACCAAACAAAATTATCAATTTAAGTTTTCATCAATCAAAAGTTAAGTTATGGATCAAAACACCATTCTCACTCTCTCGACCTATACATACATATATATGTGTATATAACTTCCAATATCTTCCATACATGTAACCAACACTTAAAGAGGGTTTTCTAATGGTAATCTAGCCCTTGATACACATCACATATGTTAGAATGAGGCATTAAATCCCTACCCCAAGTTGTAAGAAGATGTATCAACAAGAAGGTGTTTTGTGCTTCTAAGCTCTCATGCTTTGATGGACTCTCTCCCTCCTTGATCCAAACTACAAATAAATCACATAGAAGAGTTCTTTGAGGATCCCATTACACTTTTGCAAGAGGGATTTGATTTTCATTTAGGTTAGAAAGACCTACCTTCAATTTTCTCCATCTGGTTCCTTGTTCTTCTTTTCTTGTTCTTCCTTTTGCTTCTTCACCCGATTCTTCCTCTCCCAACAATACCTCTCTCTCTCTCTTGCATCATATCAACAAAATATATATTTAAACCAATAATTTAATCCCCCAAACAGTGAATTTTAGACCCTCTCATCACCTTTAGCTAGATATAGGTTCATAGGGGAGAGGGGTCAGCTGAAAAATACATAGCAACCTATGCATGTTAAGTCCACTGTTCCTTGGGTGCCCAAGCCCTTCTCAGGTGGGTGACTTTGGGTGCCCATGCCTTGTGCGCCCAAGGTGCCCCTTTTTCCTGCACTTGGCTAAAATGCCATGTTTTGATTGCCTAACCCATCTCTTTTGAAGTTCTCAACTCTAAAGCACCATGAATGATCCATACTACTAATTTTAACATATCATAACTTCCAAAATGCATCCAAAACTATGTACTTATGTTAATACAAAAGTCCGGGGTATTACATAGAAGTAATAAAACTTCAAGATTAACTACTTAAATGCATCAATGTGTATCAAAATGTAGAGTTTGTAATTACACTTTTCAAATGTAATCACACCCCCCAACTTGAGTGTTGCTACTATTCTATTTCTCTTTTCGTTGGAAACATGGCTACACTTAGCTGCATGCAGCAAGCCCTTTAAACCCCTAGGTTCCCTTTAGTGGACAAGTAAGGTCTCGTGAGGGTTAGCAGTGAATCTACCCACAAAATTCTATGGCATGGTCTCAAAGTGTTAAAAAGTGATCAAGATCAAAATTGAATCAAGCTCAAGCCCAACAAGTCACAAAACCTAAATATCATGTGTAATTCCCAAGTGCTAAGCATAAATGCATGGACTATCAAAGTAGAAAGAGCATGCATGCAAAATTGTTTCATTCATTCAACAAGGTTGCAAGAGCATAAACGGATCTAGGTTTTGACTTCAAATGCTCACGGGGTACCACTCATTGAAAGGAATTCACTCATCAAAGGTTCACACATACCTATTAGCATATAATGCTAACCTAGTTGCACATAACCCCACAAATAAGTGAGTGAATTGAAATGAAATTCAAAGTGGATATCTCAAAACCATGTTCCAATGCATATGTAAGAGATCACACCACACAACCTACATAAGACCACTACATGCACAATACAAGAGTTGCTTGCTTAGAATCCACTAGGTCTTTGTTTTGGTTGTAACTTGGCCAAGGGTAATGGTTAATAATGGAGGATATGGAAATCAAAGCACATGTCTTAGGATAAAGATGCTCAAGTGCGCACAAGTCCTGAACTACCCATTTCCTTTCCAAAGCCTAACAAGGATCCCAACAAGAAGCTTATTCACAAACTTACGAACTACCCTTGGGACAATTGCAAATATTGCAAATAATGTACAAGTCCCATAATTTCATAAGCAAAAGGAATGATAAACTTTTTTTTCTTTTCTTTTCTTATTTTTTTTTGAAATAATGAAAATACATCAGCTAGATTCTCCACCCAATATTTCCTCCTAATATACTTTAAAACATTTCCATTCCTAACCCACATTCACATCATTGACATTAAGGCACTTTTACAACCCAAGACATGTGAGGGTAAGGCTTGAAGTGTGTGAATAAGGTTAAAGGATAATATATGAGGTGGGAACCAAAGAAAATATATATATAGATATATATATATCATACACTTTATTGAAAAGGCTTCAAGTTGGTTCCTAGGGCAATTTCATATCATGGAAGGATAAAGAGGCCCAAAAATAGCAAAGAGGGCCTAGCATCACGTTCAAAGCTTGCAACAACTCATAATGTGCCAAGTGAAACTCATGCAAGTGTGTGTTATGCAATTGGTGCATTGAAAACCAAAGTGAAGAACAAAGGATTTGTGATTATTTGCAACCCCTCAGGAAAAGAATAATAGGCTCAAAAGCTCACGATTAGGGTGTAAGTCTCCACCTAGTCCAAGAATGCTCAATTAACCAATGTTAAACAAAATCCACTCCTAAGCACATAAACTCTTCTTTATGATAGTAAAAAAAATGCACAAGGTCATAACACACTCAATTTGAACTAAGTTTCCTATTAAAGTTTGAACAAAACTCATTCATCACTCTCTCACTCAATTCCACAATCAACCAAACCAAAAAGGGCTGACATGTTGGTACAAATGTGCTAAATTCATGTATTTAGGTGTAAAGATGCTCAAAAAGTTTAAAATTTTACAATTTTGGCACAAAAGGTCATCATGCGAACCCCTACCCCCTAACTTAAAATTCACATTGTCCTCAATGTGAGAATCATGATGCATATGTGGGTCCATAGTGTGCAATAGCGAGCATGATGATGAGCATGAAACAATAACAACAAAGGTATAAATAAAAACAAAGCACAAATTAAACCAAGCATGCACCCATTATTCAAACCACTTAAGGCATCACCCAATACATCCCCCCAACTTAGATAAAAGGGAGATGAATGATATTACCTCAAGAGCTTCCTTATTTTAAAGAAAAACAAAAGAACTATACAAGCAATATGTTAGAATTAAAAGAAGATAAAAATAAAAGAAAAATAAAACAAGAAGAAAATAGTTAGTAGAAAGACAAAATAAAAATAAAAATGAAAGAAAAGCTAAACTAACAATAAATCAAAAAATAAAGAAAGAAAAATATAATCTACTAATATACAAGGGTTAATGCAAAAACATACTATCCAACTCCTAATCTCTCCCAAGCCTTACAAATGGCTTTAGGAATGAAGTATTCTACTTGAGTCCCAGAGGTACCAAAAATGAGTGTGTGCCAAGTGTAGAGAACACTGGAGAATTCATGGTCTTGTAAGGATCGTTGAATCCCAAATATGGCCCAAAGTCATATGCATATGTGAACATGGAATGTGATTGTGTGTTTTCTAGTATCCCCTCAACACCTAAGAAGTTAATTGAAACTATGTCCTTAGTCTTCACCACTTCCCTATATGTGTGGTCAGTCTTGGTTAAAACATGTTCAGTTCCCTCAATAAGATTCTCAGTTGGGGTTAGGGCAGAAGAGGAGAGGTGTGCACCACTCTCACTCTCAGGCCTATCTATCGAACTCTCATAGGATGATAAAGAAAAATTTACTCTCCTAAGAGTCCTATAGGACTAAAGTAGGAACCCAACCATAATTAGAATCGTGCCTCCACTCAATTATAGGGGTCTCAACCAATAAATCATCATGTGTACTAGCCCCAATAGAAAAAAATATATCAGTAGTGGTCTTAGTAATTGGTGTGGTAGAACATGATGAAACTAAACTAACTAGCTCAAAAGTGTACTCCCTTGAACCCATGGCATCAAAGCTTTCAGAATAAGTATTAGGACTTTTGAAGGGCACTTGGGTTATCAAGGTGGGATGAGTTTCAAGCTCTTTGGTAGTGTTGGTTTACATATCCTCTAGACTCTCAACAAATGAAGTCTTGTGCTTGTTAGAGTCTGGTGGGAACAAGTCAAAGGGCTCATTCCTTTCACTATCCCAACCATCATCAGAATAGTCACTCCACTCAAAGTTTAAGGTTTTTGAGTTAGAATTTTTTTGTGTAAGAAACAAAAAGGCCTTAGATTCAGTAATTTCAGCTTCAGTGTGTGGACGAATATAAGGACATACTATGGACTCAAACAATGATTCATCTAATGTAGAGTCAGTATGTGTAGAAGTCTCATGTGCGCTAAAATTGACTTTTAAGTTAACTTCTTCCCTATGTTGAGTTTGCTTGTAGAGTGACTCAACTTGTGTATTGCTAGATTCAGTAAGCCAATGATCTAAGGGTTCCTCAGACTGGCCCTTGGTGAGTAGAATGGGGTTGGGACACGCAATATCTAAGTAATTGGGCTCCACACTTACTCCACTTTTTAAGGATGGATCATGTGAATCAAGTGAAGTAGGAGTATGCGGGAAAGAATCCGTGTGGCTTTCAAGTGAATGAGGTTCAAAACTAGCTTCAAGTTTTTCTCGTGGCTTGGTGTGTTCATAGAGAAATTCAAAATATGACCATGCCTCTTCTAGAGTAAGGTTAAGAAATTCCCTACCCAAGCTTTTATCAAATTCTCGGTGCAACTCACACGGTAGGGCATTATAGAATATACTTAGAATGTACCCTAATTCTAGTCCATGATTTGGAAAAGTTTCTAAAAGGTTTTTATATCTCTCCCAGCATTTATAAAATACTTCACCCTTCTTGAAACAAAATTTTCTAGTTTGAAAGCGGAAGGTGAAGTTTTGAAATTTGGGGAGAAAAATTGCAATAAAATTATTTTGTAACTCTTCCCAAATATTAATGGACCAAGTAGTGGCATGATACTAGTCATTGGCAACTTCGGATAATGATAACGGGAAAAAATTATACTTAAATGTGTCATCCATGTAACCATTTGTGCAATGGAAACAAATTGACTCAAAATGCTCTAAATGAACTTTGGGGTCCTCATGTTGGAGTCCATAAAATTTAGGTATCATAGAAAAGGTTTGTAGGAAAAAATCAATTCCATATATGCTGCCTAAATAACTAATGAGTGGGTGGGTGGCATCGGGTGAACCAGAGTTATAAGAAAAATAATCCAAGTTCATTAATTTTTTTTTTCTGACGAAACAGTAGAAGAGTAACCTTGAGTTATCCTAATAAATCAAAACTAAGTTCCCCAGCAACGGTGCCAAAAACTTGACTGCTTCTAAATAGTGCATCTAAACTAACCCCCAAGTGCAAGGGTGTGCGGTGTAGTTTTAACTCGGTGAGTTCGAAGTCGAATCCACAGGGAACGATGAGATTGAACACTAGGGTTTTCTAAGTTCTTCTACCTACTGTTTAGTTTTAAGTACAGGAAAAGAAAATAAGTTTTGAGTTTGGATTGATTGGTTTTTAACTAATTCACAAATAAAATAAAATTGCAAATATTCAAAATGAAAAGGACTTGATCTAACCTACAAATCTGGGCGAACACTTTATTCTCATATTAAATGTGACTATTATCTCAGTTTACAGCTCATGTTTAGGAAAAAGTAAATCGAAAAAATTTCAACGTGAAAATGTTAATTCCAAAGCATGGTTTTAAAATCACGTTTTTTTAGGATAAATAAAACCAGAAAGATTTCATCTTGAAAACATTCTTTGGTCCAAAATTCTTTTCTCTGATTTCAAAATATGAAGAAAGTTACAATCAAGTAACGTCATTAGGGATTCCAAGGAAATATGATCGAGGTTATAAGTTTTCGAATGTTTTGAAAACCAAAAGGAAAAGAAAACCAAAAAATAAATCTAGATTCCTTTTTTATATTTTCAAAGTATTAAGAAAATTCTAATCATATGTAGTTATCAGTGATTTCAAGGAAATATGATCAACTACATATGTTTTCGAAGGTTTTGAAAACATTAGAAAATAAATCTAGACAAACAAGAACCCTAACATACAATTTTTACATTGTATATGAGGATTCAATCACTTCCAATCATCAAATAAGGTTTCACCCATCATTGATGGGTTAAATCAAGATTAAAACCTAGCCTAACATGGATAAAGTGATAAAGCAGTAAATAAAAAGCAAGAACAAAAAGAAAATGAGACTCATTAAATAAAACTTACGTACCATACTTCGAAGCAATGTCCAAATGAAATCTATGAACAAAACCAAAGAAATCAATCCTAAAACTACCCTAAGCTACATTCTAAAGTTTTGAAGAAACTAGAAATTAAAATGTATATGAAAGACTCCCCTAGACGGCTGCTAATGAAATGTTTATATACAGTGCTCAAAAACCCTAAAAATGAAATAAAATCATCATCTTGTGTGTCCCAAGTGTCCAGGCACCAAAATGGGGTGTTCGGACGGTAGTGTATAAGTTTCACTTTTTGTTTTTTTTTTCTTCTGACAGCTTTCTATCCTCGACTTCCAATGTGATTTTGGCCTCAAAGATGATGGATTCAGGCTTTGGCTAAAACATAAAAGTTGTAGCCCTTTGAGTCTTCTTTCCAACCCAAAAAGAATCAGGTCAAGCTGAATTGTGAGTGAAAAATATGGTCAAAATACTGACAGGGTGTCAAGTTGGAACTTCAACTGCACACCACTTCAACTATCCTGAACTTTGGACCTTTTTTTTCTCCGCGGCAGCCTCTTTTATCGCTGCTAATCTCAATTATTTCACCATTTTTCCCTGCAATTAAGAAAATAAAAGTTATAAGTGATAAAATAATGATAAAACTTCAAGATTAACTACTTAAATGCATCAATGTGTATCAAAATGTGAAGTTTGTAATTACACTTTTCAAGTGTAATCACTAGGGTTCTTGGCTTCAAGCCATTGAAGGTGGTGTGGTACTCTAGTGAACTCAAACGTAAAAGGTTTTATTTCAATAAAATATATTTTTGATTTCTAATTGGAATTTCGCAGTGAGTTAGGGTTCTTTTGAAATCAACTCACCTGTGTTATAACTATAACTTGGTTACAAGTATTCACTTGTGCACACCAAGTGTTTGGTTTAATGTCCTGGTGAATTAGAAATATATTTTCCAAAACCCAAATTAGGTTTTCTTACGAAATCAAATCACCTGTGTTATGATCATAGCTTGGTTACGATTGGCCAATCGTGCATACCAAGTGTTTGATTCAATGGCCCGGTAATTTGGAACCTATTTTCTTAAAACCATAACATGAGGTTTTCTTGAGAAATTGGCTCACCTGTGTTATAATCGAAGCCTAGTTACGAGTTGATGCTCGTGCATACTAGGTGTTCAATTCAATGTCTGGGTGAATCTGAAACTAATTCTAAAAGCCTCCGCTTACGTAATAAGAGCTTATGTGATCCAGGATGCTCTGAAGAAGATGACCCTATGTCTGCTAAGTCTGATGAATATGTAATAAGAGCTGATGGTAATCCTCCTAATTCTACTCCAGATGACTAATCCACTCAGCCAAGGCACCAATCTAGGCGACTAGCTCAGCATTAGTGACCTTTTATTGTTCTTCCTCCTTTGGCTCCTCTGCAACATTTTCTTCTGTATTCCTCTTTTTCTTCTTTGAGATAAGACCTCGAGATTTGGAGTAGGATGTGATGTTGAATGGCTGCAATCCCGAGGCTAAGGGCATGTCATCAATAATGTGGGCCCCTTTTCTTTTGAATATCTCTGTAAGGGCCCCTCCTAAAAGTAAAATAGCTAGGGCTATTAGGTGCTCATACGTGTATGCGGTGCCAAATGTATGAAGGCAAATCAATGGTCATCCTAGTCCCACTGGCATAGATCAATTGAGCTCTAAGTGGGCTACAGTTGGAGTTCCTATTCTGAGGCAATAGATTACTGCAGGAAATTAGATGAAGTGCCCAATACTTATCCTTAAGTGTGGAGACTAGCTTCCTATACTCCCCGGTCCACTTTTGATCTTCAAATAAAATCTCTAATGCTATGATGGGTAAACTCTAGGTTGGGACTCGAGGTAACTGAAACACTTGGGCAAAATCATCTGGTATGAGTGTGATTTTAGCTCCTCGAACCTAGCTAATAATCTTTTCTCTACCCCTCCTTCTTATAATGGAACCTTATTTGACATTAGCAAAGAATTACCTCACTACATCGACCACACAGTAGGAGTGGAACTTAGCAATGTTAAGCCACTGACGCTCCTCAAAATTTTGCTCTAATATGAATTCCTCACACCTAAAAGGGTCAATCTGCCAAAAATGATCGATTACCACAGGTTTATACCCCCATATATCATCATACTAATGCTCTGCTTCTTCCTTCCAAAACTAATTTCTAGCAAAAGATGTAGATCTTAATTATTAGCATTTCGTTTCACTCTTGGGGCCATGATAGCTATAAAACACACAGAAAATCTATTGAATTAATCAAATGCTCAATCTGCTATGTCCTGTCATGCCCCGAATCTCCCGACCCGAGGGGTGAGTGATAAACACACATAACATGCACTAATATAACCAATCCCATAATCAAAGCAACGCAACATAAGCTAGTGAGCCCAAGACATAAGATAGAATAATATAAGTTGAATCTTGACTATTGCCAAATCACCAACTATATACACCATTCCCAAATTACATAACTTAGGCCTTAAGGCCATTACAACCAAATCGAAAGAGTTTATAAATGTACAACATTAAAATTCCCAAAAGAAATTTAAACTAGATGACCAAGAGCTTTGATAAGCTTGGTAGGGCTCATGCATAACCTCCTAATCCAAACCCCTTAGCCCACTTGGTTGATATTGCTTGTACCTGCATCAAAGTCTGTAGGGATGTGAGCACAGGTCCACTTGTGCCCACAAAGTCTCAAGAAAACATATATGGTATGCAATCTAACCATACAATGCATCCCAAATAAGGTTATCCATTTTAACACTGTCTATATTCATAACATTACATTATCATATCCATCAACCAAACTAGGTGAAAATGTATACTCAAGCAACAATGTCAAAGTTTAAAATTTCAATTTCGATTAATGTTTATGTTTTGCAATACAAACTTCGATTCCATTCACCTTTCAACACTATTTCCTCATTCAATATCATTCCATCAAATAACCATATTCACATCATCATCCATTCATCATCACATTACACAACCATAACCAAATAAGTCATCGGGGGTTGGGTGTATACACATTATCGTCTTTTATGGGTCAACACCCAATGGAAACGATAAACCGACGTCGTCGTTTAGGAACACTGTCTAGGGCCACGAGGAGCCAAAAACACACACAATGTTGTGGGCTACTAACCCACTGGCATTGACACCAAACCCTGCGCAAGTTTCGAGACTCTCAACCCGAGGATACTCTCTAAACCCTTCCTATTTCTGCACCCCACCACGGCCCCCGCACACAAACAATCATTCATCACATGACATCTCATCATTCACAAGTCCAAATTCAACATCATATACTTTTCCACATGCAAATCCACATTCCGGTTCATCCCATGATTCATTACATAACAACATTTATTAAGCATCATTAAACATTTAACATCTTTCATTGTTATGAACATGAGCTCCCTTTTGCCAAATCACAATTCATTTATGCAATCACAAGTTCATACACTTCAACATTGAATTTACATTAAGGCATATTCACAATTCTATTTGATTAGGACTCTTGTCTCATAGTAGGCTTTCAATTCATTTCATTCATGGTAGCAAGCTTTCCCCTTTTATAAGCTTAATCTCATAGGTTTAAAATAATCAATCCTTAATCACTTTTTACAAGCTCATTTCCATTTTAAAATCCATACAATTAATCAAATAAAAGTCTCACATACAAACATATTACCAACCCCTTCATAATCTTAAGGTAGGAAGCCAAGTTAAGAAAAATCAGGAAAAGTGTTCTAGTCTCGGTGGGCGCCCCACCAAAAGTTCATGGGTGCCCCTGAGGGGTCATGGGCACCCCGCAAAAGATCACGGGCACCCCTCAAGGGTCATGGGCGCCCCTCCAAAACCCATAGGCGCCCTTCTATTGTCCAAAAAGTTATTCTGCTCTGGTTCAAGCTCTAAGCCATGTTTTTAAGTTCCAAACTTTACCCAATCCAATATCTAATCTAATACCTTATTTTCTTGGGTTGTCTAGGACCTAAAAGACTCCAAAAAGTCCATCAAAACAAATTTTAATCCATTCATTTCTTCAATACAAAAAAATCTTGGTCCAACCTTTACATATATAAACACACAACCATTCATCCACACAAACTCCACTTCCAAGGTTCCCAAATCTTAAATAAATTTCATAGAAGTGTTACTAGCTCAAATACATCTCATATATGTTAAAATGAGACTAGAAATCCCTACCTTGAGTGGTAAAAAGATAGATAAAAAATGAAGGTGTCTTGATCTTCCAAACCCTCAAACTTTGATGGCTCCAATCTTCTCCCTCCTTGATCAAAACTAAAAATGAATAACATAGGAAGGTTTCTTAAGGTCCTAATTTCAACTTTGCAAAAGGAATTTGAATTCCATGAAGGTTTGGAAGAGCTACCTTTGAAAACCCAACCGGTTCCTCCTTTGGTCTTCTTTTGCTCTTCTTTTGCTCTCAACCGAACCCTCTCTCTTCCTTAGCCACTTCTGTCTCTCTCTCTTGCAGCAAATCAATCTAATATATATATATATAATAATATTTTTAATTCCCCAAATAGAAATCCTCAGGTCTCCCCTCACCTCTAGCTAGTATAGGTGTCAATAGGGTTAAGTCTCGACTAGAAAATGTAGAGGTCAACTTACTGTTGATTTTCTGCACAAGTGGGGTGCCCCTCAAAACGACGGGCGCCCATCCTAGAGCCAGGGGCGCCCCTCAAAAACCACAGGCGCCCCTCAGCGTGCTCCCGAGTTAAAACATTGACTTTTGAGCTATTTTGCCAATTTCTTCCAAAATTCACACCCCTAAGTCATCTTTAATGACTAAACTCACTTAATTAACATACTAACATGCCCAAAACATGTTAAAACCATCAAATTATATTAACATGAAAATTCAAGGTATTACATGTCCACACAAATTCAGTGGCCCATTTCTACTGACAACAATTGAAAACATTACACTAAAAGGAATAGGTCATGTGTTTGTCCTGGTGGTAATACAACATCCACCAAAAAGGGTCCATTTGCAAAAATTCTAAAACATACATTGTTAAAGAAGCATTTGAAATTGATTAAGTGAGAAGCTGACAAAAGAATTTGGGGTCCAGTGGACCTACAGACTCGAGTGATGAAAGACATTGACCCACGGTGTAGATGGTATTGAGAGTGTAATGAAATTCACTCAAAGCAAGCAATCTCCATCTACCAATTGTTTGAAATCTAAAATAGGATTAGAACTTTAAAGAAAATCAAAACCCTAATTGAACATGAACTCAAGTTCAAAGGAATTTGTAAAAATGGCAATCTAGGGTTAAAAATAGAGAAGAAACTCACCTTGGACTCGTTATGTAAAGAAATTGGAGTGAAACTTTGATGAATAATCCTTGGGGAAGCTTAAACTTGAAGAAATCCACAAGAATGTGAGGTGGAATCGAATGAGATGAAGATGAGTTGAAGAAATTGAAGTTTAAAATGGTCGAAAGGCTTGTTTAAAAGGTCGTAGGGCTAGACCACTTGTTAGGTGTCCAGACCACAAAAGGTTTGGCTCCTATTTTTTTTTCATAGATAGCACACTGTGGTCCAGACCATAGAATTGGATATTTGAAAAAAATATTTTTTTTTTCAAAAACAAAGAGGACTTAGATTCACACTTCAAAACTTAAACCAAAGTTAAAATGGAGATCGACACTAAACCTAAATATGATACAAGTACAACAAATTGCTAATCCTGGATTACTCATAAGTTGGAGGATCTAGAAGATTCCACAATTCAACCAAACTAATGAAATTTTCTAAGTAGGGTTTAAGTCTATGCCCATTGACTTTAAATTGATTCCTATTTTTTGGATTTTCTATTTCAACAGTTTCATGTTTAGAAACATATTTCACAATATATGGGCCATACCACTTGGATTGCAATTTGCCAGGAAATAGATGAAGTCTTGATCAATAAAGAAGTACTTTCTGACCTTCATGAAAGGAACATCTCACAATATGTTGGTCGTGTACTTTCTTCATCTTTTCTTTGGAAATTTGAGCATTCTCATAAGCATTATTTCTCAATTCCTCCATTTCTGCAATCTGAAGTTTACGATAAACTCGGCCTCATCGATATTGGCATTGAATTTTTTAATGGCCCAATATGCCTTATGTTCTAATTCAACAGGTAGATGGAATGGCTTCCCATAAACTAATCTATATGGTGACATTCCTAGGGTTGTTTTATAAGCTGTATGATATACCCATAGAGAGTCAATCAATCCTAGTGACCAGTCCTTGTGATTAGGGTTAACTGCTTTTCTCAAGGATTTGTTTTATTTTCCTATTAGCAAGTTCTACTTAGCCACCTTTTTGTGGTTGGTATAATGTACCAACTTTATAAACTACACCATATTTGAGCAATAATGTTCCCACAGGAAGATTGCAGAAATGTTTACCTCTATCACTAATAATTGCTTGAGGTATTCCCAAATATGAGAAAATATTCTCGTGGGGGAATTTAAGCACGACTTTATGATTATTAGTTCTAGTAGCAATTGCTTCAACCCATTTAGACACATAATCAACCCCTACTAAAATATATTCGTAACCACGTGAAATTGGGAAAGGACCTATGAAATCTATTCAACAACAATCAAACACCTCTAAAACAAGAATAGGGGATAAAAGCACCATGTTTCTACGTGTTAGACTCCCCAAGTGTTGGCATCTATCACATGTGGTGCAAAAATGATGAACATCTTTAAACAACGAAGGCTAATAGAATCCACATTAAAGGATTTTTGCTGCTGTTTTGTTTGTGGAAAAATGACCACTACAAGCATGGTATGGCAAAACTCCAGTATGCTAGGTACTTCCCACTCAGGGATACAACGTCTAATCATTTGATCAGGGCAATACTTGAATAAAAAGGGATCATCCCAAAAGAAAACTCTAACATTTGGTAAGAATTTCATTTTATCCTTATAGCTACATTCATTTCAGATTTTTCTTGTCACTAAGTAATTAGCAATATTAGCATACCAAGGAGGATTGGAGGTTGTTATTGCTTTTATGTTAAATAATTGTTCATTTGAGAAGCTATCATTTATTTGAGTTTCATCATTTGGGTAAGCTTCTACCGGTAGACGTGACAAGTGATCTGCTACTACATTCTCAACACCTTTCTTATCTCTTATTTTAAGATCAAACTCTTGCAAAAGTAAATCCACCGGATTAACCATGGTTTGGCCTCTTGCTTGGTCAACGGGTATTTAAGAATTGAATGATCAATGAATATGATAACTGTTGAACCAATGAGATAAGAACGAAATTTCTCAAGGGCGAAAACAACTGCTAGCAATTCTTTTTCAATTGTCATGTAATTTTTCTGTGCATCATTCAGAGTTTTACTTGCATAATAAATAACATGCACCTTTTTGTCTTTCCTTTGTCCTAATACAGCTCCAATGGCATGGTCACTTGCATCACACATAAGTTCAAAAGGAAGTGGCCAATCAAGAGGTTGAAGTATAGGAGCTGTGGTTAGACAACCCTTGAGCTTATCAAAAGCTTTTTGACACTGGGGAGTCCATTCAAATGGTGTATCTTGCGTCAATTATTGACACAAGGCTTTAAAAGTTCACTAAAAGATTGAATAAACCTTTGATAAAACCCAACGTGCCCCAAAAATGATCGAATATCCTTTATAGATTGAGGATTGGGAAGTTTTTGAATCAGTTCTACCTTGGCTTTATCTACTTGGATGCCTTTTTTAGATACTATCTGCCCTAACACAATTCCTTGAGTGACTATAAAATGGAAATTTTCCCAATTTAGCACTAAGTTCTTTTCCTCACATCATGTCAAAACTAGATCTAGGTTCTTTAGGCACTACTCAAATTAATCACCATAAACTGAGAAATCATCTATGAATACCTTGACAATTTCTTCTATCATTTACTAAAAATGCTAATCATGAAGGCTGAAAGGTAGCAGGAGCATTGCACAGGCCAAAGGGCATCCTCCTGTTTGCAAAAGTACCAAAAGGACTAGTAAAATTGATTTTAGTTTGATCCTTTAAGGCAACCTCTATTTGATTATAGCCCGAATAGCCAACTAAAAAGTAATAATAAGTGTGTCCAATTACTCTTTCTAGAACTTGATCTAAAAATGGAAGAGGAAAGTTGTCATGCCCCGAGTCTCGTGACCTGAGGGATGAGTGATAAACACACATAACACGCACTAACACTACCATCCCATGATCAGAGCAGCACAACAACTCTTGGATGAGCCATGACATGTATTAAAGTAACATGAAATTGGCCTCAGCTAGTGCCAGGCCACACACTACAACATATCCCTTCCCTTTAAAGCATTACATAGGCCTTAAGGCCTTTACAACCAAATTGAACGAGACTCCCAATATATTAATATTATAGCCTTCAAATAAATATTCAACTTAAGTAACCAAAAATTCTACTAACTCTGGAATGGTTCATGTAAATGCACTTCTAGTCTAGCCGTATTAGCCCACCCAGTTATTATGTTCTATTCCTGTAACAATATCTATAGGGATGTGAGCACGGGTCCACTTGTGCCCACGATGCTACACACAAACATATATGGTATATAACCAACACATGCATGTCTATACTCATTTATATGTACATATGTTAACATCAACAAGTAACCAAGTTAAGTAAAAGCATGGCACTAGTCAACATTATCATAATATAACATTTAATTCCAATTATTTCACATTATGAGTTTCTTAACATTTAATCCAAGCACATCTCATATTCACATTATCACTTATCCATCTTTCAATCACATCATCATTCCACACAAGTCATCGAGGGATGGGTACATACACAGCACCGTCTCTTATGGGTCCAGACCCAACAGAAATGATAAACCGACGTCGTCGTTTAGGATCATAGTCCAGGGCCATGAGGAGCCAATACATATGTCATGTTGTGGGCGACTAACCCATTGGCATGAACACCTAACCTTGCACAGGTTCCAAGACTTTCAACCCGAGGGTAACCTTAAAACCCTTTCTATTTCCGTACCCCACCACGAACCCTGGCATACAATCAAACATTTCATCACATTCAATTCTCTTTTACTATAAGTTCACATTCATCATCAAATGCTTTCTATCAATGCATAACCACATTTCAATTCATCAAAAAGCTCATCACATTTTCATATCTTCCAATTCACTTGTTCAAAGTTTAATTCATTTACCATCACTTATCAATGAAAGTTCACATTGCATTGCATGCATTCTTGTATCACAAAGTAAACAATAGTTATTAACATTTTGGAGTATGAAATACACCTTCAATTCATATATTTAGACAAATAAATATCATGCAAAAACATGGTACTAAACTTTTTATGGACCTAGGGTAGAATGTCCAAAAATAAACTAAGTCAGGAAACTACACTAGCCTCGGTGGGCGCCCAAACTATTAACAGGTCGTGGGCCCAAGCTTGGGCGCACATGTCTTCTGCACCCAAAAGGCGGGCACCCAACTTATAACACCTTGTGCACCCACAGCTTGGTTCTAATTACAAGTTTCATGCTCTATTTTCTGGGTTTATCATCCTCCACACTTAGAACCTTAATTTGACCATGTTTATGGCAAAATACTTAAAGTCTCTTGTTTCTAACATTACCACAAGGCTAATAGGCATCAAAAGAAACCAACAATTTGAGTTCTCATCAACTATGGGTCAAGTTATGGATCAAACAAGATTTTCTCTCTATGAAGCTATACATACATATATATGTGTATATAACTCCCATATTCTCCCATAAATGAAATCAAAGCTTGCAAAGGTTACTTAAGTGTTGCTCGAATACTTGTTACACATCAAATGTGTAAGAATATTGCATAAAATCCCTACCTCAAGTTGAATAAAGATAAAGAACAAAAGGTGGTCTCTTCTCGATTTCAAGCTCCCAACTTTGATGGATTCAATCACTCCATCCTTTGATCTAAATGACAAACAAATTACATGGATGGGTTCCTTGAGTGCTCAATTGCATCTTTGCAAAATTAATATGATGTTACTCAAGGCTAGAAGGACTTACCATCCAAATCTCTTCCCGGTTCTCCTTGTTTCTTCTTCCTCTCCCGAGTCCCTCACTCTCTAACACCAAAACATTTCTTCTCCTCCAACCCACACGTTTTACATATAAAATTTTGATTATATTTAATCCCTTAATAGTATTCTCTTGATTTTTCCATCCTCCTAGCTGGTTATAGGTGTGTAGGGGTGAGGGTTCAGCCACAAAAGTTAGAACACGCCATACCTATCATTTCTGCTATAGCTCAGGCGCCTAACTGAGTTCCTCCTTGTGTGCCCAAGTCTTAGGCACCCAAGAATTGACCCCTTGTGTGCCCAAGGTGCCTCCTTCCTGCACTTGTGTCAAAATTTGAACTCTTGAATGTTTGGCTTACCTCTTTCAAAGTTCTCCACTTTAAAATACTATTAAAGATGATTACTTTTTAACCAACATACTATTACCTCAAAATGTATAAATAACCATCTATTTACATTACATAAAAGTCCAGGGTATTACAAAAGTGATCTTTCCTTGTAATTGCATTTAGTTTTCTATAATCAATGCATACTTGCCAACCAGTTTGGATTCGAGTTGGAACCAACTCGTTATTCTCATTCAGAACCACTGTAACTCCTGATTTCTTAGGAACTACCTATGTAGGATTCACCCATTTAGAATAAGAGGTTGGATAAATTATTCCTACATCTAGTAGTTTCAAAACTATAGCTCTCACTACTTCTTTCATGTTCGGATTGAGTTGTCTTTGCATTTGACGAACTAGTTTGACATCCTCTTCTAAGTATATCTGATGTGTGCTAAGAAGGGGACTTATACCCAGTAAGTCTACCATTTACCATCCTAAAGCTGTCTTATGACTTTTCAAAAGATCAACTAGCATATGCTCTTGATGGATAGTCAATTCTAAAGAAATAACTACAGGGTACGTTTCTCTCTCACCTAGAAAAGCTTGTTTCAAATTATGGGGTAGAGTTTTCCTATCAGGGTTTGGAGCTTTTACTTCTGAGGACTCTACTTTTATTCAAAAGTTGTCTTAAATTTTCAAAGGCTAGTACCTAGTTTCCTATAGACATGATCGGACACATTTCCAACCAATCAACAACTACTCCTAGTATATGGTTTGACTTCGTGGAATTCAAAATTTCCTCACTAAAATAGATTGCTTTTTCTAAAGGATCCTCAACGAATTCATGATCTACATAATCCTAGACTATAGCTTCAACTAAGTCCACTTATTGTACATTAGGCACTTCTTTTGGTTGTTTGTTAACATTAAAGATATTCATTTCGAACTCAATATTACCAAAAGACATTTTCATGGATCCATTCCCACAATTGATTAAAGCATTTAATGTTGCTAAGAATGGTCGTCTAAGAATTACTAGTGTCTAATTAGGTGCAGATAAACTAGCAAGTGGTTGAGTATCTAGAATTATAAAATCTACTGGAAAATAAAAGTTTTCCACTTGTACCACTACATCTTCAACTATATCATGTGGGACTTTAATTGATTGATCTACAAGTTGCAAAATCACATGGATAGGTTTTATTTCTCCTAAGTCCAATTGTTCATACATTGAATAAGGAAGCAAATTCACACTTGCTCCTAAATCAAGCAATGCTCGACTAATATAGTACTTCCCCATATATCAAGATATAGTGGGACAACCAGGGTCCTTATATTTTAGGGGAGTACGACTTTGTACTATGGCACTTGCTTGCTCAGTGAGAAAATGCTTTCTCTTTCACATTCAATCCCCTTTTTACAATGCATAATTCCTTAAGGAACTTAGCATATGAAGGGATTTTCTTAATTGCATCAAGAAGAGGTATATTGATTTTTACTTGTTTGAATACCTCTAGCAATTCAGCTACTTGGGCTTCCTTCCTATCTCTTAAAAATCTTTGGGGAAAGGTTATTTAAGGAACATACTCCCTAAGCACTATCATTGGTTCTTCATCTTTTTCTTTCTCCTTCCCCTCTTCATCTTCTTTCTTATCTTTTTTTCTAGACTCCTCAATTATAATTGGCTATTTTCTGCCTTCTTACTATCATCCAATATCTACTTAGGTTTCAACTTTTCTTTAGTTTCAACCTCTCTAGGATGGATGGTTTTATCTACAATCTTACCACTCTTAAGCGTTGTGATGTTTTGTACCTGTTCCACATTCCTAGGCATATTAGAAAACCCTTCAACTTGTTTAGCTTAGGCCACTGGGTTTGGACAAAGTTGAGCGAGAAATTGACCCTTTGGTTATGCAGTCAATGTTTGAGTTAAAAGGGTCAACTGTCTCTTAATATCATCCAAATTTCTATTATTTTGGACCCAAAGTGAAAACTGAGTATTCATAAACTATTGAAGTGTTTCTTCTGTGGACCTCTTTATTTGGGGGAATGTACAGAGCATGTGATGGTCCCATATTCTGAGACAATCCTAAATTAGTGATTAGGACTCAAGGAATTGGAGGATGAGGAGCATAATAGGGTTGTGGTATTTGGGCTCCCTCATTTCTCTAACTGAAATTTGGATGGCTCCTCACTGCTGGATTATATGTCTCAAAATAAGGGTTTCCCCCTAAATTTTATCCACAATATGATGGGCGATATTGGTTTATTGCATGGATTGGGAGTTCACTAGATGGTTGGCCTTGCACAACCTCTCTATAAATAGGGATAACAAGGTAATCATTTGTCCTATGGGTTTGGCTATCACACACTATGCAATAGACATTTGCCACTGGTTCTTTTATGGCTTGTGTGTCCCTTTTAATTTTTAGGGTCTCAATTTCTCTGGTGACTGTTGCTAGTTTTGCTTTGAGGTCATCAGTTTCACTCAAATGCTGCATACCTCTGGTTGGGGTAACACTAGCAGGTTAGGTGTTTTTGAGATCCTATGATATTCCAGGTTTGTGCATTCTCAACTAAGAATTCAAAATATTCATAAGCTTCCTCAGGCGTTCTATCATAAAACTTCCCATTGCATATTGTTTCCACAAATTATTTTAATTGTGGTGTCAGTGAACCTTAAAAGATACTAGCAAGATGCCAAACTTCAAATCTATGGTGTCGACAAGAGTACAGGAGAGTTTTAAATCTCTCCCACCTTTGATAAAAAGTCTCACCATTTTGTGAAGCAAAATTCAGAATTTGATGCTGTATAGCATCAGTTCTGTTGGGAGGAAAACATTTCTTTAAGAATTTGGCTTACGTTTCATCCCAAGTGCGAATGGAATTAGATGGTAGGAATTCAAACCATCTAGTAGCCTTATCTTTTAGAGAGAATGGAAAAAGCTTAAGGAATACTAAGTTTATGGGACATTCCTAATCCTTAATGGTGACACAAATGTTCCTAAAATGAGTTAAGTGATCATATGGATTTTTAGAATCTATACCATGAAAAGTAGGTAACAATTGTATCATGCCAGGTTTAAAATTAAAAGCTCTCTGATTTTCTGGCCAAAGTATACAAGACTCAAGAGTATGCCTATCTTGCTGCAAGATACCTCATGGAACGTCTAGCAGTAATAGCTTGATCTTTAGCCATCTCTAAAGTTAGAATAGGAAGTCTAGGATTTTGAATTTCCTCTAAAGCATTTTCAGGTTCTAAAGAAGGAACTAAGGGTTCAGGATGCCTTAATCTACCGTCTTCCCTAGGAATCCAACTACTCATAAGCTAGGGGAATTACCTCTGTAAAGGGTATTGTGGTTTGGACCAGAAGCCTAGTGTCCAAACCACAGAGTGCTACTCTTGGACTTAGAGAAGGATTTTGATGAAATTAATTTTAATTTTTTTAAAATTGTTTTATATGAAATAACAAATTAACTTAAAAATGAAAATAACCTAAAAACTAAAATTTGGGTCTCCAGCAACGGTGCAAAAAACTTGATCACTTCTAAACAGTACGTCTAAACTAACCCCCAAGTGCAAGGGATGTAGTGTAGTTTTAACTCGGTATGTTCGAGGTCAAATCCCCAGGGAACCTATGTTTTTAGTTTCTAGGTTACAACAGAAATTATCAATTTTGAATTCAAAGGAATTCTAGGGTTTGATGAATACTAAATTCTAGGGTTTTCAAAAATTTTAAATAAAAATGAAGAACACACTAACAATTAATTAATGGAATTCATAAATTAAAATTTTTGTTTTTCAACAAGAATAATGATCACTAATAAGAAAATTCAACCAAAGCATAAATTACATAAGGTAAATAAGTTTAAAATTTCAAAACGATCAATTAACCAACTAATAATTAATTCAAATAATGATATCACTATCAAAAATAATTCTTAATTCAACTTTCAATTCTAGATGGGTTAATCATTTCACAGAAAGATGTGCATTGATTACACTTGAAAAGTGTAATTACAAACTTCCTATTTTTTACACTTATTAATGCATTTGAATAATTAAATTTGAAGTCTTGATGCTATTTTGTTACTTATACTCTTACCTTCTCAATTGTCGAGAAAAGGGTAAGGAAATCAAAGTTTATGGCTATGAGAATGGCTTAGAGGACAAAGGGGAAGTTGTGGTTCAGACTTTACCTTGGATGACCCAGACAAAATTGAATTTTAATTTTGTAAGACCTTAGGATTTAGCTCAAGTGAACTCTAGAACTTGCTTATAATTAAACTTTGAATTCCCTTCATACACCTAGAAACTGAATAACATAGGCTCCCTGTGAATTCGACCTCAGACTCACCGAGTTAAAACTACGACTGCCCTCTTCCACTTGAGAGGTAGAACCCACACATATTTTAGGGTCGATCAAGTTTTTGGTGCCATTTCCGGGGAGCCAAAATTTAGATTTTAGTTTATTTTCCTTTAAAAAAAATGATATTTTGAAAGCTCAAAAGTTTTGAAGTGTATACAACTTAGATCAGGTAGGGTAATTGTAGTAGAACCTGAACTAGAAGACCCTTCTTATCTTCCTGAATCGTTTTCCACGAATTCATATTCCATAGTTTTGCTTACCACCTCATCCTTTCACTCAATGGCTGATTTAAGAGGGGAAGGTAGTGAACATGGGGATAATGAGCCCCAAGAGGCTCCGGGTTTTATCCCATCGAGAGAGCATCTTAACCCTATGAGGCAATCTACACCTTCATGCATAGTTTTATCTTTAAATAGGGGAAACTTCATGGTTAGACCAGGAATCATCCAACTTTTACCTACTTTCCATGGTTTAGAATTTGAAAATCCTTATAACCATCTTAGAGAGTTTGAGAAAGTTAGTAACACTTGTGCCAAGCATAATGCCAATGAGGATGTAGTACGTCTTCAACTTTGTCCATTTTCCCTTAAGGACAAAGCTAAATCCTGGCTTCATTCCCTTTGTCTGCGTTCTATTGGAACGTGGCATGAAATGCAAACTGGGTTTTTAAAGAAATACTTCCCAACTTAGAATACTCAGCATTATAGGCGACAGATTACCACCTTTTCATGCAAACCCAATGAGAACTTTTGTCTAGCCTGGGAAAGGTTCAAAGACCTTTTAATGGCTTGTCCTCACTATGGTTTTGAGCCATGGAGAATAGTGAGCATATTCCATGAATCTTTAACTCCTAATCTTAAGTAATTAGTGTCTACCATGTGTAATGGAACTTTATTTGATAAGACGGCAGAGGACGCCATGGACTTCTTTGATATGGTAGCCAAAGATTCCAATGATTGGGAAATATGACCTCTTTCATCTTCTAAGCATAGGAATCCCACACCTAGTGGTCAATTGACATTAAGTGAGACTGATGATTTGCAGGCTAGGATAGCTGCAATGCAACATAAGTTAGACTCTCTTGAGCTTAAGAATAAGGAGAAATTAGTTGAAGCACAAATGATATGTAGGGCATGTGACCAAGTTGGACATGATGCTAATTCGTGTCCCGAGGTTCCTTTACTTAAAAAGATTGCCTATGGTCAGACCAATATTAACAACTCTCAGAACCGTCCATTCCAGAATAGGGGTCAGGGTAACAACTCCTACCCACAAGGTGGGAATGTTAAGTATCAAGGGGGAAACCAACTTCCTCATGCTCCTCCCTCGGGGTGGAAGAACCCTCCTAGCTTTGGGTGGAAAAACGACAATCAGGGTCAACCATTCCAACCTCCTCCCTTACCACCACCCCAATATCAACGACCTAATCCCGTAGCATTCCAACTTGCACAGAAGAGATCTATTGAGGACACCCTTTATCAATTTATACACCATCAAATAAGCATCAACAATAAATGTGAATCCAAGCTTAGATGAGCTTAGAGGATAATTTTCTAGGATGACACAAGTTATTAATACCCTTCAAAGTGGCACACTCCCTTCACAAACCCTCCCAAACCCAAAAGGTTAAGCAAACCTTGCTGAGTCATCTACTTCAGGTAACACCCCACATGAACAAGTGCAATCTATTACCATTTTGAGAAGTGGGAAAGTCATTCACAAACCCGATGATCCTAGAGTTAATGCACCAAATGCTAAATTAGGAATAAGAGGTAATGAGAAGGGAAAATAATTGAGTGAGGTAGAAAATGAGGAAGAGAACGAAGGAGAAACCAAAGATAAGGAGAGGGAACCAGTTGAGAGCAAGAAAGATGAGAAAAAGGTGAAAGAAAAAGAGAGGGAAACCATTGTGAAAACGTCGGGTAAGTATGAAGAACAAATAGATGAATATACACCTAGACCACCTTTTCCTCAAAGGTTAGCAAAAGGTAAGAATAAGATGTTGAATTCTGAAATTTATGAAGTTTTTAAACAAGTAAGAATCAACATCCCATTACTTAAGGCTATTAAGCAGAATCCATCTTATGCTAAGTTCCTTAGGGATATGTGCACTATTAAGAGAAAGATTAATGTCAAGGAAAAAGCCTTCTTGACTGAACAAGTTAGTGCCATCATCCAGCGTGACACACTTTCTAAGTATAAAGATCCTAGATGTCCAACAATTTCATGCATAATTGGGAATCATGTCATTGATAAAGCTCTGCTTGACCTAGGTGCTAGTGTTAACATATTGCCTTACATGGTTTACCAACAATTAGGGTTAGGTGAGTTGAAACCCATTAGAATAAATTTGCAATTGGCAGACTGCTCAGTAAAAATGCCAAG
Source organism: Vitellaria paradoxa (assembly GCA_019916065.1). NCBI lineage: Eukaryota > Viridiplantae > Streptophyta > Magnoliopsida > Ericales > Sapotaceae > Vitellaria > Vitellaria paradoxa. The sequence goes on along the minus strand of CM034241.1, from coordinate 20,064,293 downwards.
GGGGTATAGTGGAAGATGTGTTGGTCCAAGTAGACAAAATTTACTTTCCGCTGATTTCATAGTGTTGGACACCCAACCTGTTCAAAATCTATCCCGTCCCATTCCATTCCGGTCATTTTAGGTAGACCATTCCTCGCTACCTCAAATGTTGTAATTAATTGTAGAAGCAGGGTTATGAAGCTATCTTTCGGGAATATGACTGTTGAAATGAATAATTTTTAGAGTAGGAAAGCAAAAGGGAGAATTTGAGGATGTCAAAGAGGTTGATATGATTCATACTTTAAGTGAGGAGTACTTTGAGAGGAACTATATCGAGGACCCTCTAGAACGAGCCTTAGTAAGAAGTGAAAGGTGTGAAGCTTTAGATAGAGAGAACTTTATGGAGAGTGCAGAATTGATAAGTGATAGAGACAAAGTTATGGCAATCAATAGTTAGGTACCAGTGTTTGAATCTTTGAAGCCATCCTTGATAAGACCCAAGCCGTCAGTGGAGTGTCCTCCATGTCCTCCTAGGAAACCCTTGCCCAGTGAACTAAAATATGCATCTCTAGGAAAGGGTGAGACATTCCCAGTTTTTATTTCTTCGAAATTGGAAGAAATTCAGGAGGAAAAGTTACTAGCAGTCCAAAGTGCTCACCAAAAGGCCTTAGGATGGATAGTGGCTGATCTTTGAGGTATTAGTCCCCTAGTGTGTACTCATCATATATACCTTGAAGAGGCCAAACCAGTAAGGCAAATGCAAAGAAGATTAAACCCCAACATGAAAGAAATGGTAAAAGATGAAGTGCTTAAGTTGCTTGATGCCGGTATCATTTACCCCATCTCTGACTCAAAGTGGGTGAGTCCCACTCAGGTGGTTCCTAAAAAGTCTGGTGTCACTGTGGTTGAGAATGAGAAAGGAGAGTTAGTACCTTAACGCACCCAGACTGGGTGGCGTATGTGTATTGACTACAAGTGATTGAATGCAGAAACTCGGAAGGACCATTTTTCACTTCTCTTTCTAGACCAAGTACTTAAGAGAGTAGCGGGAAGATCTTTTTACTGTTTTCTTGACAGGTACTCGGGGTATAATCAGGTTGAGATAGCACTCGAGGACCAAGAGAAAACCACGTTCACATGCCCTTTTGGCACTTTTGCATACAAGCGAATGCCATTTGTGTTATGAAATGCACCTACGACATTCCAAAGGCGTTTAATGAGCTTCTTTAGTAATATGGTTGAGCGGTTTTTAGAGGCTTTCATGGATGATTTCTCCATATATGGGGATACATTTGATGAATGCTTGACCAACCTTGAAAAGGTGTTAGTACGATGTGAGGAAAGTAACTTGGTGTTAAATTGGGAAAAGTGCCATTTCATGGTACAACAGAAAATTATTTTAGGGCATATAGTATCATGTTGAGGAATTGAGGTAAACAAAGCTAAAGTGGAACTAATTCAAAACTTACCTATCCCTCGATGTGTGAAGGATGTAAGATCGTTCCTTGGACATGCTAGGTTTTACCGGCGATTTATTCAGTCCTTTAGTTCCACTGCTCGCCCCCTATGCTCTCTATTGTCTAATGATGTTCCATTTGATTGGACAACGTCATGCCAAGAGGCATTTGATAGACTTAAACAATTGCTTACCACTACTCTTATTATGCAAAGCCTGAATTGGTCTCTACCATTCGAGCTTATGTGTGACGCTAGTGATTTTGCAGTGGGTGTAGTTTTAGGGCAACAAAAAGAAGGAAACCCTTATGCTATTTACTACGCTAGTAAGACCTTGAAAGAAGCTCAAGTTAATTATACCACCACTGAAAAAGAGCTTCTAGCGGTAGTTTTTGCCCTGTACAAGTTTAGGTCATATTTGGTAGGTTCTCATGTCACAGTGTTTACGGACCATGCATCCTTGAAATATCTTCTTTCCAAATAAGAAGCAAAACCCCATCTAATTAGATGGATGCTACTCCTCTAAGAGTTTGATTTGGAAATCAAGGATAAGAAATGAGTAGAAAATGTGGTAGCTGACCATTTGTCTAGACTACCTTATCTTGTGTCCAACTCTAGTGGCCTACCAATTAACGAGCATTTCCCTGATAAGCATATTATGCATATTAGCACCAATCCTCCAATCCAACCTCCTTGGTACGCAGATATTGCTAACTTCTTAGTAACTGGCCAAATGCATTCACATTGGACAAAGATTGACAAAGGTAAATTCTTACGTAATGTTCGTAATTTCTTTTGGGATAAACCTTACCTCTACAAGTACTGTCCAGATCAAATTGTGAGACGATGCATCCCCGATAATGAAATTCATAGTGTTATTAAGTTTTGTCACACTTTAGCTTGTGGAGGCCACTTCTCTTCGAAGAAAACCACCGCTATGATTCTTCAATGCGGATTTTATTGGCCTTCCATGTTTAAAAATGTACATGACTACTGTTTGAGATGTGATCGTTGCCAATGCTTAGGATCCCTATCGAGACGTAATGAGATGCCCCAAAACCCTATGATCATATTAGAAATTTTTGATTGTTAGGGGATAAACTTTATGAGGCCATTCCCTAAGTCATTTGGTTTTGAATATATCCTAGTGGCTATAGACTATATGTTAAAATAGGTAGAGGCCATTGCCACTCGCACCAATGACCACTGAGTAGTGGTCAAGTTCTTAAAAGAACATATTTTTTCTCGATTTGGGATACCACGAGCAATCATTAGTGATGAAGGTAAGCATTTTTGCAATAAACCTGTTGGTACCCTAATGCGTAAATATGGTGTGAAGCATAAAGTGGGAACTGCTTACCACCTACAAAACAGTGGTCAAGTTGAATTAGCAAATAGGGAGATCAAAGGTATTCTTGAAAAGACCGTTAACCCCACTAGAAAAGATTGGTCTTTAAGATTAGCTGATACACTGTGGACATACCGAACGGCTTATAAAATCATTTTGGGTATGTCTCCTTATCGTCTTGTTTTTGGAAAGGCTTGCCACTTACCCATTGAGATGGAACATAAGGCCTATTAGGTAATTCGGCAATTTAATGAGAGTATAGATGATGCCGGTATTCTTCAAAAGCTTTAAATCAATGAACTTGAAGAATTAAGAAATGATGCCTTTGAAAATGCGAAACTTGCCAAGGTTAAGATGAAGGAATTACATGACATGCATATTCGTAGGAAATCCTTCCATGTTGGCTAAAAGGTTTTAAAGTATGATTCAAGGTTACATCTTTTCCCAGGAAAGCTTCGATCTAAGTAGTGTGGTCCTTTTATTATCCTTTCCATCTCAGGATATGGTGTGTGTAAGGTTCACAACCCACGAAATAACACTACTTTCAAGGTTAATGGCCATCGTCTCAAACCATATTTAGAGAACTTCGTGGCAGAAATTGAAACGTGGGATCTTTTAGATCCCTCCCCTTACAAGTAAAATGGAATTAGGACGTGGTTGTAGTTGTATCATAGTTAGGATTAGGATAAGTTTCATCTTCTCTTTGTTTTAGGATTTTTATTTTGAGTTTAGGCCTTCTTTGGTTGTTTAAAACAACATAAAATAGTTTGAGAGTGTCCCATTCTGTGGTCCGGACCCCCAGACCAAATGGTGAGCTAGTTTAGCTGAGAATTGAAGGAAAGACTATTATGTGGTTTGGACCCCCCGCCAAATGGTCCGTACCACAGTAAGCATGCTTGGCTAAGCTTGGATGAGGACTATTTTTTGGTCCAGACCATCCGCAAATGGTCCGGACCTTGCAACCTGTTAAACTCCCAATTCAGCCACTTTAAGCCCTAATTTCTCTCCCCTAACTTCAAATCCTCTCAAGCTCTCTCTTCTTACTTGGTGATCCCTTCAAGAATCAGCTCTCTTGTGGGTTATTTAGCATCATTCAACTGCTATCTTCATGCTTAAGCTGCCCAAGGTATGTTTTTTCTATACTTTGAGCCCTAGATAGTTCATATGTCGATTCTTCTTCAAACCCAAGCTTCAAAGCACCAAGGGTTCTGAACCTCTTGCATAATGGAGCTCTATTTTGAGTTAAGTGGGTAGGAAGGAACTACTCATTTTGAGTGAATTCCTTCACACTCTACCACACTACTTCACCATAGGTCACAAATTGACTTCAAGGGTTCAAAGAACCCTAATGTTTTACCTTGTTCTTAATTTTCAAAAGTTTTATTTTACAATTAATATTGGGAATTTGTTGATCAAATCTATGGTGGATGTTGCATGGCCACCAAGATTGTTGAATGAACCCATCTCAGGTGGATGATGTATAGCCACCACGAGGATTGAATTGGTTGAACCCATCTCGGGTGGATAATGTATGGCCACCGAGAGGATTGAATTTGTTGAAACCATTCATGGTGGATGTCATATGGCCACCTAATTTGTCTATTTTTACACACTCATCCTAGTTTCAATGTACACTTTTCAATAGAATGGGCCACTGAACTTGTGTGGACATAGGAGTTGCATAGCTATTCATTGAATATTTCCTTCTGTATTTGTGTAGCTCCCATGGCCCCAAGAGTTAATAAGCCTACAAATAGACAATTAGGAACCACATCATTTGATAGAAGTAGATTTTGGAAGGGGGATGCTGAACAGAAATATGATGACACTTGGGGACATAAGTCAGTGGTAATCGAGCACTTTGGGCAAATTGACCATTATAGGCATGATGACTTTATGCTAGAACAAAACTTTGAAGGAAGACAGCGGCTTAACGTGGCAAGATTTCATGCCTATTGTATAGTTGATTTGGTTAAAGAGTTCTTTGCCAATTTTAAAGATGGGTCTATTATAAAGCAAAAGGGTATAGAATGACTAATCAGTTGGGTCAGAGGGGTTAAAGTTACACTTACACCTGACGATTTTGCTCAGGTATTCCAAGTGCCCAAAGTTCAAAACCCCGAATTTACTTATCCTGCTGAGGGCACACCACCCTTCTCCTCAATAGTTTTCGAGATTTTATTAGAGGACTAGGAATGGGTTGGAGAATATAGAAAATCGGTGTCTATGCTTAAGGACAAGTATTGGGCTTTGCATATGTTCTCACGTTCAAACCTAATGAGCTTGCAACATTATACAATTCTATATCCTTTTTGTAAGCTAATTATGCACTTATGCTTGTTAATGGCAAGGTATTAGCTTAATTATCTCATTTCCATGCATTATTGTTGTTTGTGTGTTTTTAGGTAATATAAATTGGAGCTTTTGGCCTAAACAACACCAAGGTTGCATGTGAGGAGGAGCCAAGGCAAGCCAGAATAAAGAAAGTGCAAGAAATGCTCTAAGACTCCCAAGACTTCTTCAACTTTCCAAGAGCCATCCCAATGCATAAGATCAACTACCATGGCTACCAAGGAGAAGGAAATGGTTCGAAGTTCAAAATCGTTGAAGTGGTGTGCAGTTGAAGTTCTAGCTCAACACTCTCTCATTTTTCCAACCATAACTTTTTCCTCACAACTCGAAGTGGTGCAATTCTTTTTGGGTTAGAAACAAAACTTGAAAGGCTACAACTTTTGTGTTTTACCTAAAGCCCAAATCAATCATCTTGAGGGTCAAAATTAAATCGGAAGTCAGGGACAGAAAGTTATCAAAGAAGCACTATTCACTGTGGTTGTAGACGGGCGCCCCACCTTGACCATGGGCGCCCCACAGGTGTCATGGTGGGCACCCACCGAGAATCAATTTGTGTGGGAAAGTTGACTCTCAAGGGCAATTCATCAAATAGTTGGGAAAACATCAACCTTTCACGACCCACATCCATCATGGGCACCCCTCTGTGCGGTGAGTTGGACTTTTCAGCTAACTTTTATATTTGAATTGACTCTTTTGCCCTTACAATTTTGTTATCTATAAATTTAGGGATGTCAGATCTTATCGAAGGTTTTTTTTTTCCCTCTTTTCTCCCTTCTCTCTCTTTTCTTAGTTTAGTTTAGATTAAGGTTAGGGTTTAAGCTTTCAAGTTCGTTTTTCAAGATTGCTACTCTATTTGTAAGTTTTACTTTCATATTTTAATTTTAATGTAAGTATTCAGCTTTTTTTTCTTTGCGCATTCAATCTTATTTTGTTTCAATGGCATGTCTCCTATTTCTTCTCTGTGATTTCGCTATGACTATGTTAGGCTAGTTTTATTCTTGCCTTCAAGCCATTGAAAGTATTATGGTTGGTTTTGGTTTAATCGGATGCAAATGGTTTTCACAAAAAATATTTTTTTTTATGGCTTTCAATTGAAATCTCTTGCTAAAGTTAAGGTTTTTTCGAAACCTGCTTGCCCATGTTACAACCGTAGCTTGGTTACAAGTTTTCACTTGTGCACACTAAGTGTTCGATTCAATGTCCTGGTGAGTTAGAGTCTTATTTTCCAAAATCCAAATTAGGTTTTCCTATAAATCAAGTTACCTATGTTACAATCTTCACTTGGTAACGAGTTCTTACCCATGCATATCAAGTGCTTGATTCAATGGCCTAGTGACTTAGAACTTATTTTCTAAACTAAAATATAGGCTTCCCTACGAAATTGGCTCACCTGTGTTATAATCAAAGCTTGGTTGCACTTGTGCACACTAGGTGTTTGATTCAATGTCCCAGTAAACATAAAATTATTTTCAAAAGCCTCTACTTACTTTGAGATTTCCTCAAATCATATTTTAAAGAACATCTTCCGACCCAACAACACGTGTGCATTTGTTGAGTTGAGTTATTAATGTGTTTGAGAGAACCATTGCCACCCCAATACCGGATTTGGCTTGTAATCAAGATTGCTTTAGTTAATATTATCTCTAATGCTTTTGTTTTAGTTTAATTCCTTTACTTCACCATCCTCAACCAAACCTATATCTAAGTATTCCTATAACCCAAATTTAGTTTAGGTTAAGTTAGGTTCACCTACTAACTAAGAGAACAAGTCTACAGCTTCTAACAAAGCCCTCCCTGTGGAGATGACCTCGATTCTCACCGAGTAAGACAACGACCACCCTCTTACACTTGAGAGGTAGAACCCAAACACATTTTAGGGTCGTTCATGTTTTTGGCACCGTTGCTGAGGAGGGAAACTAAGTGCTAGACTTGGGAGTTAAAAGGGAGTTCACTTGAGAAATTGGGTGAATTTTTCTTTTCTCCATCTCTTTATTAGTAGTTTTCTTTCTTTTGCATTTTTATATATTCATGTGCATATCATATAATCTAGTTTGCATGCTAGTTAACTTAGGTTGTATTTTAGTTTAGTCTTTCTCTTTTCTCATTTCATTTTCATTTTTATTTTTTGATCTTGGACATGGAAGTTGGTGATCTTGTACATAACCCTTTTGATACCCGAGAATACATAGATTATCTAGGTGGCATTTTTGGACATGACTTTACATTAGACACTTACAGTATGCTTCCCCAATTCTTTGGGCATGAGGAGGAAGACCCATGTCTTAATCTCGATAGGTTCGAGGCAGTGTGTGGCTTATGTGTTGATGTTAGAAAGAGTGAAAGAATTAGGTTCATGTTTTTCCCTTTGTCTTTACAAAGTGTGGCTAGTGACTGGTGTTGTAATTCTGGTGAATGGACCACTTGGGAACAATGTTATCACGCTTTTATTGAAGAATTCCTCCCCATTCATCAAACTTTCACCCATGGCTTTCAAATTATAAATTTTTATCAAAAGAGGGGTTTTATAAATGTTGGGAGAGATTTAACATACTTTTGGACACTTTCCCAAGTCATGGATTAGAGTTAGGGGACATTGTAGCCATATTATATAATGCTCTATCCGATAAGTTACACCAGGCGTTTGATATAGCCATAGCTAAGGAATTTCTTAACCTCACCCCAGGTGAGGCATAGTCATTCCTAGAACTTTTTTATGAACACGCCAGGCCACAGGGAAGACTTGAGCCTAATTTTGAATCTCATGCATTTAAAAGCTAAACTGAACCTTCCATATATGCTCCTACTTCACTTGATCTTCATGATCCATCCTTTAGAAGTAGCATATGCGTGGAGACCAATTATTTTGCCTTCCCAACCTTGTTCCACTCACTGACGGCCAGTATGAGGAACCTCAGGATTATTGGCCTTGTGAACCTAATGACGCACAATTCAAGGGCACTTTTCATCAAATCATGCAGCAGCAGTTGAGCACCAATAACGACGTGAACTAGGCATTAGATGACATCACAGGGCAAATTTCTAGGTTGACACAAATAATGAGCACCACTCTAAGTGGTAACATGACTGAGTTGTCGACCTCAGGCACTACCATAGGCACTAAATAGGACAATTGCCCTAATGGGGATAACATTTGGAATGAGCATCTTCCTCATTTCCCTTGGGACTCTCCCATCCAGGATATTTCTCCACCACTTACTGAGAGTTAGGGAGATGTGCAATCCTTTTCTACTACCGAGCTTGATGCTCAACCTACCCCACCCACCCCGACTTTATTGAGAGTCTTTTGACTCAAATTGAGCATTTAAATGTCACATGTCCTGAGGAATACATCATTGAGTTGGTTGACCCTAGTTCACTTCACTACACACTTGAGGTTGAGAGTGGTGCACACCTCTCATCTCTTGACTTAGCCCCATCTGAGAGTCTTACTATAGGGATTATGAGTGACTATCATGACACCGACCATCACTGGGGAGAGGTAGTAGACACAAGGAAAGCTTGCATTGACTTTTTGTGTGTTGGGAGATCATTCAAACCTGCCATTTCTGCACTCGTAGATTTCTTAGGTGTCGAGAGATCATTAGAGTCCACCATTTCCACACCCATAGATTTCCTGGGCATTGAAAGACTTATTGAACCCACCATGTCCATATCCATGTATGCATCATGGCCATATCTGAGGTTTCAAGAACCTCACTTGGCCTTTCATCATTTGGTGTGTTTTACTGCTGAGGAGCGTTCACCTACGGTGCTTTGTGGGCCCATATCTTAAACCATTTGTGGATGCATGGGATGGAGAGGATATGGATAACCCTTTTGTCTTCATTTCATTTGTACATAGTAGATTAGATTTTTCATTTTCTTATTTTTTTTAGTTCTTTTTAGTTTGATTCTCTTCCTTTATTTTCTTCTATTTTATTTTTATTTATTCTTTCATACTAACCCTTTCTCTTGTCTTATTTTCATTTTATTTCATTTCTAACCTTTTCTTTTGTATAGTTTCTTTTGTTTTCTTCAAATAAGGAAGCTCTTGAGGTAATACCCTTCCTCTCCATTTTTCTTTAATCTTATACTTTCAATTTTGGTACTCTATTATATATACTAGTTGTTGTTGAGGGTGCTGTAGAATCTAGGCTGGGGGTGTTTCAGGTGATGCCTTAAGGGGCTTGAATAATGGGTGCATGATTGGTTTAATTTGTGCTATGTTCTTCTTTGTGCCTTTTGTGGCTATTATTTCATGCTCATCATCATGCTCACTTTGCATACTACGGACCCACATATGCTTCTTGTTCTCACATTAAGGACAATGTTTTGTTTAGGTTAGGGGGTAAAGTTCGCATGATAACCTTTCATGCTAAAAAATTACAAATTAAAAATTTTTTTGAGTATTTTTTAGCTTAAATACATGATTTAGCACATTTATGCCTACATGTCAGCCTTTTTGGTTTGGTTGATTATGGAATTGAGTGAGAGAGTGATAAGTGAGTCTTGTTCAAGCTTTAATAGGAAACTTAATTTAAGTTGAGTGTTATATGACCTTGTGCATTTTCGTGACTATCATGGAGAAGAGCTTATATGGTTAGGAGTAGATTTTGTTTGAAATTGGTTAATTGAGCATTCTTAGACTAGGTGGAGACTTATACCCCTTAATGGTGAGCTTTTGAGCCTATTATTCTTTTCTTAAGGCGTTGCACATAATCATAGCTCTTTATTCTTCACTTTGGTTTTCAATGCACCAATTGCATCACACACGCTTGCATGAGTATTCACTTGGCACATTATGAGTTGATGCAAGCTTTGAACATGATGCTAGGCCCTCTTTGTTATTTTGAGCCTTCTTGTCCTTTCTTGGTTATGAATTACCCTAGGAACCAACTTGAAGCTTTTTAATAAAGTGTGTGATACATATATACTATTTTTTCTTTGGTTCCCACCTTATATATTATTCCTTAACCTTATTCACACACTTTAAACCTTACCCTCACATGTCTTACGTTGTGAAGTGCCTCAATGTCAGTGACGTGAACAGGGGTTGGGAATGGAAACTTTTGAGAGCATATCGAATGGAAATATTGGGTAGAGAATTCAGCTGATATATATTTCATTATTTCAAAAGGAAAAAAAAAAGAAAAAAAAAGAAAAAGAAAAAAAAAAGAAGAAAAAAAAAAGAAAAAAAGGAAAAAAAATTATCATTCCTTTGTTTATGAAATTATGGGACTTGTACATTGTTTGCAATATTTGCAATTGTCCCAAGGGTAGTATTTAGTGTGAATAAGCTTCTTGTTGGATCCTTGTTGGGGTTGGAAAGGAAATGGGGTAAAGTGGAATTTGTGTGCACTTGATCATCTTTATCTCAAAACATGTGCTTTGATTTCCATATCTTCCATTGTTAGCCACTGCCCTTAGCAGAGCTACAACCAAAATAAAGACCTAGTGGATTCTAAGTAAGTAACTCTTGTCTGTGCATGTAGTGGTGTTCTGTAGGTTGTGTGATGTGACCTCTTGCACATGTATTGGAACATTATCATGAGTTGTCCACTTTGAACTTCAATTCAGTTCACTCACTTGTTTGTGGGGTTATGTGCAACTAGGATAGCATTATATGCTAATAGGTATGTGTGAACCTTTGATGAGTAAATTTCTTTCTATGACTGGTACCCTTTGAGTATTTGAAGACAAAACCTAGTTCCATTTATACTCTTGCAACCTCGTTGAATAAATGAAACAATTTTGTACACACGCTCTTCGTACTTTGATAGCCCATGCATTTATGCTTAGCAGTTAGGAATTACACATGATATTTGGGTTATGACTTGTTGGGCTTGAGCTTGATTCATTTTTATCTTAATCACTTTTTGGATACATTGAGACCATTCTATAGATGTTTGTGGGGAGCATCACTGCAAACCCTCACGAGACCGTACTCGTCCACTAGGGGGAACCTGGGGGATTAAAGGGCTTGTCTCACGCGCTAGGTGTGGCTATGTGTCTCCTATGAAAATGAACATGACCTTAGTTTTTATTTTGTCTAATTTTGATTTGAATAAGAGCTTACATGTTGTGGGCATTTTTGCACTTGTTTTTGTACCCCATGGTTTAATTGCATGCATTGCTAAGGACTAGCAATGTCTAGGTTGGGGGGGTGTAATTAGCTTGCAATATTATACAATTCTATATCCTTTTTTTAAGCTAATTATGCACTTATGCTTGTTAATGGCAAGGTATTAGCTTAATTATCTCATTTCCATGCATTATTACTATTTGTGTGTTTTTAGGTAATATAACTTGGAGCTTTTGGCCTAAACAACACCAAGATTGCATGTGAGGAGAAGCCAAAATAAAGAAAGTGTCCTAAGACTCCCAAGACTTCTTCAACTTCCCGAGAGCCATCCCAAGGCATAAGATCGACAACCATGGCTGCCAAGGAGAAGGAAATGGTTCGAAGTTCAAAATCGTTGAAGTGGTGTGCAGTTGAAGTTCTAGCTCAACACTCTCTCATTTTTCTAACCATAACTTTTTCCTCACAACTCGAAGTGGTGCAATTCTTTTTGGGTTAGAAACAAAACTTGAAGGGCTACAACTTTTATGTTTTAGCTAAAGCCTAAATCAATCATCTTGAGGGTCAAAACCACATCGGAAGTCAGGGACAGAAAGTTGTCAAAGAAGCACTATTCACTATGGTTGCAGACAGGTGCCCCACCTTGACCATGGGCGCCCCACAGGTGTCATGGGCACCCCATTATTCATCAGATGGGCACCCACCGAGAATCAATTTGTGTGGGAAAGTTGACTCTCAAGGGCAATTCATCAAATAGTTGGGAACACACCAACCTTTCACGACCCACATCCATCATGGGCGCCCCTTTGTGCGGTGAGTTGGACTTTCCAACTAACTTTTATATTTGAATTGATTCTTTTGCCCTTAAAATTTTGTTGTATATAAATTTGGGCATGTCAGGTCTACCCCTGGCCAAGTTACAACTAAAATAAAGACCTAGTGGATTTTAAGTAAGTAACTCTTGTTTGTGCATGTAGTGGTGTTGTGTAGGTTGTGGTGTGACCTCTTGCACATACATTGGAACATTATCATGAGCTGTCCACTTTGAACTTCAATTCATTTCACTCACTTGTTTGTGGGGTTATGTGCAACTAGGATAGCATTATATGCTAATAGGTATGTGTGAATCATTGATGAGTGAATTTCTTTCTACGAGTGGTACCCTGTGAGTATTTGAAGTCAAAACCTAGTTTCATTTATACTTTTGCATCCTCGTTGAATGAATGAAACAATTTTGTACACATGCTCTTCCTGCGTTGATAGCCCATGCATTTAAGGTTAGCACTTGGGAATTACACATAATATTAGGGTTATGACTTGTTGGGCTTGAGCTTGATTCATTTTTATTTTAATTGCTTTTTGGATATATTGAGAGCATTCCATAGATGTTTGTGAGTAGCATCACTGCAAGCCCTCACGAGACCGTACTTGTCCACTAGGGGGAACATAGGGGATTAAAGGGCTTGTTTCACGCGCTAAGTGTGGTTGTGTGTCTCCTACGAAAATGGACATGACCTTAGTTTTTATTTTGTCTTATTTTGATTTGAATAAGAGCTTACATGTTGTGGGCATTTTTGCACTTGTTTTTGTACCCCATGGTTTAATTGCATGCATTGCTAGGGACTAGTAATGTCTAGGTTGGGTGTGTGATTAGCTTGCAATATTATACAATTCTATATCCCTTTTGTAAGCTAACTATGCACTTATGCTTGTTAATGGCAAGGTATTAGCTTAATTATCTCATTTCCATGCATTATTGCTGTTTATGTGTTTTTAGGTAATTTAACTTGGAGCTTTTGGCCTAAACAACACTAAGGTTGCATGTGAGGAGGAGCCAAGGCAAGCCAAAATAAAGAAAGTTCAAGAAAAGTCCTAAGACTCCCAAGACTTCTTCAACTTCCCAAGAGCCATCCCAAGGCATAAGATCAACTACCATGGCTGCCAAGGTGAAGGAAATGGTTCGAAGTTCAAAATCGTTGAAGTGGTGTATAGTTGAAGTTCCAACTCAACACTCTCTCAGTTTTCCAACCATAACTTTTTCCTCGCAACTCGAAGTGGCGCAGTTCTTTTTGGGTTAGAAACAAAACTTGAAGGGCTACAACTTTCGTGTTTTAGCCAAAACCCAAATCAATCATCTTGAGGGTCAAAATTGTATCGAAAGTCAGGGACAGAAAGTTGTCAAAGAAGCACTAGTCACTGTGGTTGCATACAGGCATCCCACCTTGACCGTGGGTGCTCCACAAGTGTCATAGGCGCCCCACTATTCATCAGATGGGCGCCCACCGAGAGCCAATTTGTGTGTGAAAGTTGACTCTCAGGGGCAATTCATCAAACAGTTGGGAACACACCAACCATGGGTGCCCCTCTATGCGGCAAGTTGGACTTTTTAGCTAACTATTACGTTTGAATTGACCCTTTTGCCCTTAAAATTTTGTTGTATATAAATTTGGGCATGTCAGATCTACCCCTGGCCAAGTTACAACCAAAATAAAGACCTAGCTAGTGGATTCTAAGCAAGTAACTCTTATTTGTGCATGTAGTGGTGTTGTGTAGGTTGTGTGGTGTGACCTCTTGCACATGCATTGGAACATTATCATGAGCTGTCCACTTTGAACTTCAATTTAGTTCACTCACTTGTTTGTGGGGTTGTGTGCAACTAAGATAGCATTATATGCTAATAGGTATGTGTGAACCTTTGATGAGTGAATTTTTTTCTATGAGTGGTACCCTATAAGTATTTGAAGTCAAAACGTAGTTCCATTTATACTCTTGCAACCTCGTTGAATGAATGAAACAATTATGTACACATGCTCTTCCTACTTTGATAGCCCATGCATTTATGCTTAGCACTTGGGAATTACACATGATATTTGGGTTATGACTTGTCGGGCTTGAGCTTGATTCATTTTTATCTTAATTGCTTTTTGGATATATTGAGACCATTCTATAGATGTTTATGAGTAGCATCACTGCAAACCCTCACGAGACCGTACTCGTCCACTAGGGGAAACCTAGGGGACTAAAGGGCTTGTCTCACGCGCTAAGTGTGGCCGTGTGTCTCCTACGAAAATGGACATGACCTTAGTTAGTTTTTATTTTGTCCTATTTTGATTTGAATAAGAGCTTACATGTTGTGGGCATTTTTGCACTTGTTTTTGTAACCCATGGTTTAATTGCATGCATTGCTAGGGACTAGCAATTTCTAGGTTGTGGGGTGTGATTAGCTTGCAATATTATACAATTCTATATCCTTTTTGTAAGCTAATTATGCACTTATGCTTGTTAATGGCAATGTATTAGCTTAATTATCTCATTTCCATGCATTATTGTTGTTTGTGAGTCTTTCGGTAATACAACTTAGAGCTTTTGGCCTAAACAACACCAAGGTTGCATGTGAGGAGGAGCCAAGGCAAGCTAGAATAAAGAAAGTGCAAAAAAAGTCCTCAGACTCCTAAGACTTCTTCAACTTTCCAAGAGCCATCCCAAGGCATAAGATTGACTACCATGGCTGCCAAGGAGGTGGTGTACAGTTGAAGTTCTAGCTCAACACTCTCTCAGTTTTCCAACCATAACTTTTTCCTCACAACTCAAAGTTGTGCAATTCTTTTTAGGTTAGAAACAAAACTTGATGGGCTACAACTTTCGTGTTTTAGCCAAAGCCCAAATCGATCATCTTGAGGGTCAAAATTGCATCGGAAGTCAAGGATAGAAAGCTGTCAGAGAAGTGCTATTAACTGTGGTTGCATACGGGTGCTCACCTTGACCGTGGGCGCCCCACAGGTGTCATGGGTGCCCCACTATTCATCAGGTGGGCGCCCACCGAGAGCCAATTTGTGTGGGAAAGTTGAGTCTTAGGTGCAATTCATCAAACGGTTGGGAACACACCAACTATGGGCGCCCTACATCCATCATGAGCGCCCCTCTATGCGGCGCGTTGGACTTTTTAGCTAACTTTTATATTTGAATTGATTCTTTTGCCCTTAAAATTTTGTTGTAAATAAATTTGGGCATGTCAGATCTTATTGAAGGTTTTTTTTCCCTCTTTTCTCCCTTCTCTCTCTTTTCTTAGTTTAGTTTAGATTAGGGTTAGGGTTTAAGTTTTTAAGTTCGTTGTTCAAGATTGCTACTCTATGTGTAAGTTTTACTTTCATATTTTAATTTTAAGTTAAGCATTCAGTTTTTTTTTATTTGAGCGCTCAATCTTATTTTGTTTCGATGGCATGTCTCCTATTTCTTCTTTGCGATTTCGCTATGACTATGTTAGGTTAGTTTTATTCTTGGCTTCATGCCATTGAAAGTATTGTGGTTGGTTTTGGTTTAATCAGATGCAAATGGTTTTCACAAAAATATTTTTTTTATGGCTTTCAATTGAAATCTCTTGCTAAAGTTAAGGTTCTTTCGAAACTTGCTCGCCCGTGTTACAACCATAGCTTGGTTACAAGTTTTCACTTGTGCACACCAAGTGTTCAGTTCAATGTCCCGGTAAGTTAGAGCCTTATTTTCCAAAACCCAAATTAGGTTTTCCTATAAATCAAGTTACCTGTGTTACAATCTTCACTTGGTAATGAGTTCTTACCCGTGCATATCAAGTGCTTGATTCAATAGCCCAATGACTTAGAACTTATTTTCTAAACTAAAATATAGGCGTCCCTACGAAATTGGCTCACCTGTGTTATAATCAAAGCTTGGTTGCACTTGTGCACACTAGGTGTTTGATTCAATGTCCTGGTGAACATAAAATTATTTTCAAAAGCCTCTACTTACTTTGAGATTTCCACAAATCATATTTTAAAGAACATCTTCTGACCCAACAACACATGTGCATTTGTTGAGTTGAGTTATTAATGTATTTAAAAGAACCATTGCCACCCCAATACTGGATTTGGATTGTCGTCAAAATTGTTTTAGTTAATATTATTTCTAACGCTTTTGTTTTAGTTTAATTCCTTCATTTCACCATCCTCAACCAAACCTATATCTATGTATTCCCATAACCCAAATTTAGTTTAGGTTAAGTTAGGTCCACCTACTAACTAAGAGAACAAGTCTATAGCTTTTAACAAAGCCCTCCCTGTGGAGATGACCTCAGTTCTCACCAAGTAAGACTATGACCACCCTCTTGCACTTGAGAGGTAGAACCCAAACACATTTCAGTGTCGATCAAAACCTGTTACCCCAAAACAGGAATTCTGATTGCACTCCCATTCGAGCTCGACTGATTTATGCTATTGGAACGGGGATGACGATTGATTTGCCCTCCTACATGTGGCTTTAAGTAGCTTATACTTGTGAGCACCTTGGAGCTTTAGCTGTTTTACCCTTTGGCGGAGCACTCACGGAGATATTTAGAAGGAAGGGAGCTCACATCACAGATGACCTACCTATAGCCTCTAGATTAAAACCTTTTAATATCACATCTTATGTCAAGTCCCGTGGCTTAATTTCAAAGAAAATGAAGGTAGAAGCATTTGAAGAAAGAGGAGAACCATCCCATGCACCAGAGGAGGATGAAGAGGAGGTTACTAACACAGACTTAGCTGATCAGATTGAGACCCTGGCTGAACGTATTAGCATGATGGAATAGAATCAAGAAGCTGACCACCAGCTTCTTTTGCGCATCCACCAGAGCCAACAAACTCAGGATCACCTCCTACAGACCATCTTAGACCATATCAGAGAGTCTCATCCACCCCCACCTCCTCAGTGATTGATTTCTTATGTCTTCTCTTTTTAGAGAGTCTAGGAGTGAGGTTTCCTGTTTCATTTATTGATCCTAAAACTCTGTTTTTAACTTTAACCAGTTGAGACTAATGTGTAATTATGTTTGACTACTTTAGTTTGGTATTTTGCGTTTATTTTACATTTTATTTATGTTGTTCTTTTGATTCTTGATCATATTGTTATTACCTTGTGTTGGAATGTTTGGTTGCTTGTGTTCTTAAACTCTATTTTCATATTCTTTGTAAAGCATAGGTACATCATCTCTGGTCCAAATGACGTTAACTATAATCAGGGGGAACCTTTTAAATTGTTAATTGGTAGAAAACGTAAGTGGGATGGCTTATTTTGTTTACCCAGTGAGGAGAGTGACTCTGAGAGTTCAGAGGTTGACTGGGAAGGGTGGTCTGAGGAATATTTTTTAGAAAGCAATTCATTACTGAAAATTCGTAATGTGCTGATGGAGATTCCAAACCAATCAATCCAACAATCACACCCACAAGAGAATGGAATGCACAATATACAAAACGAGGTAATCCACGAAGGAAAACTTCAATATACAAAACTTTTACTAAAATAAATCATTGGTTACAAACTCAACAACTTGATAGATCGACTCCTCGACTCTATACTCTTACTAACGTTCGCTCGACTCCTCGATTCACCAACTCCTTTAGCAAAAGCCCTTTGACTCCTCGAAGGCACAAACACCGAATCCTCGGAAACTCACTTGCTAAATCCTCAGCGTTTCAAAGGATTCGAACTCCTTCGAATCAACGTAGATGAATGAAATCTTGGCTAAGAAGGTCAGAGAATACTTGTGCATTCTAGGCTTAGCAACTTGATCGTATATTCTCTCTGTATATTGAACTCGTAAATGTGCTCTGTCAATATTTATATCAACTAGTCCAACCAGAGCTGAAATTAGGGTAAAATAGGTTGAGAAACATCACCTCATGGGAAGGACGCTGCCGCGGTCTTCCCACGAGCTTCCCACGGGATCCCGTGAATCAGAGCGGTCTTCCCGCATGGCTAAAAGCTGATTTTTAGCTCTTGGCTTTTTCCCATGACTACCCGAGGTCATCCCGTGGTCATCATGCGTTATTGAGTTCCGAACCTCTTCAGGACTTCCGAATCTCTTTAGGACTCCCAGCGACTTTGGAAACTTGATTTTCAACCTCTTCAAGACTTCTAGCCGTTATGGAAACTTGATTTTCTGATGCCTTTACACTTCTAATTGACTCAAGACTGTAGTGTCTTAGCCTACACTAAGTCTAGAGATTACAAAACACTATCTTTGACCATGGATTTGCCAATCTACAATTTTGGTCGTAACAATCTCCCCCTTTGGCAATTCCATGTCAAAACTCAAAAACATGAAATTACAAATGAAAATCAAACTACACTAAGGCCTCAATAAATTTGTTATCCATTCCATCAACACATTCCAACTGATAACCTGTATGGCTGCACACTTAAACAAAATAATCAAGGCATCATGTGGAAAAGATAAAGAATCAAATAAAACCATATCAACAATATGACAAAAAATGTTCTCCCCCTTAATTAACTAACTCCTTTTCAAACATTCTCCCTACAAAAATATTCTATTCTCCCCCTTAATTATATATCTCCCCGTTTTTTACATGAATTGACCAAAAATTAGGTACAATGTGTAATCTTGATCAAATCATTCCAAGTTCTATTTTCCCAAACACAAAACTAAACACAGTTCTAAAATTTTGACCATACATAAATAGTAACAAATAAGAATTCCAAGAATCACCCTACTATTTATGTCATGAGTTGTTCACACATGTTATACCAATGGCCAAATGCTTGTGCAGTGTGTGAAATGAAGTTTAAGTGCAACACGATTAATACTTTTCACATACTCGCATGAATTTCAAAATTGCTCCTCGGAGTGTGAATTGAATTGAGCAAGATATGCAGTGTTAGCTCTTCAACTAAATTCTCCTCAATTTATTGTTTTCAATTAAACACCAATGTGATACCAATTGAAAAATACCAATGTAAGATCACCATTTTTTCTTTTTCTTTTCCTCCTTTTTCTTTTTATTTGTTCTTGGTGGCTTTCACACACTTTATGGGTAGGTAGCCTTCTTCCTGTATCGTCAAACCCAGAGGGTGGTTATTTTGATAACCCGTACGTCAACAGGCTAGCTTTCACTCTATCCCATATGGTAGTCCTTTCCAAGTGAATTTTGATTTCATTTAAACTCAAAAGCAACCAATAGTCCAAAAAGGAGAATTTATTAAAATAGTTGAGTAGTGGAAAAGATTTCTCATGATGTACTAAACTACGTGCAATTACAATTGGCACACCACTACCATGACAAGGAACAACAAAACATAGAATTCAAGTTCATCAAGTAATTCAAATTTATAACCACTATGTAGATCAACAATTTTAATCCTGTGATTTTGAAATGTGTATGAAGTAATAGAACATGCAAGAAAATCACAAAGAATAACATTGCAGCAAAAAACATTATCTCAAAAATTAAAAAAAATTTAATCTAAGTGATTTCATAGAACTAGGTAAAAATAAACAATGACGCACATCCTAGTTCAAAAAAAAAATTTGACTCTACACATCAAGGCTCACCCCTTCAACACTCTTAGGGGTGTGGGAGACATAGAGATCACTCTTCCTAACCCAAACAGTTCTTAATTTTGGAAAAGCATTTTGAGTCTTGGGAATGTTGAGTTTTGGACCAATGGGTTTTGAAAAATTTTTCTTTAAGTTTTTCCTCACTGGCCAAGTCACGTAAGGTCTAGAATCAAGATATGACTTTTGAAACCTTCAAGGATTAAACCTATTTGACACTTGAAAATTATATCTCAAAGAATTCCTAGTGTCAACATAGGATAGGGGAAGCCCAAATAACTTGTGACAATGTGGTCTTGTGTGTCCAGGTATACCACAATGAAAGCATATAGGAACAAACTTACGCTGCAAGTTAGGGGGCATACCTTTAGGCTTCTGAAAGTAAGCTCTAGACTGATTACCTTTCTTTGATGGAGGAGCTTTAACTTTCTTTGATGGAGGAGCTTTAACTATACTTGGAGCAGTTGAACTAGGGGTAGCTTTAGCTTCAAGATTGACCGCCTGTGTGCCACTGTACCCAAGTCCCCTTTTGTCACGTGTGATTCTTTGCATCCCAAGTATGTCATCAAGTTGTGAAGAAGCAGTATTCATCTTGAGCTGCATGGATTGCAATTTACCCTGGGCACTTTCATATCTTTTTCTTTTTGTTCCAACTTGGTCTTAAATGCTGCTATCAACTCCTCTTGAGTTTTCTTGTTTGCTTCAAGATCTTCACATTTGGCTTCCAGTTCTTCCAAAGTAATTTTTATACTATTTCTCTCCTTCTTTAATATCATGTTCTTCACCGTCAACTTTTCGTTTTGCTTGTGGAGCTTTCGACAGTCTTGATACAATTGTTCATAATCCTCTTCAACGTCTACTTCCTCACTTGAATCTTCTTCCACTTCACTCTCGGAGGATTCTTCTTTCTTATGCTTGGAGGACGATGACTCTGATGCATTGGAGGAGGCACTTGCACTAATAATAAAAGCCATGTAATTCTCTTGGAAATCGTCTGAAGAAGAGGAGGTACTCGACTGATCATCTGAATCATCGAGAGTTGCATTGAGAACCTTTTTCTTACCCTTCTTGTTCCCATAGTCTTAGGCTATGTGACCATACCCTTGGCACTCGTAGCACTTCACGCCTTTAGACTTGTTCTCCTTCTTCTTCTTCTCCGAAGGTTTCTCTCCTTTGACTTTCTCATTCTTTTTCAACTTTCCTTGCTTCCTATCTTTCTTTTTGAAGAATCTTCTAAGTTTCTTAGCATAGATAGCAATTTCTTCAGCAGAGAGGATTGACTCATCATCACTTGAGGAGGCCACATCTTCCTTCACAGTTTTTAGGGCAACTCCTCTTGATTTAGGTTTAATCATGTTGGCTTCATAGGTCTGTAGGGAGCCAACCAAATCTTCTACCCTCATTGAATCTACATCCCTAGCTTCTTCAATAGCGGTGACCTTGGCTTGAAAGGACATAGAAAGAGATCATAGAATCTTACTTACAATCTTTCGGTTGGGAATCGGTTCTCCAAGATAAAAATTAGTGTTGACGATATCACAGAGCTTTGCGTAAAAACTATCAAAGAATTCATCTTCAGACATCTTCAAATTTTCAAACTCTGTAGTTACTTTTTGTAGCTTGGACTTCTTGACAGTAGAATTCCCTTGATGCGTCAACTCCAGAATCTTCCAAGCCTCCTTAGCAATCTCACAGCTAGAATTCTTCTGAACTCATCGGCGGAGACTGCACAGAAAATTAAACTTAGGGTTTTGTAGTTCCATTCAGCCTTCTCTTGCTCGACCCTCGTCCACAAATCCATAGGCTTGTCAACTATCTCATTATTAATAGAGTGAGTTGGTTTTACCTAACCTTTTTCAATGGCTAGCCAAACGTTGACGTTAAATGAGATGAGATGGGCTCTCATTCGAACCTTCCAGTGTGTATAGTTTGTGCCATCGAACCATGGAGGTCACATGCTTGAACTTCCTTCTCTTGGAGGATCCATTAGCAAATAACAAGATCACGTTTTGTTCTCAAAAACGTACCTGCTCTGATACCAATTGAAAATTCGTAATGTACTTATGGAGATTCCAAACCAATCAATCAAACAATCACACTCATAAGAGAATGGAATGCGCAATATACAAAACAAGGTAATCCACGAAGGAAGACCTCAAAATACAAAACTTTTACTAAAATAAATCGTTGGTTACAAACTCAACAACTCGATAAATCAACTCCTTAACTCTATACTCTTGCTGACATTCGCTCGACTCCTCGATTCACCAACTCCTTTACTAAAAGCCCTTCGACTCCTCGAAGGCACGAACACCAAATCCTCGGAAACTCACTTGCTGAATCCTCAACGCTTCAAAAGATTCAAACTCCTTCGAATCAACATAGATGAATGAAATATTGGCTAAGAATGTGAGAAAATACTTGTGCGTTCTAGGCTCAGCAACTTAATCGTATATTCTCTCTGTATACTAAACTCTTGAATGTGCTCTGTCAATATTTATATCAACCAATCCAACCAGAGCTCGAATTAGGGTAAAATAGGTTGAGAAACATCACCTCGCGGGAAGGACGCTCCCGCAGTCTTCCTGCAAGCTTTCCACGGGATCTCGCGAATCAGAGTGGTCTTCCCGAGGTCTTCCCGCACGCCTAAAAGCTGATTTTTAGCTCTCGTCTTTTTCCCGCGGCTACCTGCGGTCATCTTACCTTATTGAGTTCCGAACCTCTTCAGGACTTCTGAATCTCTTTAAGACTCCCAGCCACTTTAGAAACTTGATTTTCAACCTCTTCAAGACTTCTAGCCGTTATGGAAACTTGATTTTTTGAGGCCTTTATACTTCTAATTGACTCAAGACTGTAGTGTCTTAGCCTACACTAAGTTTAGAGATTACAAAACACTGTTTTTGACCATGGATTTGCCAATCTACAATTTTGGCCGTAACAATTACCCTTACCACTCATATATCCTCTACTTATGCACATAACACCTGACCAACTACTTGACGGGCAATGGTGGAATGAAGTTGACCTTGAACTTCTCTTAGAGATGGACTGGGCTGAGATAACCATAGCTACTGAGTGGTCAGATGCACCCTCTTACGCCACAAACACCAACACTATAGAATCTGTAACGAGTTCCCTATCTGATTATCATGATATGCCACCTTCGGAAGACATCCCTGACACTGAGAGTATTAACACTAAGTCTAGAGAGGATATTGATCTTTCCAATGGGTTGGACCAAGATGATGCTTTTTGGTACTCCAGTGTAATTCTCTTTTGAGTCTCAACATGCTTTAGATTCCTTTGAAGATAACACGAGGTAATTCTTACCCTTTCTTTTATGTTTATTTTTTGTATCTTGTTAGTCTTTATACATTACATTCATGTAATTAGTCTCTTCAATCTAGGTTGGGGGAATGTAGTAGATACCACTTTTAGTATAGTGAATAATGGGTGCATGTTTGGTTTAATGTGGCTACTCTTTTATGCTCATCATCATGCTTACTTCACACACTACAGACCCACATATGCATCATGGTTCTCACATTGAGGACAATGTTTAGTTTAGGTTGGGGGTAGAGTTCGCATGATGACTTTCATGCTAAAAACTGCAAAATTTGAAAATTTTTGAGTATTTTGAGCTTGAATACATGCATTTAGCACATTTACACCTACATGTCAGCCCTTTTTGGTTTGGTTGATTGTGGAATAGAGTGAGAAAGTGATGAGTGAATCTTGTTCAAGTATTAAAAAGAAACATAATTCAAGTTGAGTGTGCTATGACCTTGTGCATTTTGAGACTATCATGGAGAAAAGCTTATGTGCTTAGGAGTAGATTTTGTTTGACATTGGTTAATTGAGCATTTTTGGACTAGGTGGAGACTTATGCCCCTTAATTGTGAGCTTTTGAGCCTATTATTTTTTTTCTTGAGGGGTTGCACATAATCACAGCTCTTTTGTTTTTCAATTGGGTTTTCAATACACCAATTGCATCACACACACTTGCATGAGTTTCACTTGGCACATTATGAGTTGTTGCTAGCTTTGAATGCTAGGCCATTTTTGCTATTGTTAGGCCTCTTTATCCTTCCTTGATATGAAATTTCCCTAGGAACCAACTTGAAGCCTTTTAATAAAGTGTATGATATTTATATATATATATATATTTTTCTTGGCTCCCACCTCATATATTATCCTTTAACCTTATTCACACACTTTTAAGCCTTACCCTCACATGTTTTAGGTTGTGAAAAGTGCTTCAATGTTAGTGATGTGAATGGGGGTTAGGAATAGAAACTTTTGAGAGCATATTGAGAGGAAATATTAGGTGGAGAATTCAACTTATGTTTATTTCATTATTTCAAAGAAAAAAAAAGAAAAAAGAAGAAAAAGAAAAGAAAAAAAATTTGTCATTCCTTTTTACTTGTGTAATTTTGGGACTTGTGCATTGTATTACAATTATTGAGAATGCCCCATGAGTAGTTTGTAAGTTTGTGAATAAGCTTATTGTTGTAGTTTTCTTGAGGTTGGAAAGGAAATGGGTAGCTTGGGACTTGTGTCACGCACCGGATCTCGTGACGCGAGGGGTGAGTGATAAACACACACAACATGCACTAACATAATCAATCCCATGATCAGAGCAACGCAACGTAAGCTAGTGAGCCCAAGACATAAAATAGGATAACCTAAGTTTAACCTTGACTATTGCCGGGTCACATACTCTATACACCATTCCCAAATTACATAACTTAGGCCTTAAGGCCATTACAACCAAATCAAAAAGTTTAAAAGTGTACAATATTACAATCCCAAAAGATATTTAAACTAGATGACCATGAGCTTTGCTAAGCTTGGTTGGGCTCATGCATAACCTCCTAGTCCAACCCCATTAGCCCACCTAAATGTTATAGCTTGTACCTGCATCAAAAATCTGTAGGAACGTGAGCACGGATCCACTTGTACCCACGATGCCGCAAACAAACATATATGGTATGTATTCCAAACGTGCAAACTATTCATGGTGCATCTACTTATCTTAATATGTTCTAGTGCCACAACAATTTATCAACACAATTACATAACCGACATGGAATACATATATATTTACACAACAGTATCATAAGAAGGATTAAGTTTCCAATTTATATTTAATCTTTGAAAATCCATACATGTGTTCATATCACATTTCAATTATCTCTTTGATGTTTAAATATAGCCGACCATATAACCATATTTACAATATTTATCTTTACTCAATAACATCATAGTGTTGCATTCAAGTCCAATTATTCTCCATTATTAAATTTCCCAACTTTGTATTCAACCATGTACCATATCACATTAACACATATTCAACATTCAATCACATATCCACATCCATATTACATTTGTTCATCATTCAATCATGAAATCACATTCACAGTACCATCATTTCATTAATCAATCACATAGCCATAACCATACAATCCTCAGGGGTTAGGTGCATACACATTATCGTCTTTTATGGGCCAATACCCAACGAAAATGATAAACCGACGTCGTCGTTTAGGATCACTGTCTAGGGCCACAAGGAGCCAAAACACACACAATGTTGTGGGCTACTAACCCACTGGCATTGACACCAAACCCTGCATAGGTTCCGGGACTCTCAACCCGAGGGTACTCTCTAACCTTTCCTATTTTCGCACCCCACCACGGCCCCCTGGTACACAACCAACCAATCATCACATTCAATACTCATCAATCACAATTCACATTCATCACCATCACTTTCCAATACGCACAACCACATTCCATTTCATCATGTAGCACAACTCATTTCATCTTTTCATTTTATTTAATCCAAGCCTCATTTAATTTCCATCATTTGTTAACAAAAGTTCACTTTTTGGTTCATCCCAAGATTCATCACATATCAACATTGATCAACCTTATTAAACATTTAACAACATGTACCATTCAACACACATGTCAATGTTTTGGTTCATTCCATAGCTCATTACATATAGTATTGATCAAACCATATTAAGCACTCCACTTTTACCAAAAATTATAAACATATGTCTCTTTGTCAAGTTACCTTTCACTTAATCACTCACAAGTTCATATACCTCAACATTTAGTTTACATCAAGACATATTTACAATTCAACTCGATCAAGACCCTTATCTCAAAATAAGCTTCCAATTCATTTCATTCAAGATAGCATTCATTCACCCTTACAAGTTAAATCCCATAGGTTTAAGATAATCAACCCTTAATCACTTTTTAAAGCTCATTTCCCTTTTTAAATCAATGAAATTGATCGAGTAAAAGTTTCATGTGAAAACAAGTTACCAACTCTTCCATATGCCCAAAGTAGAAGGCTAAACTAAATAATGCCAGAAAAGTGACCTAGGCTCGGTGGGCGCCCAAGCTGACACTCAGCCATGCACCTAAGGAGCTTGGGCGCCCATGTCTTAATGTCTTGGGTGCCCACGGGCTTGGGCACCCGACTTGTGTCCCTCTCGTGCGCCCACAGCCTGGGCCAAGTTTCAGGTTTCATACCCTATTTTCTGGTTTCATGGTTTTTCACCCTTGGGACCTCAAATTGACCAAGTTAATGTAAAAATACCTCAAGTTTCCAATTTCTAACATCAACACAAGGTTCTTAGGCTTCAAAAAAAATAAAAAATTTTAGTTTTCGTCAACCACAAGTCAAGTTATGGATCAAAACACTACTTTCATTCTCTCAACCTATACATATATATAGATATGTGTATAACTCCCATTTTCTTCCATACATGAAACCAACACTTAAAGAGGGTTTTCTAATGGTAATCTACTCCTTGTTACACAACACATATGTAAGAATGAGGCATTAAATCCCTACCTCAAGTTGGATAAAGATGTAGAATAAGAGAAGGGTTCTTCCTGGTTTCAAGCTCCCAACTTTGATTGGTTTGATCTCCTCTCCCTTTGATCTAAACATCAAACAAATCACATAGATAGGTTCCTTGAGTGCTTAATTGCATCCTTGCAAGGTTAATTTTATTTTGGTTAGGGTTAGAGGCACTTACCATACAAACCCTCTCTTAGTTCCCTTTGTTTCTTGTTCCTTACCCTTCTTTGCTTCTCACCCGATTTTTTCTTCTCCAACCCACTTCTCTCTCTCTCTCTTGCATCATCCACACTAACATATACATATATATAACCAATATTTTAATCCCCAAATAGTGTCTTCTAGATTTTTCCATCCCCCTAGCCCTAATATAGGTGTATAGAGGTGAGGGGCCGACTGAAAAATGCAGAGGAACTCACATCTATCAAAGCCACTGTGCCTTGGGCGCCCAAGCTCTTCTCAGGTGGGCACCCAAGACCTTGGGCGCACAAGCTCTTTTTAGGTGGGCGCCCAAGGTTCCCTCCCATTTTCCAACACTTGGCCAAAATATCACTTTTGACTGCATAGCCCATTTTCTTCAAAGTTCTCAACTCTAAACACCATTAATGACCCATACCATTAAATTAACATATCTTAATTTCCAAAATGCACCCAAAATCATATACTTATACTAATACAAGTCTGGGGTATTACAACTTGTGTGCACTTGAATATCTTTATCCCAAGACATGTGTTTTGACTTTCATATCTTCCATTGTTAACCATTACCCCTGGCCAAGTTGCAACCAAAACAAAGACCTAGTGGATTCTTAGCAAGCAACTCTTGTATTGTGCATGTAGTGGTCTTGTGTAGGTTGTGTGGTGTGATCTCTTACACATGCATTGGAACATGAATATGAGCTATCCACTTTGAATTTCATTTCAATTCACTCCCTTGTTTGTGGGGTTATATGCAACTAGGATAGCATTATATGCTAATAGGTTTGTGTGAGCCCTGTATTAGTGAATTGCTTTCTATGAGTGGTACCTTGTGAGCTTTTGAAGTCAAAACTTAGTTTTGTTTATGCTCTTACGACCTTGTTGAATGAATGAAACAATTTTGCACACATGCTCTTTCTACTTTGATAGTCCATGCATTTATGCTTAGCACTTGGAAATTGCACATGATATTCGAGTTTCGTAACTTGTTGAGCTTGAACTTAATTCATTTTTGATCTTGATCACTTTTGAGACCATGCCATAGAATTTTGTGGGTAGATTCACTGAAAACCCTCAGGAGACCTTACTCGTCCACTAAGGGGAACGTAGGGGTTTAAAGGGCTTGCTGCATTTAGCTAAGTGTAGCCGTGTTTCCAACGAAAAAAGAAATAGGACGGTAGTTGCATTTCATTTTAATAAAAAGCATTGCTAGGGACTAGCAACGTTCAAGTTGGGGGTGTGATTACACTTGAAAAGTGTAATTACAAACTCCCTATTTTTTACACTTATTAATGCATTTGAATAATTAAATTTGAAGTCTTGACGCTATTTTGTTACTTATACTCTTACCTTCTCAATTGTAGGGAAAAGGGCAAGGAGATCGAAGTTTATGGCTATGAGAATGGCTTAGGGAATGAAGGGGAAGTTGTGGTTCAGACTTTACATTGGATAACCCAGACCAACCCAAAGACCCAGCTTGAAGAAGGAAGAGAAGCAGAGTAATTGACTTCCTGTGGTTCAGACCCCCTACCCAACGGT
This sequence comes from Vitellaria paradoxa, assembly GCA_019916065.1. Classification (NCBI taxonomy): domain Eukaryota; kingdom Viridiplantae; phylum Streptophyta; class Magnoliopsida; order Ericales; family Sapotaceae; genus Vitellaria; species Vitellaria paradoxa. The sequence goes on along the minus strand of CM034241.1, from coordinate 20,036,113 downwards.
CCGGACCACAGTGAGTTTGTTCAGCCAGAATTTGGGGAGATGGCCATTCTGTGGTGATGGTTCGGTCCACCGTGTCCGAGGAGGCGCGAACTTGATTTCCACGTTTAAGGTTTCTTTCCAATCTTTATATAAAGCTTTGTTTACAGCCGCACAAGAGAGGAACTTTTGGATATTTTTCATATACTTTGAGAGCTTTAGAATAGTTTTGAGAGTGTTTTTACTTTCTTTCATTGTTCATGGAGACGTTTGGAGTTGGGCTTTTTATCGTTGCTGTGATCATTCATTACTTTCTTTCAAAACACGTTACATTGTAAGTTTGATTTCGTTTTGCTCTTTAATAATATGATTTATTCATTTCAATTGGTAGATTGGTTGATTATGTGCATATTTATTGTTTTTGTTTCATTTAAAATAATGCTAGCGTAAAAACCCTAGTTCTTGATTCGACAAATCAAGGAAGGGTAGTTTATGAAACACCATGGGATGTGCGTAGACCCTTCACATGGGTTGCAAAACCTCATGCGTAGGGATCTACTGTTTTCAAACCTTTTTTAACTTATTTCGAAAACATTCGAAAACGAAAACTTCTAACCATATTAGCTGAAATTACTGGTATTGATTTTCGATTATCATTGATTAATACTTTTGAACAAATTAAAAGTAGGATTCAAGTTCAATTCTAATTTCATTTGTTTGAAAAGACTTTCAAAAACAAAAGTTTTTAACCATATTCATTTGAAATCACTGGTACTAACTTTTGGATTTAAATGTTCTCAATACTTTTCGAACAAAACCCTAATTCAGATTTGAACCTAAACATCCCATAGTGAAGTAGTGAACTACCCGGACTTGAAAGTTGAATCAAGAACCTCTTTAATATTAAGTTTGCAATTCGATTTAATTTTTGTCTAATTAATTGCTTTGAAATTTAGAGTAATATTTTAAGAATTTAATCGAACTCCTTTAATTAACATTAAATTCATTTACGACATAAAACAAAACTTTGAGTTATTGAATCTCTTACATAGTGTTAGTTTAATTACTTTAAATTGAATTTTAATTTTGCAAGACCTTAGGATTTAGCTAAACTGAACTCTAGAACTTGCTTATAATTAAACTTTGAATTCCCTTCATAAACCTAGAAACTAAAAAACATAAGCTCCCAGTGAATTTGACCTTGGACTCACCGAGTTAAAACTATGACTGCCCTTTTGCACTTGAGAGGTAGAAACCACATATATTTTAGGGCCGGTCATGCATAAAACTACAATCCAAAGTTCACATAAAAGGAACAAATAGATTGGAAAGATATCTTCGTTTAAAGTTCTTCAATTCTCAAAACTCAGTTTTATATTCTTGTTTAGGATTATAAAACCAAAAAAATATTCTGTGAAATCATTTGGGTTCAAATCCAATTTTTATTTTGTTCAAAAATATTAAACAAGTTTTAAATGAAAACCTTTACTAGTGATTACAGAGAATATAGTCAAAGATTTTCATTTTCGAAAGCTTTTGAAACAAAAGAAATCAGATTTGAAAGGTATAGATCCCTACATATGAGTTTTCACAAACAATATGCACATCCCATTGTTCGTAATAACCCACCCTTCCTTGATTTGTTGAATCAAGAAAGAAAGCTTTACGCTAGCATGATTTTAAGATGAAAAACAAGCAAATCACACATAAAACATTAAACTAAAGAATGAATCATAAAGACGGTATTACTAAAATCAAAAGTGAAAGACAACGTACTTTGAAATCTTATTCAATGTGTAATAACAAACTACGAAAATTGTAATGATCCTTATGAAAGCTCTGCAAAACTTCAAAAGTATTCTTTAAACATTGAAGAACTCTCTAAAACTCTCTCAAAAGTCTGAAAAGTAAAGTAGGGTAGCCTTTCTTGTGGCCATACATAAGATGATATATATAGTCTAACACAAAACCCTAAAAAGAGCTAAAAATTTTTTGCGCAGCAGCTTACTATGGTTCAAACCACCTGACGGGGTGTCCGGACCATAGAACCTTTTTCTTCTAGGTTCTGCTTCCTCCTTCTAGCCTGGCTTTTGACCTGGTCCAGACCACCCAAGGGGGTGTCCTAACCATAGTGTCCTTTTCATCATCTGGCTCACTTTTATCATTACTAATTATGATTATTTTGCCTTTTTTCCTACAATTTAGAAAATAAATTCCATAAGAAATAAAATAATAACAAAACTATAAAATTAATAACTTAAATGCATGAATAAATGTCAAAAATATGAAATTTATAATTACACTTTTCAAGTGTAATCAGCCTCCGATGTCCACGGAACATCACGCATAGCGAGGCCTAAGCATGAGTGACTTGTGGAAATGAACAATTTTTGGAATTTGAGTGTCAAATTGCTCGAAATGGCCTTGATTGGTTTCTAGTTAGAACATAAAATTTAACAATTTCCAAGTAAAAGTCAACTGCTCAAAATAGTACAGCCTCCAATAATCACGGAACTTAACATGTGGCGAGACCTATGCTTGAATAAGTTGTAGAAATGAACCCGAATGAGTCCAAGCATTAGACTGCTTGAAATGGCCCCGAGTGGTCTCTAATTAGAACCTAAAACTTTGGAATTCCTAAGTAGATGTTAGCTTGTAATACCCCGGACTTTTGTATTAACACAAGTATATAGTTTTGGATGCATTTTGGAAGTTATGATATGTTAAATTAGTAGTATGGATCATTAATGGTGCATTAGAGTTGAGAACTTTGAAAGAGATGGGTTAGGCAATCAAAAGATGGCATTTTAGCCAAGTGTAGGAAAAAGGGGCACCTTGGGCCCACAAGGCATGGGCGCCTACTTGAGAAGGCCTTGGGTGCCCAAGGAACAGTGGACTTGACAGGCATGGGTTGCTCTATATTTTTCAGCCGACCCCTCTCCTATATGAACCTATATCTAGCTAGGGGTGATGAGAGGATCTGAAATTCACTGTTTGGGAGATTAAATTGTTGGTTTAAATATATATTTTGTTGATATGATGCAAGAGAGAGAGAGAGGTATTTTTGTGAGAGGAAAAATGGGTGAAAAAGCAAAAAGAAGAACAAAAAGAAGAAGAACAAGGAACCAGGTGGAGAAAATTAAAGGTAGGTCTTTCTAACCTAAATGAAAATCAAATCCCTTTTGCAAAAGTGTAATGGGATCCTCAAAGAACTCTTCTATGTGATTTATTTGTAGTTTGGATCAAGGAGAGAGAGGATTGAGTCTATTAAAGCTTGAGAGCTTGGAAGCACAAAACACCTTCTTGTTGATCCATCTTCTTACAACTTGAGGTAGGGACTTAATGCCTCATTCTTACATATGTGATGTGTAGCAAGGAGTAGATTACCATTAGAAAACCCTCTTTAAGTGTTTGTTACATGTATGGAAGATATTGGAAGTTATATACACATATATATGTATGTATAGGTTGAGAGATTAAGAATGGTGTTTTGATCCATAACCTGACTTTTGATTGATGAAAACTTAAATTGATAATTTTTTTTGGTGCCTAAGAACCTTGTGTTGATGTTAGAAACATGAAACTTTAGGTATTTTTACTTTAACTTGGTCAATTTGAGGTTCTAAGGGTGAAAAACCAAGAAACCAGAAAATAAAGTATAGAACCCGTAACTTGGACCAAACTGTGGGCGCACGAGGGAGACACAGTCGAGTGCCCAACCCTCTTGGGCACACTAGACATGGGCGCCCAGCCCTTGGGCGCACAAGGTGTGGCTGCCCAAGCCCCTTGGGCACACGGCTGAGTGTCAGCTTGGGCGCCCACCGAGCCTAGGTCATTTTCTTGACTTTGTTTAGTTTGGCCTCCTACTTTGGGCTTATGAAAGAGTTGGTAATATGTTTTTACATGAAACTTTTATTTGATTAATTGCATGGATTTAGAAAGGGAAATGTGCTTTAAAAAGTGATTAATGATTGATTATCTTAAGCTAAAGGGAATTAACTTGTGGGGATGAATGAATGTTACCTTGAGTGTAATGAATTGGAAGTTTACTTTGAGATAAGGGTCTTAATCAAATAGGATTGTGATTATACCTTGATGTAATCTAAATTTTGAGGTATATGAACTTGTGATTGATTAAATAAAATGTGACTTGACAAAGGGACTCATGTTCATAATGTTGAAGATATATTAAATGTTTAACATTGTTTGATCAATGCTGTTATGTGATGAATCTTGGATGGACAAAAACGTGGATATGTGTTGTGGGAATGTATATGATGATGAATATGAACATATGATTGAATAAATTGAAATGTGATTGATGATATGCTAGGGGCCGTGGTGGGGTGCAATAAATTGGAAAGGTTTTGAGAATACCCTCGGGTTGAGAGTCTTAGAACCTGCACAGGGTTTGGTCTTAATGCCAGTGGGTTAGTAGCCCACAACATTGTGAGTGTATAGGTTACCCGTGACCTTGGATTGTGACCCTAAACGATGGTGTTAGGTTTACCGTTTTCGTTGGGTTTGGACCCATAAAAGATGGTGTTGTGTATGCACCCAACCCCTGATGATTTGTGTGAATATGGTTGTGTGATGAATTGATGGAAAGTGATAATGTGGATGTGACAATGTGATTGAGTGATGAAAAATGGCATTGTAAACATGGTTATGTGGTCGACTAATGATTAAACATTAAAGAGATAATGAAATGTGATTTGAACCAATGAATGAAATTTCAAAGATTAAGTATTAATTGGAATTGAATTCTTTTTATGATATTGTTGTGGCATATTCTTTTTATGTAGTTATGTTGATAAATTGTTGTGGCTCTAGAACATATTGAGGTAACTAGATACACCATGAATAATATGCTTGTTTGGAATACATACCATATATGTTTATTTGAGACATCGTGGGCACAAGTGGACTCGTGCTCACATCCCTACAGATTTTGATGAAGGTACAGGCCATAATAATCAGGTGGGCTAATGGGGTTGGACTAAAAGGGTGTGCATGAGCCCTACTAAGCTTAGCAAAGCTCTTGGTCATTTAGTTTAAATTTCTTTTGGAATTGTAACATTTTACACTACTAGACTTATTCGATTTGGTTGTAATAGCCTTAAGGCCTAATTTATGTATTAATGGGAATGGTGCATGGAGTATGTGACCTGGCAATAGTCAAGGTTGAACTTATGTTATCCTATTTTATGTCTCGGGCTCACTAGTTTACGCTGCGTTGCTCTAATCATAGGTTGGTTATGTTAGTGCATGTTATGTGTTTTTATCACTCACCCCTCGAGTCGTGACATTCGGGGTGTGACATAGCTACTCAAATCGAGCATATAGTATTTAATGTCCATGAAACTTGATGTGTAGCGAGATTTAGGCATGAGTGACTTGTAGATATTAATTGTTTAGAAATCCACGGTTTAGATTGCTCAAAACGGCCCTGGATTGTTTCTAGTGAAAAATTGAAGCATAGGAATTCCAAAATATGAGTCAATTACTCAAACCGAGCATATAACCTCGGAACTTGATGTGTAGCAAGACTTAGGCACAAGTGACTTACAAAAATGAACTGTGAATGAATCTTAGCATCAGATTGATCGAAATAGCCTTGGGTGTTTTTTAAGTAGAACTTGAAACTTAGGAATGCCAACGTAAAAGTTAATTGCTCAAACTGAGCATACGGCCTCCAATTTTCGTAGAACTTGATAGGTAGTGAGAACTAGGCACGTGTGAATTGTAGAAAAGAACCATATGGGAGTCATAGTGTTGAATTGCTTGAAATGGTCTTGAGTGGTTTCTAGTTAAAATTTGGAACTTAGAAAATATAAGTCAGCTACTCAAAACGAGCATCTCGCCTTCGATGTCCATGGAACTTGACAGGTAACAAGGTTTACGCACAAGCGACTTATAGAAATGCACCACGTGAGAATCTAAGCGTTAGATTGCTCGGAATGGCCTCAGTTGATTTTTAGTTAAAGCTTGAAATTTAAGAATTTTCAAGTAGGAGTTAATTACTCAAACTGGGCCTTCGATGTTCATGAAACTTGACATATGGTGAGACCTAGGAACAATTAACTCGTAGAAATGAACAATATGGGAATCCGAGGGTCGAATTGCTCGAAATGGCCTTGGATGATTTTCACTTGTAATTTAGGAATTTCCAAGAATGAGTTAATTGCTCAAACTACGCATATAGCCTCCGATGTCCACAAAACTTGACATGTAGTAAGGTTTCGAATCAGTGACTTATAGGAATGAACCTTGCAAGAATTTAAGTGCAGATTGCTCAAAATGGCACTTGGTGGTTTCTATTTAAAACTTGAAATTTAAGAATTTCTAAGTAAAAGTCAACTGGTCAAACTGAGCATATGGCCTCCGATGTTCATGGAACTTGACGTGTAGTGAGATCTAGGCACAATTGACTCGTAAAAATAAACTACCTAGGAATCCGAGGATCCAATTGCTCAAAATGGCCCTAGGTGGTTTCTCATTTAAACTTAAAATTTAGGAATTTCTAAGTACGAGTCAATTGCTCAAACCAAGTATGCCGCCTCCGATGTTCGATCAACTTGACGTGTAGTGAGGCCTAGGCATAAGAGAATTATAGAAACAAATCTCATAGAAATCCAAGCATTGGATTACCAAGAACGGCCCCAGACGGTTTCTAGTTAAAACTTGAAACGTAAAAACTTTCAAGTACGAGTTAACTGCTCAAGCCAAGCATATGGCCTGTGATGTCCATAAAACTTGACGTGTAGTGAGGCCTAGGCACAAGTGACTTATAGAAACAAACCGTGCTAGAATCCAAGCATCAGATTGCTCAGAATGGCTCCAGATAGTTTCTAGCTAAAACTTGAAATTTAGGAATTCACAAATAGGATTCAATTGTTCAAACTAAGCAAGCAACCTCCGATATTCACAAAACTTGACGTGTAGTGAGGTTTAGGCAAGAATGACTTGTAGAGATGAACCACGTGGGAATTCAGGCATGAGATTGCTCATAATGGCCTATGGTAGTCTTGTAGTTAAAACTTGATTAATTTTGAAATTTTAAAAGTTGAATTTATTTATGAATTAGTTTTAAATTCAAATATTTTGTATCTGTAATTATTTAATTATTTCTAAATTAATTTTAGGTTTGATCGATGCGATTCAGACCCTCTACCTTAGTCGAAGGCCATTTGTTTTATTTTTTTTATAATAATTAAATATAATTGTATAACTTGTTTATGGATAATTTTTAATGGATAATATTGTTTATTCGATAATATTTTTATTAATTTGTTTTAGATAATTGAATTCTGTTGAGGCAAGTTATTGTATGTGTATTGGGTTGTTATATGTGTACTGGTTTTTTTCTCAACATTCGAATATTTATAGGCTTTTTAAAAAATATGGATGACTGCTTAAGGTGATCGATAAAAGGGAATAAACGATCACTTTTAGGCAATCACTAGTGAGCTTAGGCGCCAATTAGTGGATGATTGCTTATGACGGTCGGCACAATGGACAACTACTTGAGGCGATTGTCTATTGTAGTTCGTGATCCATTCATTAATGACTACCTTGAGGCGATCCATAAGCAATCATCTAAAGTATAGACGGCTGACTTGAGACTTTAGACGATCAGTTGTGGTGGTTGAGCATTCATTTGATTCCAGTTGTGTCACCCTTGCACGTGACTAATTCCCAACCTATGTGGCCTGTATGGTATTGATTATGACAACTACACTAAAAGAAACTACTATTGTGGGGGACTCAATTAGTGCATGCACATAGCTAGGTGTTAGGGGGAAGTAGGGTCAACACCTTGACCCTCCTTATAATATCATTATAAGCATTCCTCACATAAGAATGAACCCTAAGCACTCTAACTCATAGTGACAAGTCTCCAAATTGTCACACCCTGAATCTCGTGACTTGAGGGTTGAGTAAATAACAACACATACCATGCACATAACATCATTTTCTTGATCAGAGTAATGTAACCACCCTGGAACAAGATGCATAATAGTTAGCAATAATATATTAAAAGTAAACCAAGTCTTCACTAAGCCATGCCATCATACTTCAACATAACCCGTGAAAACAAATGAATTTAGGACTTATAGCCTTTACAGCCCAATTGTACAAATCTCCAAAATTAGATAAAATTTACAATCAAAATATTTAGAAAACTTAAGTAATTAAAATGTGAATGTCTACAACTGTAAATCAACTTCTAGTTCAATCAATATCCACCTATGACTCAGGTTTAGGACCTATAACACAATCTGTAGAGACGTGAGAACCAACCACTTTGTGCCCATGACGCATACTATCAACATATGTAATATGTAAAACAACAATTTGAAATACATCCATCATAATAAATCAATATCCTCGATATCAAAAGCCAAACATCAGGATCATCATCACAGTTAGTTCCATTTATTATCTTTCTTAACATTATCGTCATTGTTTTTCAATCGCATTTTTATTTCCACTTAAATCTACGGGGTGGGTACAAACAACATCATTGTTTAGGGTTCACTATTAGCCACAATGTACGTCTTTGTTAGGAGTCATGATTAACCACAATATATTAATGTTGTAGGCTACTAACCTACCAGCATGAATACCAATCCCTACACAGGTTTCGGATCTTTCAAACTTAGGGTAATCTTTGTATCCTTCCGATTTTCCTGTACCCCCTATCCTGTGTCACACTATTAACCATAAAGTCATTTTATCTCATTTATTAATCTTATACCATTAACATATTTTCATCTTTCAAATAATTTAACACACCTTATATAATAAATTCTTCTTTTATATTCTATTCTTAACTGATAATCAATGCATTAGAATTTATCCTTTCTTTTATTCAATTTTCAAATTCTTGCATAAGAGTTTAATAACATCAACATAGAAATCAAATATCATAAAATTTCAAACACCTTCTAATCACAACTATACTAACAAGTAACTCATTTCAAAATGTTAGGCACATTTTCTAAATTGTATGGTTTAGTTTAAACATGATAGGATATTTTAAATGTCATACATGTTCTAATTTTCATCGTTTTAACTCAAGTTTCTAGGTGACGAACTAAGATAAAAACCAAAACAACAATCTGGGAAAAAGGTGCACACACCCCTGTGTTCAACCCTGTGCGCATCCACAGTCTTACGCACCCCAAATTTAACCCCGTGCATACCTAAGGGTGTGTACCCCTCCTAGTTTGGTCGCGTACAACCCCAGTATGGCAGTGTATTCAAATGCGAGGCTCTGTTTTTGTTTTTCCCTAGTTTTCAACATCAATTCTTAAATTTTCAAAAGTATAGGGCTTTTTCCCTGAATTTCTTGTTTAAACAACATCATATAACTTAAGTGACACAAACTAAATAGTAAATTTATGGTTTCATAAAGTATAGAACATATTGCTATTACACAACTCTTTCTGAGTTCACCAACATATACATACATATATATAAGCATATCACTTGAGTTTTCTTCTACAACAAATACTTTAAACATCAAATAAATGCAACAATAATATTCTAGCACACTCTACATAACACACATGTAATTAAATTACAAGAATATCCCTATCTCATGCAAAGAAACAAAGAGATACTTACCAAAAAAAAAAAAAAAAAAAAAGAAACAAAGAGAATAGTTGGCTGAAGAAAAACTGTAACCTCACCGGTGAACCCGAAAAACTTTGTACACATCTTACGCTCAAACCATTGATCCTAACATTAAATTTTTATACTATTGTATTCAAAATAAATTCAATTTCATTTTGTAAATTTAATTTGAAAATGGTGAAAGTTTGGTATAATTACTTACTGTAGTTACTCATTGATCTCTCTCGATTCTCTTCCTCTCCTTCCTGACCAACCAAACCAACATACATATATTATATACACATATATCAAGCAAATGCTTAGAGCCCAAGGCTGCTACAACAATTTTCCTCCTTCACTCACTACAACAGAACACACTTTTACCGACCAAAAATTTGGCCGCCAAAGGCCAACATTTAGTCGTTGAAATATTTGCTGACCAATGACGGTTTGGTCGGCAACTGGTCGAGGAAAGGCAGTTGGGGATACTTTTAGTGACCAAAATATGATCTAGTCGACAAATGTTAATCTTTAGCGACCCAAGTTTAGTCGCCAATACAATCAACTCTAGCGACCAAATAGTCGCGAATATCTAAACTTTCAGCAACCAGTTGGTCGCCAATGACTGAGAGCTTCAGCAACCAGTTGGTCGCCAATGGTTAGAATAGAAAACAAAAGCAGATTGTCTTCAGCGACCAGTTGGTCGCCAATTACCAATACCTTCAGTGACCAGTTGGTCGGGAATGGTTAGAAATAGAAAAAAAAAAAACAGCAGATTGTTTCTCTAATTTTTTGGTTTTACCCCCTATTAATTATTTGTTTACCTATAATAATTCACAAAAATTATTCACCATGACCACAAATTGACCAATAAATAAATAAACATCCACTATCCAAATTAAACATTCAACACATTAAATTACATAAAACATATATACATATTTTCAAAAATTACAATGAGTTTCGATAAGTCTGTTTGATATCTATGATAGAACAATACTTAAACAATAATTCCCAAGTCAAAACTAAACTTCAACACCTATGATTGAGATATACATTTGTGAAAAACATCACAATAAGGCACATAAACCAAAACAAGACAAAATGAAGCAATTCTAGCTTCCAAAACTCACTAAGCAAGCAACCTCAACCGGGCTAGAAGTCAGCATCATTTGAAGAGGAAATCGCCAAAGGAATTGCACCAAAAAATGCCATCGTTAGTGCCACCAATGTGTAGCTAACAGGTTCACAAACCACACCTCTGCACAAGCATTCAGGAGAAGACCATCTGTACACCATCCTCACCTCAGCAATCTCCCAATGAGAAAAATTGTATTTCCAGCAGCTAGAGCATGAATTATTCTCCAAAATCAGCCAATTTCAAGTTGATCCAATCCTCACAACAAGTAGCAACAAACAAAAATTAAAATGGCAACAATAAATAATTTAACAACATTTTAAACATAACCAACATTCACCAAATATCTAGAAGAACTAAATGTAAGCATTACATTCCAAACCACAACCATTAGCAATCCACAAACCTCCTCCAAAATAACAAATACCTAGAAAATGACCAGCTTGAAAGATGCCAGCAAATTCACCACAGCAACATACCAATCAAGCAAAAATTCATAATATCCAACAAAGATAAGCAAAACAGATGGCATACTATTATTGATATATCATATTCAAACAACTCCAAGACTAACCAGCAAAACACTAAATGGCCTCACAACAAAACTATGAATACAAGTCTAGTCAATCACATTAAGCAAAAGACTTGAAGGTTTTTAGAACCACTACTCGAAGATATGATATAGCAGCAGCTTATATTTAAAACTATACACTACATGCTTAAAGCCCAGTACAATCAGATGAAATGATCTGTAACAATCAGACTTTGGTTGCAATTTTGCCAATAAAAAAGAACTAACTTGGGCCATGAACTCATAAGCGTGGTGAAAACACGAGTTAAAAAAGAACTAATTTGATCTACACTATATGTTTTGAAACTCATCCACGCAAGAAACTATTATGTTCAACATCAATACATCTAAAAAGTGAATATCTAACTAATATAAGTATTCTAAACTATTTAATGTAGGTGTATGTGAATTCAGAATTCTTTAATCAGTAACTTACCAAATTATGCTGATGTTCCCCCCAAACCATCTCCTCCAAATTTATCCCGCATCATTGCAAAAAAGTTGGTCAAATTGTTTCTGAGTCTCCACTTCTCGCGCCATCCTATCCTCTTCATACTTTCTCTTCTCCTCTTCATATCTTTGCATTCGCTCATTTTGTTCGACAATGAGTGCATTTTGCTCTTCAATTTCTGCCTTTAGTTTTTCAAACTCCTGATAAGTTGCTTTAGAAGATGTGGATCTTGTCGATGAGGATGGTTTTGGGCCCTTCCCAAATCCGAGCAAATAACCAGATCTTTCTCCAAGTACCATTTAAGATAGCTGCTTTGGCGTATAATGTGGGCCACCTGCCTCAATTGTCTCGATCTCACGCCTAACAATCTCATCCTGTACATATTTCAAACATTTAAAAAATTATTTTAAATAATATTAATGAGAAATTGAATAAAAAAAGAGATTTGTAAAAAATTAAGGATTGCACTTACATAATTTTCCCAACACTTTGGATGAATGTAGTCATTCTTCTTCTTGCTCCAATGAGTGTCTTTGTAAAACATTGAAAATGGGAAATCCTGATCTCCAAGTTTCTTAGTCTATTTAAAAAGCAACAATCGAAGTTAGTTACAATTTATTAAGTTATTAACAACCTCTAGTCACAATATGAGCATGTAAATTAAATTTATAAATCAAATATAATTATAAAAACCAACAATTTACCTGAAGGGATAATTTTGCGGGGAATGATTGGGATCCAGCTGTATGATTATACAACAGTTGAGCACGATTAATTTTGGCTTGGACCGCTCGTTTCTTAAAAGATAACTTAATTAGTAACTATCTACTTGTTTATAAATTGTTTAAAAATCAAATATTTGCTTAAAAAATTACCTTATGTTTTTCAGAACTCCACACAATGTCAATCATATACCTCCAGTCTTCTTGTCTTGCAGGGTCTGGGGCATTAGAATATGGATCCTTTCCATCTTTCAAAACATCCAAGTAATGTTGCTTTCACTTGAATCGCCAGTCCTTGTATATATAATAACACCTTTTGTCAATAGCATCCTGAACGTACTGTTCAGAGAGGTCCTTAATGTCAAACATTTGCTGCAAGATATCATACGCATTAGATACACAAACACACACATATATTTACACTAAATAAAAATACATAATCGGAAAAATGCATTACCAACACATTCTGGATGATGACATCCTTACTGCCCATATCAATTTCATTCCAAGCATTAACACCTTGTAATGGTGCCGAAAGATGAATATGGACCCCAAGTTGATTAGCAATCTTAGTGGCATTTTTCCCAATAAATGTACCTGCTATTGGGCAAACTTCAACCTCAAGCTTATTTCCTTTATTTTTACTCAATTCTCGCTGCATACTTTTGCCTTTTGTAGGGCCACGAGCACGCGATCTTATTGAGGAATCTTATATAATATTAAATAGTTAATAACAAAATAACTGTCAAATAATTAACAACCAAAATAAATAAATAAAACATACATAATTAAAAATAAAAATATAAAAACAAAAGTGTGAAAATTAATATTACTACTGCCAACGCAAAGCGATCCTCTAGATGCAGGTGTCTCTGCTGATGTAGGTGATCCAAGTGTCATTAGTCCATCGACATCATTTGGTGAGTCGGTCGAAGGCGTGACATCAGTACTTGAGAGCCGACTTAATCCTACTCTGCTACCAGCAGGCATATCTACAACTTTTATAACATTATATATTAGAAAACATCACGTAAGTAAATAATTTTTAATACATATATGTGTGTGTGGTTCTCTTTGGTTGTGTATGGGGGTGTCTTTATCTTTGGTTATGTGTGTGGGCCTGGCTGTAAAAGTTTTGAAAATAGGCTCTCCCTCTCTTTGTCTATTAGAATAAAGTTTTATACTAACGTGGAAGATGAATGGAAACCCACCTGAAATCTGAGTTTGAAGAAGCAAAAATTGACAAAAAATTCTAACTTGTTATGTTTGTTATGCCCACTTGAAGATCCCACCAAGGGATCAGAAACTCCAGCTTGTTCTGCTTCTTACTGCACACTTGCCACTATAGTATTGTTAGATTACTTGGAGAATTCAATAACTATCAAACATTAATAGCATTAAGATGAGAGCAAGATGATAGCAACATAGTTAAAACTGTCTTCTTCTCCTATGCAAAGTAGAAAAAATTCACCAAACAAATTGATGGTATTTTTTTAAAACAACAATCTCTTGTTTGTTCACAATGCTTCAATTCGAAGGGAACATGACATTTGTTTCATACAGAAAGCAGTCTCCAGCACATTACCACATTACAAGACTTCCAACAATTCCATTCCAACAAATTCACTTAGCAGCCAACATTCATAACTAGTTGGATTAAAATTTTGATACAGCCAGAAAGAAAGCAAATAATAAAAATAGCACCAAACCATTTGCAGCACATACAAAGAATAAAAATAGCACCAAATAGCAGTTCAATAACACAACAAAGACACTAACATAATAAAATAATCCTCACTGCAGCAGCAAGCAAGAATCAGCAACAAACAATAAAGCAGCAGATCAAAATACTAGTACCCAGCCCAGCAACACATGACAACAAACCAAACAAATAAAGAGCCAAATCAAAAGCAAAGAACCAGAAACCAAAGACCAGAACCAGAAGGCAACCTCTAGTTTGATAAGAAGTACATTTTGTCCATAAGAAGTACATTTTATCCCCTCTTTGATAAGTAAATGTGTCATGAAAATAACTAGGAGTGTAGCCTCTGTGCTTCTCACCAAAATTGAGCTCTCCTATAAAATTAATAAGAGAAAAAAAAAAAAAAAAAAAAAAAAAAAAACAGCCACAAACCCCTTATCTAATACATAGGTTTTACAAGCCAAGTGTTCATCATCCTCTTTAAATGGCATGCACCTCCCCAATATAAAAAATCAATTCTGTAAAACAGAAAAAGCTATTAGTTCTTTTATGCAACTGTTAGTTCTTTTATCTTCTCTTATTTGTTTTTTGCTTTTATTTTTACCCTTTATAAATTCATGTCATTTTGGACTTGCAAGTGGCAACACAACATAATACAAACATTGATGTACTAGCAGGTTTGTTTTTGCTCTTAACTAAATTTGTAACTACTGTTGTTTACATTTTTGTGGCTTATTAAAAAAGAGCTCTTAACTAAGGCAAAAAATAAATAGAAGTAATATATAAGTATTGTTCTCTCATCATCTTTACCCAGCCTTCTTGGGATTTTTGGGCTTGGAAATGTGCTGGATGATAATAATATCTGCTAACAAAATAGTAATTTACAAGGTCAAAGCTATTTACAAGAGGAAATGGATCATGTTTTTTATGGCAGTGAGTTCCTACAACAAAATAGTAATTATGGCAATTCCTAAGAAGAGCTTTAACCTTGCAAGAAGCTCTAAAAAAGGATCATGCTATAGCAAGGATTCATACATGCTAGCCATATACATCTATACCAAATGCTATTAGTAAAGGTTAACTTCTTTTATACAACTTAAGCAACATGGATACAGATACTTACATGGAATACGGATAAGAGATGTGTATAGACACGGATAGGAAAATTTTCAAAAACTGAGAATACAAATATAGTAAATAAATAGCAAAAAAATAACAAATTTTGATGTTAATAGTTTTGGATACTCAAATTTTTTGATTTGTGCTTATTAGGATTGCTTACCAAATTGTAATGCCTTCTATTTACATCTTGAAAAGCAGTAGTAGCTTGTAATCTTCTAGCCTTCCTACTCTATAAGCTATCTGTCTTGGAAGAAAATGACACCACATTACACAAAGTATAATGTAAAGAAAGCAACAAAACCCTAGCTAGCTTTATACCCAGTACAAAATGCATGTAAGGGCAAAATTAATGAATATTATACCTTATCAGGAGAAGCAAACTTAGAAAAATTGAAAAATGGGCCTATCAGTCTACAGGGCAAAAATAAGGGTGTCATATTGGTACCTCCAAAAGCATTAGTTCATTTTACTAGCAAAGAGGTAGGCATTTTGCTAATGGGTAAAAAAATTACCTAAAAAAATATAAAAGAAATATAGCCAAACTGAGCATAAAAGAGAGAATTCGTGTAAGATACATTACATCTAAAAAATAATATACCATAAAATCAAGGTTCCCCATTGTAATCATTGTTAGATTGAGAATCATACTCAGATTCAGAATGATAAAGGAACTCATCCTCATCGACATTGTCCTCTATATAAACAAAATCCTCCTCCTCGTCACATATGAAATTATCAAGCCCAACACATTCATCACGCGTTCGTCTCTCCGTGTTAATGAAGTCATTTTGAACAATTTCAGCTTCAATATCATTTCTACATAGCTCATCTCCAATTTGATCTTCAATGACAATCGGAGGAACATCTGTGGTTTCATCTTGTTGGAACACATCACTTGTTTCATCATTTTCGGTGGTTTCCTCACTCATTTTTTCTGGTACATCCCAAGTTCCATGTCGTTGAATACGTTGTACAACTTTCCAATTGTGGCCTAATTTCGTATCGTTGACATAAAAAACTTGTTCCACTTGATTTGGTAAAACAAAAGGGTCCTCTTTATACCATCTACTTCCAACATCTACAGTAGTGCGATGTGCATCTGTGAATAAAGTCTTAGTACTTCCAGTATTGAACCATTCGCATTGAAACAAAACCACTCGATGATCAAACATATATCTTAACTCCCATACTTTACACAAAAACCCATAAAAGTCATGAGTTTGTCCCTTATGGTCTCCTTCCACTACCACTCCACTATTTTGACTTTTTCGACGACTTTCCAAGTCCTTTGTATGGAATCGAACACCATTAGATATGCAACCTGAATATAAGCCTATTATTGGATTAGGGCCATTAGCTAATGACCATAATTCATCACTAGCTTCTGGCGACCCTTGAGATCTCAGGTGATTCATCTACATAATGTAAATACTGCACATTAATTGATGTTGAATTTAATTAGGTGAATAAATTAGAATTTAACATATTACAACTATATCTTACGCGGCATTTAAACTAATTAGGGAATAACTCCATTTGCCTCTTCCTGATGTCTCTCGTGCTTTCATTCTCCAAAATATGTTTGTGCTCCCTATAATAATAAAAAATATGTATAATAAAAGTTTTAAGTAATTATAAGATTTTAAAACAAGAAAGACGTATATAAGAAAACGTACTCTAAATATGGGTCTATTTTAGAATTATTGTACAGGACAAACCAATGCGCCATCTCCCGTTCTTTAATGGAAACATCAGGTGGTCGATACATTGGAAGAATAGGACGAACACTCTGAGTGAATATTGCCAACCCAGGGCCACGGTCACCACCATCATCATTCCGGTCTTCTCTATTGAACACAGTTTCGGTCTCGTCGAGATACATTGAGCAGAAGGCAAGACATTCTTTCACAACATATGCCTCTGCAATTGAACCTTCTGGACGAGCTCGATTCGTGACAAACTTTTTCAATGTACCAAGAAACCTTCCATATAAAAAAGTTAAAAGCAAAAATATGTTATACATTAGACATTTATCTTAGCCTTCAACATATAATCCCATAATTGAAAGTAGAGAATATTACCGTTCAATTGGGTACATCCACCGATAATGCACTGGCCCCCCGAGTTTGGCCTCGTGGGGTAAATGAATAGGCAAATGAACTATGACATCAAAGAATGCCGGAGGAAATATCTTCTCTAACTTACAAAGAATCAAAACAATACGTTCCTCTAATTTTTCAAAGTGACTTAAATTCAATGTCTTAGGACATAATTCTTGAAAAAAATTGCCCAACTCAAACAATGGAGTACAAACATCCTTGCTAAGGCATCCACGCATCCCAACTGATAGAATTTTTTGTAATAGCACATGACAATCATGACTTTTAAGACCCGATAACCTGCCATCTCTTGTGTTTACACATCTGGAAATGTTTGCTGCATGTCCATCTGGATACTTGATAGATTGTACAAAGTCTAAGAACCTTTGTCTCTCTTGCGAAGATAGTGTGAACAATACAAGAGGCATTACTAGTTTGCCATCAGGACGCTCCTTACAATGCAA
This sequence comes from Vitellaria paradoxa, assembly GCA_019916065.1. Classification (NCBI taxonomy): domain Eukaryota; kingdom Viridiplantae; phylum Streptophyta; class Magnoliopsida; order Ericales; family Sapotaceae; genus Vitellaria; species Vitellaria paradoxa. The sequence goes on along the minus strand of CM034241.1, from coordinate 20,018,247 downwards.
AGTTTTTCTAATTTTCATATCTTTTAAGTCCATACGAGCTTTTGGTGTATCTTTGTTCTTTCCATGAATGCTCAACAGTATGCCAATTAAATTGTCACATATATTTTTTTCTATGTGCATAACATCAAGATTGTGCCTGAGATTGAGTGTCTTCCAATAGGGTAGCTCAAAGAATATGCTTTTTTTATTCCAATTCAGGTTCGATTTCTTGCTACTAGCTGCTTGAGATTTGCTCATCATTTTTTGCCTCTTAAGATTGTTTGGATGCTTCCCATATGGCTCAAACGTACCTGCCAATACTTGTTCAAATATCTGTTCTCCAGTTAAGACATGTGGTCGTCGTCGATTCTCAACTTTACCGTCAAAAAGCTTGCTCCTTCGCCAAGAATAGTCTTCAAGAAGAAAACGACGAGCACCCATGTATCCAATCTTACCTCTCAATGACTGGGTTGAATGTTCCTCATTACAATTAGGACAAGGCATATACCCTTTTGTTATCTACCTTGATAGATTACCATAAGCTGGAAAGTCATTAATAGTCCACATGACAGCTGCACGCATTTGAAAGGTGCATCCCGATGATGCATCATAAGTGCATGCACCATTTTCCCCACAAATCCTTCAACTCATCAATTAATGGTTGCATATAAACATCAATGTTTCGACTTGGGGCTCTTGGTCCTGGAATAATTAATGACATCATGAAAAATTGCTCCTTCATACATTTCCATGGTGGAAAGTTGTATGGTGTAAGCACTATAGGCCACATACTATATGAATTGCTCATGTGTCCAAAAGGATTAAACCCATCGGTGGCTAGGCCTAGCCTCACATTTCTTGATTCTCTTGCAAATTCAGGATATACTATGTCAAAATTCTTCCACTCATCGCCATCAGCAGGATGCCTTAATATCCCATCATCAACTCGCTTCTCCTTATGCCATCTCATATCTGGAGCCGTTTTCCTCGACATATACAATCTTTTCAATCTTGGTGTAAGTGGGAAGTATCTTAACACCTTGTGTGCAATTTTCTTATCAGTTCTACCTTGTGATTTATATCTAGAAGTCTTACATACAGGACATTTATCTAGGCTTGCATTCTCCTTTTAGAAAAGTGCACAATCAAATTTACAAGCATCAATGCATTCATATCCCAAGCCCAAATCACGTAACAATTTCTTGGCCTCATAAACAGTCCACGGAACCCTCTCCTTACAGTTAGGCAAGAGTTTCTTTAATATTTTAAATAAATAGTCCACAGATTTGTTGCTCCACTTAAACATCACCTTTGCATGCATGATAGTGATAATGAATGATAACACATTATACTCTTTACAACCAGGATATAACTCATGCCGAGCCTCATGTAATAGCTTGTCGAAGTTTTGGACATCACCAACTTCTATGCCATCAAGACTTCCTTCTGTGTCATGATCACTCATAAAGTTTCCGAAATAAATATCTTCTAACATATCGGGAATTTCATCACCATTTTCCTCTACTTCATCATTACGTTCGCTTTCATCACCATCATCATCCATGAGATCATTTTCTAGATTGGATGAACTAGTAGCAACGTCTTCACCGTGATGTAACCAAGTTGTGTATGTTGGTGACATTCCTCTTAAGAATAAATGGTACTTCACTATATTAATGTCAATGTATGAAATATTCATACAGTTCACAGATGGACAACAGATTTTTCCATCTAATCCAACGCTTGCACTAGGAAATTCAATGAATGCATTAACCCCAACTCTATACTGATCGCTTACTCGATCTTTAAGTTTCATCCAACTTTTATCCATTTTTGCTGACCTACAATAAATAATTATAAACATAAAAGTTATGAAGTCCAATTAAAAACATTCAAAACAATCACATAACTGATTAAAATGTTTTATACAGTGAATAGATGTTCACTACAAATCTCTAAATCTTAAAAACTTTAAACCCTTATCTCATATCTTTTAGCAAATATTAGTGAACTTTTTGAACGAATGGGAACCTTCCTAAGAGGTGGCTGATTGGTTGTTGATCATCAAATCAAATCCTTTGAATTGGGACTTTGGCATTTGAAAGCTACCTAGGCCATGTAATTTGGTTTTCATCAGTATTTTTTATTACTCCCTTTGCTTCTTGATTTACTAACACTCTTAGATGTTTTGTGTAGGTTGTGGAACTCGGCAGCAAGTGATAACCATTTGTGGTACTTGCAACATTCTATTTACTTGGAGATTCCACTAAACGTTTACAGGTTAGAGGGCTGCAGAAGCATGTAATGCTTGAAATTGATGAGTGTATACCAGATCCAAATGATTTTCATACTGGAACTAGTATTGATTGGAAAGACACGTTTAAAAGAGACTATAAAGGTATATACTGATCTAGTTTCTTTCAAGCATCCAAGCTGGTCTGAGCTTGTCCCTACGAGGTCAATCCTAACCCCCCCAAAAAAGCAGCCACTGATGATCCTAGTGAGTCGAGCCTACAATGAACCTTCCTAATTCACTAGCACGCATAAAGTTTTCAAAAAAACCAAAAAAAAGTAAAATATGGGATTAATATGATGTAAAAGTGATACGTCACAAATTTAATTGGTGGGAATATAAAAATTTTTTAAACTTTTTTGAATTTTTTAATTGTTTTTTAGATCCAAACAGACCCTTAATTTGCATACCCTAAAACTTGCCATCTTTTAAGGTCGTAGAACCACAATCCCACCACGTCATATAAGAGTTTTCTACCCATCTAAAGCATTGAGCTGAAAATTAAAAGATAGTGGGGGAAATTTTGCTCAACAGAAGTTGCTGAAAATTAATTAAAGAAGCTCTTTCTTTCTTGAAACTGTGAAGATTTGACTTTTATATATGATTAAAAAACTCAGTTTAAAGAGAACGACAGCCACTACAAAGATTTTGTGAGAACTTTTTTTAGGTTAACCTAGTTGCCTATGTTCAATATATTGAGAGATTGATGTTTACGTTACGGGTGTAGATTGCGTTAAAAAGGGTAAGAGTGTTGCTAGATATTTATTCACTTAGCTAGGTTTGAAAGTTTTTATATGAATTTATTTGGCGCGTAAAAAGAACTAATTTTTATAGTTAGTGAAGTTAGAAATTTCTACGACTTGCACCCATGAACTTGGTCATGGATGCGGGCATTTTTCTTTTCAACTGAGCTAGCCATTTTTTCTGCTTTGGTTTAAATTCAGTTGTTATTTGTTTAGTTGACATGGTTGTATCTGCAAAGTATGCTTAGTAATTGAAAAATGAGAGAGGTCTTTGTGGCAGTTGTGTAGTAATAAAATGGCTAAGTTGACAACTTCTCACTCTAGATCTTTCTCTCTCTAAAACCATGGCTTCCAAAATAATCCATTACATCCTAATGCTCTCTTGTCACCTTCCCAAATCCTTAACCAGCACTCTGCAAATGCATCAAATCCATGTAAAGGTTCGGGTAGAAGCATCAACCAAAATCGCCCAACTATTGAGGATGGAAGAACTAATGTTCACAACTCAACCGTAGCATCCAATTCTTGTAAGGGTTCGGGTAGGAGCACCAATGAGCATAGCCCGAGTACTAATGGGGACAAGGTTTCATCCTTTCTCACTCCTATTTTGCTTTCTAGAGAAGAGAAGATAAAGGTCGTACTCAAGCCTTCCTCTTCAACTCCAAGCACACCAGTCACCAAACATAAGCCTTACGCTCATCGGAGCATAGAGGAGCTTAGGGCCGAGATTTCTAGGATAAAAAATTTCACCTTTAGGATGCCCAAATCTGCCACAAATGAAGACATTGGGACTTATTCCTCCATGTCCAGCTTACAAGGAATAGATATGCAAGGGGAAGAAGGTTCTTGTCTTTTAGAAGAAAAAGGAATGGCATCCTTCGGAGGGAGTATGAAGAGCAAACCCAAAGGAGAAACAATGGAAGTTGAATGGCCTAATGAAGTTAAAGAAGGAGGTAAGGAAGCAGATTTGCAAATGCTCCGGTCCCACCAAATGGCTAATTTAGTCCTTACTGCTAATGTGATGAAAGATACTCTTATGGAGAAAGAAGGTACGAGCACTATTGAGAATTTTCCTCCTAGTTCTTCTGGAACTTCTTCTTTACTCCCTTATTCGGCTTCACAAGATCTACCAATGAAGGAGACCCATGATAAGCTTCCTGGTATGCCACTACAAAACCACAACTCCTATTGCCCGGTCAATTACTTATAACCGGGTACAAAACCCCTCTCACCAGATAAAGACAAAACCTCACTGCCTGACACCTAACTACCAATGTTACCAAAAGACAATGCCCTTGAACTTATTAAATTACCTTCGTGTAAAGACCAAGCCAGCCCGGCCCGCAAATTCAAAACTCCAAATTGGGCGCCTTATTCTCCTTTAAAAGACCCTAATCAGCCAGCTATCACTCTACAAATAAACCAAACTATAACCTCCAGCACAGTTCCCCCAAATGAAACCAATTTTTCTCTTGATATGGGCCCCTTCCCTTCCCTCGACGAATTGAAAACTTTCACTATCCAGCCCACCAAGGTAAACCAAGTAAATCCACCTTAGGAAATAGACCAGTTAAACTCTAATAGCCCAAACCCACCAGCAAAGACCACCTGGGCCAACCTATTTAATGCTAACGGAATTAAAACAAATGGCTTGCCACTGAAATTTATCCAAGAACCTTCATCTGACCCAAACAATCAAAAGCCATGTGTCTCGGTCACCCTAGATGAAGTAGAGCATGAACTTGCTAAGTGGAAGTCAACCCTCATTGGATATGTGGTAGGTGCCAAACCACCATATAATTAATGAAACAATTCGTTGAAAGAAGATGGAGGCCCTTCGGGCAGATTGAAACAATGATACTAAGTAATGGAGTTTTTTTGTTCAACTTTGAAAATGAGGAGTTAAAAATGAAAGTCATGGAGATGGGGCCATGGAGCTATTTTGACAAGCCTTTAATTATCAAACCTTGGTCTCCAAATTGCTCATATGATAAGGAAGAACTTGGTTCTATTCCCATTTGGATTAGATTCCCATACTTAAAACTCCACTTGTGGTCAGAAAGGATACTAAGTAAGCTTTCAAGTTGCATTGGAAACCCACTTTTACTAATAAGATGACTGCCACCAAGGAACGTTTAGTTTATGCAAGGGTGTGTGTAGAGATTTCACCAATGGCTGAGCTTCCACAATGGATTGAAGTCAAGGACCATGATGGTATGGTGTTTATGCAACAAGTTGAATATGAATGGACTCCTAAGGTCTGTAAACAATGCAAGAGCATCAATCATGGAGTTAATAATTGCCCCAAGGTAACTAGAGCTGAATGGAGACCAAAGCCTACCCATAATAGCATGCAAAAACAGTACTCTTTGACCTCTAATCAAGGGCACACCTCATCAAATTGGCCTCAACCGATTTATGCAGGAGAATCTTCCAAAGTTGTTGAAACTAGAAACAAATTTGCTGCTCTTGGAGAGGACCATTTAGAGGAACAAAAGACTGATCAGCCCAAGTCAAGTGAGAACAATTCAGCCCAGCTACAAACACTTAACTTGGATGAGCAAAACAAGACTACAACTGGATTAATTGGCGTAGCAAACTTTGGAACCAATCAATTCAATACCTTGCTTGATCAAAGAGCTGCCATAGTACCTTATCCTAGTCCTTTACATGGGATTAACTCCCCTAATGAAGCAGCAAAAGTATTATGGAGTCAGGTAGATGATCAACCAAAAAATGCTGATAATTCTCAAGGCTTTATAATGGATGGAATAGGACTTCCTAAGCATGAAGATTTGCAGGCAATGGAATCAAATGTCTACAGCTCACCAGACAATCAAATAGAAGCTTCTATGGAATTTCAAGATGATGGTAGCTGCTCAGTAATTGAAATAGATGTTGAAAAATAGGAACTCACATTATCAAAAACTCAAATGAAAAAGAAAGCAAAGCTCCTCCATGCCCTTGCACGAAAGGATAAAGCTTCTCCAGCTAAGTCCCATTCCCACTGAATTTCTACATGAACTTGGCCGCATGGAATACTAGGGGTTTGAATCACCCCTCAAAACAATCAGAAGTTAGGAAAATTTTTGCACCCTAGATGAAGATAGAAAAAAGCAATCTAGCACTTACAAATAGAAGGCAGAATATTCTTGTAAAAGTTAAATATTTTGTAATATTAGGATAGGCCTGGTGTGATATTGCAAGAATACATTTTGATCACCTTGTAAACCGAGGGTATGCCCTCTCGATGATGTAAACTTCTCCCATTAATCCAAATTTATACACACTTACTTACCAAAAAAAAAGTTGTGTAGTAAGAGCTGCCAAACAAAATCAAGGAGAATCCAAAGCAACATAATTCCCAATTCTAAAATTCAAAGTAGAGAACAAATTCAACAATCCAAACATACAAATTAAGATTTGACAATTAAAAACAAATTAAGATTTTTTTTTAAATTAATTTGCTACTAAGTATTTAAATTGTGTTTTAAACATATTAGGATTTGGTCTTGCTGCCTCAGACTCTCAGTGCATCTGTTTTGACCAGTGCCTTATGAAAGGAACCAGATTCATTTTTCTAAATAGTCCCATTTGGTGAGTTCCTCATGTTGCAGGAACCACAATGGCTCGTGTTGCTGGCTGATAATTTTTTCATACTTTCCCTACGTTGTATTAAAAAAGCAATCTGATTAATAGTATAAGGTTGGAAAGTTTTTGGTCCTTTTCCCAAATTAGTGGCTCGAAGCCTTTAAAGTTACAAATTCCGAGATAGCATTCATTTTGACTCCCCCTACAACTTAACTAGCATATGTCTCTATCACTTGGGGCTCAATTACATGGTTCCATTTCCCCATTTTTGGTAGCATGAGTTTTTTAAATTCCAATTCATGGGAGAAAACAATTCATCTGGGTCTCTTTGGAAAATACTATTTTACCATAATTTTATTATTCATTCATTTATTTACAAAAACATTCACTTTAACGATGTGGTTGCACCAATTATCTAATGAAACAACATTTTAGTGGAATATTATTTACATAAAAAGCCACGTTTCCATTTTTTGAATGCACATTTGACATTTTATATTATACTTTTTTATGACAACTATTGAAAATGAACAAAGTAGGATCAAAGTAAAGTATACATATACTACTCCATTCCTCAGGTGATATAGAGTAGAAAATATATTTTATTTGCTTCATACTCTCTTGCATGTAGAATCTCTTATAGGCAATTCCTTTGCAATACCAGACATAAAGGTGGAGCCACACTGCAAGTTGTGGTGGGCTCTAGCCCAGTGCAACAAAAAAAAAATTCATTAAGTAAATTTTGAAAAAAAAAAAGAATTAACCTAATCTATTTCTTAAACTATCCATTCCATTACTTGAACAGCTTAACTTTACTCGACTCTCTATGAAATTTCAATTTATTGAGTTTTGACTAACCGCGCATGATATTGTGTAATTTTGGTTCCACCTCTGACCAAACAATTTATATAAAGTCAAATTAAATTACCATAGGTAATTGAAATGAAGCAAATGTTGGTCAAACTATCACCTAAGTAGATGCAGTTGACAGATCCTAGCCCCTAATTCTCCCTTACCAAGAAAATCTATTCATTCGGGATGCCAAGAAATTCTCCTCTTAGATTTAAGACCTCTTCCTCCAAAGATGCTTTCACATATTCACCATATTCACTTGTATGGAATCAAGAAAAAAGCTAAACTATATGCATCAAGAAATCGAACCTTAAGTCAATTCATCTTTCTCAAGTGGGCTTTCAGTCAATAAAAGAACAACAAAATCAAATTTAATTTAGGTTTTCAAATTAAATAAAAAATTATTGCATGTCTGCAAATGCATATGTATATGTATGTATAGAGAGACAAAGAGAGAGAGAGAGAGAGAGAGAGAGAGAATAACTTACTTTGGAAGCCGAACGGCAGAGTTGAGAGAAAGGACAATCGGCGGGAGCAAGCTTCCAGCTGCCGGAGGAAGAGGAGAATCGGCGTACTTTGATGGAAGAAAGGGGTTCTCAATGTTTTCTGCACATGGAAAATAGGCACAGACCAAATAGGGAAGAAAGGAAACATGCTGGGTGTACTGCTGAATTTGGGAAAAGGGTCCAGTATTACCGACCGATCGGTCGGGCAAAGGAAAAAAAAAATTTAAGGACCTCTCTCGCCAGTATCTGGTCGCCAAATCACTCAAAACATGGCGCGGAAAGAAGATGCCAGGGTATTCATGCTATTAGCGACCAAGTGGTCGCAGAAAGTGGATGCAACTTTATTTTTACCAATAACAAAATATTTAATATTACCGACCAACCCGTCGGGCAAAAGTGGAAACTAGACTCAAGACCTTTCTTGACCAGTAATCTGGTCGCCAAAAGTATCCAAACATGGAGTGGAAAAGAGGTGCGTAGTTTTTGTGTTATTAGCGACCAAGTGGTCGTGGAAATTATGCCTTACGTTTCACCGACCAAATATGTTAGTCGAGGAAAATAAATATTTGGTCGCCAAAAGATTTGCTGGGAACAAAAAATTAGAGCCAAAATTTTTTTCAATTGCCGACTAGGTGGTCAGTGAATGTTATTATTCGGCGACCAAATATTTTTTGGTCGGTAAAATTAGTCGCCGTTTATGTGCATTCTTGTAGTGACTATAGGCCTAAGAAAGAAAAGACGGACAAAACTTATATGGCAAATCAACCTGACAAACAAATGGATGGATGATCTCAAACTTGGTTGGGCACTAGCTTCGCATGCACTCGAGGAAGTCTCCTCTTGTGCACTTGAGACCTCCCTTCTTAGGCTAACTGTGCATCCATTACCTTTTTGGGCCCAATTTCACTTCAACCTAACTTGTTTTAGCTACATAATCTAAGACCAACCTTCTCAGGTGTAACCCAAATGAATTTTATTTACTCCTTTTTCTTTCTACATAATTCCAAAATTACAAAATTATAAAAATTAAAATTTCCAGGTTATCACAATCTCCCCTTCTTATAAAAAATTTGTTCTTGAAATCTATTATAATTAATATTCACATAATTCTAAAAAACAATTATAGATATCTCTTTTGTATCTTAGATTCACGCTCCCAAGTAGACTTTTTATCATCATGATGCTTCCAACGTAAGCAGGATTATTAAAAATTAGCTCATTAAATAATACTTCGATCCACAAATTAGCAAATCAAAAACATAGATATCCATACTTCCATTGTGCTATTCTAAACTTAGCAACTAATTCAATGGGTCCCTAAATAATTTATAATAACAACCCATTCCTCTATCCCATATTGCACTATCATCATATACCTATCTGAATTTCCACAATGTTACACCTAATCATTTGCTAAGATAAAATCCTTTCATTAACAAAATTAAACTTTAACATTTCCTTTGTGTCACAATATTGATATTCCCTCATTTGAATTTCTATAACATTTCTCATTTAAATATTTTAGGATTATTTTTCCATCAATTTCGCCATCTGATTTATATTTATACTTCTTCTTCAACAATAATTCTTTGTACAAATGTATTTCAACCTATTAATGCATCAACACACCACCCACCCTCCATCATCTCTTAATTACACAACCAGGATAATAGGAATACACACTTTTGCTATCACACATCTACAACACAGCACCCTTACTTCTAGGGTTTTCTTTCACTTTATCATATTATTTAATATCTCTTTCTTTCTTCAATAATTCTTATCTTGATTCATCATTTGCTATTATTAACCACTTAATCAATAATTTTAATTAATCACGTTTTGAAAATACCACTGATCTTTTCAACTAAAACAGATATACCAATCAAATAGTAGAAGTTAATCTTTAAAATTTCTTATATAGAGTCACAATCCCTAAGACATTTTATAATAAACTCCTAGATTAAATTAAACAATAGACCCCTTGTTATCAATTCTAATTTCTTCCTCATTTATCATAACCCTTTACTTGTCTGTATGTTCAGCATAAAATTCTTAATTCTAATTATACTCAAAGTAAATCATAGCACCATCGTGCTTAAACTGATCGTATTAGAACATTTAATCAACTAATTGTATGGATCCAAATTAATCATCTCAAAGCCTGATAAATATGATAATTCTTGTATAATTAATACCTCCAAATATTTCCAAATTCTTAGTTAGAACTTTCAAATATTTGTCAAAATCTTTCATTTCTAATTTTCTCTACTATCCTTTATCTCACAACTAAAATTCTATAAAATTTCTATTAACCGTTTGAAGCCTCAATATCTACTATATACCAAATAACTGACTAAGCATAACCAAATTAATCAACAAATTTGAGGTTCACAATTTATCACGTAAATGTACAAATTTTAGCTCCCATCATCATATCAATTATCAATTACCTGTAAGTGCCACAAGTACACAAATCAATCTCTAAGATTCATTACTAATTCTCTTGACAATCTTCTTAACTTGTTGCAACTTTTAATATATATTTTCTTTATGCTCTTTTCAGATGGTAAGCCAGATATATCTTCGAAAAACACCCCTAGAAATTCACAAATATCACATTGTATTTCATTTCATTTCATTTCATTAGTGATGAAAATTTCAATCCATTATTTCTTTTGGTGCCATCAAGATGTATCAAAATCTCAAATGATTAAACTCCCAAGCCTCTCTTCCCAAAGCCCATACACAATAACCACAATCACTTTGTTTTTGAATTTTATTTATCTATTTATGGTTACACTTCTGTACACAACACTTTGGCTAGAAAACTATAGATATCATATTTTTTTTTTATAAAACTAGTCTCACTATTGGAACCCCATAACCCCCTATCCATATTATCAATGTCATTCCTGAATAATTCTATCTCTAGAAATTTATTTCTTTATCATTATAATTCTCATTCCAAAGAATCTTAAAATCACAAACATTTCCTTAAAAACTTTACTGAAAGCTACTCTAACAAAAATAAAACTCCTTGACCTCTTATCTAAAGCATCAACCATTATATTGGTCTCACCCGAATAATATTGAAGAATTTAAGACCAAAATATTCCTAGTACTCCATTCAATTACATTACCTCATTGTCAAATCACATGGCATATACAAATGACTTTGGAATTATTGTGTTTTAAGTAAACTCTAAACTTTTCTATCATTCCATTAACACCATAAAGGCTTTAATGTAAAACTACCACAGTTAATTCTTAATTAAGTATGGGTCATTCTTCTCATGTGATTCAACTACCTTAACTTTTGTCGTCATCTGATTATTGTGCATTAGCATATAACCTAAATTTTCTCATAACCCATTGCAATATCCAGAGTAACCCCTTTCATAGGTACAAGTAACTAACATAGAGCTTTGGTCAACTTATGCCTCAGCTCATAAAATGTTCTTATTAACTTGAGTCCACCAATTTCTAACTCTTTCCCAACTTAATCAAATCAATAAGTCTATCAGCTAAGATATATCCTAAATAAGGCAGTAGTCGTAACTCGTCAAACTCACAAAAATTGGATATCAAACACAACCTCAGTTTTACTCAGCTAATACAATTGAAACCTTTAGAGGATTTATTACATTACTTGATCAAATATCACTTGACCCTAAACTTTATCTCAACAAACCTAACCCATACTTACTATTCTTAATGCATAACCATTCAATCAGATCACCAATGACCGCTCTCTAATTTGGTAGTGGCTCACTCTCAAGTATAAGAGGTCGATTGAGTTTAGTCTAGGTGAGTCCTAGGTCATCTTCCACAGGGAGCAAGGGGGTAACTAAATCTTTGGAAAACTTGGTTTCGAAAACACTTGCGAAAATCTTAAAAAGAAAAGATGAAAATCTTTTGGAGTTTTTGAATAGGTAATTAAACGGATGATTTGAAAGTAATTGAAAAGATGATTTGAACATTTAAAAACACAAGTTAAACTAACAAAATGAAAACACTAAGAATAGAAGCAATTTGAAAAATTAACAAATGATGTGAATTGTGCTTAACAATTAGGTGAATGAAAATACTTGGCTTTAACCTAGTCCTGTAATGTCCTCGAAGGCTTGAACTCGAATATGTAATTAACTCAACCTAATCTTTATACATGTAAGATTAGGCCGGAAGATTCAACATTAGAAAACCTTATTTCGTTAATAAATTGTGATTCCAGGGTTTTGAAGTCATGTTCGAAATCACCGGGACATGGAATTGATCTCCAATTCACGCTAGTGTAAACAGAGATCAAGTGTATCACAGGTTTTCGTTTTCGAAATTTAACCTAGAATTACAATTATTACGTTGTCATTCAAAAGAAATAAATCCATTTCACTTTGCATTATCCGAGTCCAAGACCTTCGATTTCATTACGATCTTAGGTTAAAACCAAGAAAAGCCCTAGCCTAGCATAGCTAAAAACTTGGACAAAGCAATTCGAAAAGAAAAACATTTTTTATCATGCAACAAAACCCAAAAATGAAATAGATTGAAAGGTTTAAAATGGGTTCGAAAATAATTCAATCACAAACGAAGACTACGAAGACTACGAAGTACTACGAAGCAAGAATAACAGACAAAGCTATAGAGAATAGTAAAACTTTAATTCAAATGAAGTAACAAGTAGAACTTACAGATTAATCTTAATACAAAGATGAAAGAAAGCTTGAACAATCCAAAGTAAAATCAAAACCTTAACCCTAATCTAAACTAAACTAAGAAAAGAGAGGAAGTATGTAGGGTTTCAACTCCGCCTGAGTACATCAGAAAGTTTCCCTTTTATATCATTACATAATTCAAAGGCATAAAGGTAAATTTCAACTCAAAACTTCATTCTGAACGTGTGCTGGAAAAGACATCACGGGCACCCAAGGGCAGGTGTGGGGCGCCCATGCTAAGTTCTGCCCAAATCATGCTCTCGGTGGGCACCCATCTGATGAATAGTGGGGCGCCCATGACACCTGTTGGGCGCCCATGGTTGAGGTGGGGCACCCGTCTGCAACTACAGTGAATAGTTCTTCTTTTATAGCTTTCTGTCCCTAACTTCCGATGCGATTTTGACCCTCAAGATTATTGATTTGGGCTTTGTCTAAAACACGAAAGTTGTAGCCCTTCAAGTCTTGTTTCTAACCCAAAAAGAATGGCACCATTTCGAGTTGTGACGAAAAAGTTATGGCTGGAAAACTGAGAGGGTGTTAAGTTGGAACTTCAACCGCACACCACTTCAACTATTTTGAACTTCAAACCACTTTCTTCTCCTTGGCACCCATGGTAGTTGATCTTATGCCTTGGGATGGCTCTTGGAAGTTGAAGAAGTCTTGGGAGTCTTTGTACTCTTCTTGCACTTTCTTATTTTGGCTTACCTTGGCTCCTCCTTACATGCAACCTTAGTGTTGTTTGGGCCAAAAACACCATATTATATCACCTGAAATATACACACACCAAGAATGCATGGAAATGAGATAATCATGCTAACACATTGCCAATAATAACTGTAAATTCATAATTAGCATGCTCAATTTATATTAATTGTACAATATGCATGCTAATCAACCAAAACTCAGTAACCAATATACCTTCTCAATTACTTCTAAGTTTAGCAATATCTTATTTACTCAAAATTACCATCCCCCCAAAGAGAATTTCCAATGCCCTCATGGTAAAATACTATATTACTTAAAATCATAGTCCCACAAACCACTGAATAGATTCTAACTTCTAAAACTTAACTAGAAACATGAGGGACAATAGGAAATGTCAATCTTCCTCTAAGGAGATTAACCCCACTCTTCCTCAAGAAACACATCCATAATCTACACATTACTCATGAAAAATAAAACTGAGATTCCTTCTCATTCAACCTCAATTTGACCATCTGAACACAAGATTCTTGATGTAGTTAATATCATTAATGAAGAGGGTAACATTACTACTGCCTCATCCCGAATCTAAACTACGGTGTCATCAAATAAATAATCATCACTAATTCAAAGTAAAAACGAATCACCATTTATCAAAATTGGTAACTCATCTATTTCAAAATTTAGATCTCTACTGCTACCATCACTACTTTAAAATCATTCCATAACTGCACTCACTCAATAAAATACAATCTCAATAAATTCTTAAGTCACAAACTTAGACTCTCTATACCTTTTGAACTTCAAATTTAAAACTATCTATTATGTTCACAACCACATCTAACCACATTCCTAATGTCAGAATTACTATTAAAACATCTTTTAAATCTTATGCCTAGGCCCAATAGACCACCACTAGTTATATCACTTGCTCACATATTGGCTTTACCTACCATCAGTTAAGGATGTTTCATAAGTTTTCATATCTCTTACCAATAGAGTCACTGTTCTAGTAACATTGTTAGTTTCGATCCCTTCACTACCAACAATACCACAAAATACCAATAAACCCATCTTAAAAATAATTTTTTTTGGTAATTAAGTATAATTTGGATTATTTGGGAAATATTTACATCATCTTGGGGGCATACTCCCATATACAGCTAATTACAAAATGGGATTCCCCAGAAAGTACATAAACTAGTGTTGCAGTTGATTATTGAAAGCTGGGAAGCTTTTAAATTAATCTCCCCCTTGATGGTATTGATGATGCTAGTAGTGGAAGATGGAACCCCTTTAAATGTTCTATATTACACTCCTGCCAAATATGATACACTGATGCTACCCAAGCAAGCTTGCATATGGTGCTTTTAAAACTTTTCCCTTTGAATTTGTGAGCTACCCATACAATTTCTTCTAGCCATGTTTGAGTTGGCTTTGTAATTTGGCACATTTGCAAGATGGTTCCCCCTACCTCTGCTAAGAAAGGGCACTTAAAGAATAGATGCTCTAAGTTCACTGAATCTTTACCACAAAGAGCACAATCGAGTCAATATTCATACTCTAAGTAGCAAGCTTGTCCTTAGTTGCTAGTCTTCTTTTGATGGCAATCCATAGGATAAAACTATTCTTGGGGAGTACTTGGGATGGATTAATGGCCCATTAGGATGCTAATTGGAATACCAAGGGAAATAAACTTACCATTGCCCACTTTGTACTTAGAGAGCTGTATAGCTACCTCCTTGAGTTTAAGTAGTTTCCTCCATGTCCATGAACAATCTAAAGATATCTTAATTTCCCAGAAGCATTTGTTCTTAAGGAGGTTAGAATAGCTCCACTGCACCCAAAGGGAAGAACTCCTAGAACATATGGCCCATAGATGCCTCAACATGGCAGTTTTATTCCAATATTGGAGCTTTCGCATACCAAGACCTCCTTCACATTTTGGGAGACAGATTTCTTCCCATACTACCTTGCATCCTCCTTTCTTAAGTTCTGCACCTGACCATAAGAATTTTTGCAAAGCTTGCTCAGCGTATCACTAACCTTCTTAGGGGGAATAAAGTGCATACTCCAAAAGACTTAAATGCTAAAGAGGATAGCTTGAACAAGGACTAGTCTTCCAGCTCATCTTAAAAAATAATTAATGTTACTTATTACACATAAGCATGCAACATGCAAGACTCCTACTGTCCTTTAGGCATTCTAGCCTAGGCTCTGATACTAATCTATCATGCCTCGAATCTCGTGTCTTGAGGAGTGAGTGAATAACAACATATACCATGCACTTAACATCATTTCCTTAACTAGAGCAATACAACTGCCCTGAAGCAGGATGCATAATAGCTAGTAATAATATATTAAAAATAAACCAAGCCTGGCCATCATGTTTCAACTCAACCCACGAAAACAAATGAACATAGGACTTATAGTCTTTACAACCCAATCAAACAAATCTCCAAAAGTAGAAAAAATTTACAATCCCAAATGTTAACAAAACATAACTAAAATATTAATGTCTACAACTGCAAGTTAACTTTTAGTTCAATCAATATCCACCTAGGACTCAGGTTCAGGACCAATAACATAATCTGTAGAGACGTGAGCACCAACCATTTATGTCCACGTTGATAATACCAACGTATATATATAAAACAACAATTTGAAACACAATCATCATAATAAATGAATATCCTTGATATCATCACAAATCATCAATAAAGCCAAACATCATGATCATCATCATAGTTCTCAACAATAGTTCCATTTATTATCTTTCTTAGCATCATTGTCATTATTTTTCAATCGCATTTTCATTTCCATTTAAATTCACCGGGTGGGTATAATCAACGTCCTCGTTTGGGCCACAATTAGCTATAACATATATCGCCGTTAAGGTTAGGATTAGCCATAATATACGTCAAGTTGTAGGCTACTAACCTATCGGCATGAATGCCAATCCCTGTATAGGTTTTGGGGTCTTTCAACCCTAGGGTGATCTCTTTAGCCTTTCTATTTTTATGCACCCTCCATCCTCGTGTCACACTATTAATCTTAAAATAACTTCATCTTAATTATTAGTCCTATACCATTATCATGTTTTCACCTTTCAAATAATTTAACGCACCTCTTATAATAAATTCTTCATTTATATCCCATTCTTAACTCATAATCAATACATCATAATTTATCTTTTCTTTTCTCCATATTTCAAATTCTTGCATAAGAGTTTCATAACATCAATATAGATTCAAATATCATAAAATTTCAAACATCTTCTGATCACAACTACACTAGCAAGTAACGCATTTCAAAATGTTAGATACATTTTCTAAATCATATAGTTCAGTTTAAACATGATAGGATATTTTGAATGTTATACGCATTTTGATTTTTAACATCTTAACTCAAGTTTCTAGGTGATCAACTAAGATAAAAACCAAAACAATAATCTGGAATAGGGGCGTGCACAGCCCTGTGTTCAACCTCGTGCGTACCCAAGGGCATGTGCACCCCTGATTTAACCTCGTGTATACCCAAGGGTGTGCATACCCTAGATTTAACACCATATGCCCCCCATATGGTAGGTGTTCAAATGTGAGGCTCTATTTTTGTTTTTCTCTAGTTTTCAACATCAATTCTTAAATTTTCATCGTATAAGGTTTTTCCTCTCAAATGTGAGGCTTTATTCCAGTTTACAACAGATACTTAAAACATTAAATAAATGTAATAATAATACTCTAGAGCACTCTACATAACATGCATGTAAGTAGAATGCAAGAATTTCCCTACCTCATATGAGGAAATAGAGGGACCAGTTAGCTGAAGAAAAATTGTACCTTCACTGCAAACCCAAAAAACTTAGTACACATTGTACGCTCAAACCATTGATCCTAACATTAAGATTTTTATACTGTTGTGTTTAGAATTTGTTCTGTTTCATTTTGTAAATTTAATTTGAAAACAAATAAGGCTTGGTATAATTACTCACCGTTGTTACTTGTCCGTCTTTGTCGGCTCTCTTCCTCTCCTTCCTAACCAAACAAACCAACATACATATATTGATTGAGAACATAAAATGCAAACTTACCATGATTATGTGAATGGTTTTAGGTGTTTTATTTATATAAATCTCATATCTTTTAAGGAAATAAGCTAATTTATGTGCTTTTGGACTTTTGTAGGTTTTGGTGCTTCACTTGGTGAAGGAGGATGAAAGAGAGGCCAAAGGAGCAAGGAAAAAAGTTGGTAAATATGGACCAGAACCTTGGGTGCCCCACCTAGACCCATGGGCGCCCCACCAGAAGTATGGGCGCCCCACCCTATAGCAGATGGGCGCCCACAGAGAGCCGATTTTGGGAGGAAAAGCAGGTTCTCAGAGGCCTTTCATCAAATAGTTGGAGACAGCCACCATGGGCGCCCCACCTAGACCCATGGGCGCCCCTGTGCTATCTTGGGCGCCCACTCTTCATCAGGTGGGCGCCCACAGAGGGGGAGTCCTAACTGCTATTTTTGGCTATTTCTTTGAGGACTTCATCAAACACCACAAGCATGGGCGCCCCACCTCAAGCATGGGCGCCCATGGGGACTTTTCTAGCACAAGTCAGAAGAATTTTAGAGTGTAATTTTACCATTTTACCCCTGAATTTTGTAATGATATAAAAGGGTAGAATTTTGACACTCGGGGGTTCGAAACCTTAAAAACTTTTCTACGTCTTTGTTTTAAGCATTCTTCCTTAGCATTGCACTAAAAAAATTATGGGTTAGGGTTTTGGATTTTCGCTTTAGATTATTCAAGTTTTGCATGAAGATTACAGTGTAAGTTATGGTGTTATTTTGGTTTAATTAAAAATTCTCTTTAAGTTCTCTTCACTGTTCTTTATTTTTGCTTCGTAGTATTTAGTCTCTATTGTTTGTGTTAAATTAGCTTTTGAAATTACTTCAAATTATTTTGACACACTTCACTTTTGTGTTGATTACGAAACGAATATGTTCTCCTTTTCAAAAAGATTTGCTAATACTTTCACAATGTTAGGCTAGGGCTTTTTCTTGGTTTTACCTAAGAATGTAACGAAATCGAAGAGTCGAATTAAGATAATTCGAATGGAACGCATTTCTAATATTTTGAATAAAAACGTACGGATTGTAATTTTAGATTAATTTTTGAAAACGAATCACCCGTGATATAATTGAACTGCATCGAAGTTCAATTCCATGTCCCGGTGACTTCGAACTTGATTTCAAAACTCTGAATTAACAATCTATGTATGAAAAAGAGTTTTCAACTATTAAATCTTCCGACCTAATATTACAGGTGTAAGAATTAGGTTGAGTCAATGAATTGTCCGAATTCTACCTTCGAGAACGTTACAGGATTAGGTTAAAACCAAGTTCGTAATTTTCATATTTTTGGCTTACGTTCAATTCACGTAATTCGTTGAGGTTAAGTTCTCAGGTTTTAGTTTTTCGTTTAATTTGAGGTTTCAATTCTCAATTTATCATTTTAAATCCCCAACTTGAAAACTTCAAACAAAATTTTATCTTTTCATTTTCAAACTGTGGCAAGCATTTTCGAAATCAAGTTTTCCAAAGATTTAGTCATACCTTGCTCCCTGTGGAAGATGACCTAGGACTTACCTAGACTAAACTCAACGACCTCTTATACTTGAGAGTGAGCCACTACCAATTTAGAGAGCAGTCAAGTTTTTGGCGCCGTTGCTGGGGAGCAACGGTGTGTGTGTGCTGAACTCGGAGAACTTGTGGATGAGAAGACTTGCTGGTGCGGTTGCATTTGGATTTCTAGGTGACATCACTCCTTGTTTCTTTTCTCTGCATATATCATTATTATTGTTTTTTTTTCTTATTTCTTTTCTTTGGTTTTAGAAGTTTTCTTCTTTTAGATTTTTGAAAAAAAAAAAAAACACACAAACAAACTTAGGATAGTAGTCCACTGCATGTTTTTGAGGTCAGGCAAGGTTGTCGAAGTCATTCTAGATCATAGTAACCCTTCCTACATTCCTGAGCCTTTAGAGCCTCCTTTTAGCTTCACTCATGAACTCCCAATCGTAGACTCAATGGCAAATTTAGAAGGGGATGGAAGTGTCAATGGGGATGATGGAGCCCCAGAAATTAGGAGGATTAGGGATCACCTTAACTCTGTTAGGCAAACCACACCTTCCTGTATCATTTTGCCTTTGAATAGGGGTAATTTCACCTTAAGACAAGGAATCATCCAACTCCTACCTAATTTCCATGGTCTTGATTCTGAAAACCCGTATAACCACTTGAGAGAGTTTAGGAAGTGTTTAACACTTGTGTAGACCTGAATGCTAATAAGGATGTTGTCTAACTCTAACTGTTCCTATTTTCCCTTAAGGACAAAGCCAAACTGTGGCTCAGCTCCCTTCGCCCTTGTTCTATTGGAACTTGGTGCGAAATGTAAACCGAGTTTCTAAAGAAGTATTTTCCAACCCAAAAGACTCAACACTATAGGCGACAGATCACCACGTTTTCGTGTAAGTCTAATGAGAACTTCTGTCGTGCTTGGGAGAGGTTTAAGGACCTCTTGATGGCTTGTCCTCACCATGGCTTTTAGTCATGGAGGTTAGTGAGTATCTTCCATGAGTCTTTAACTCCCAGTCTCAAACAACTTGTCTCAACCATGTGCAATGGTACCCTCTTTGACAAGACTGCGGAGGATGCCATGGATTTCTTTGACATGGTAGCCGAAGACTTAAATGATTGGGAAATTGGACCACCCTCATCTTCTAAACATAGGTATCTTGTACCTAGTCATCAATTAGAGTTGAATGAAAGTGACAATTTGCAGGCTAGGTTAGCCGCCTTGCAACATAAGCTTGAGTCACTTGAACTGAGGAACAAGGAAAAGTTGGTTGAGAAGAAAGTGGTTTGCGCCACTTGTGATCAAATGGGGCATGATACAAATTCGTGCCCCGAATTGCCTTTGCTTAGGGAGATAGCCTATGGTCAAGCTTACATCAACAATGCACCAAAACATCCATTCCAGAATAAGGGTCAAGGAAATGCTCCTTATACCCAAAGTGGACATGTCCCTTACCAAGGGGGAGGCCAAGCTTCCAATGCTTATCCCCTAAGGTGGAGGAACCATCCTGGTTTCTTATGGAGGAATGATAATTCGGGACAACCATTTCAGCAACCACCTCCTTCACCATTACCCCAATTCCAACAGCCCAGTTCTGTTGCATACCAACCTCCACATAAGAGACCTATTGAGGATACTCTTAATCAATTTATGCAACAACAACTGAACATCAACAATCAAGTAACTCGGGCTTTGGAGACATTAAGGCCAAGTCTCTAAGTTGACCCAGGCTATGAGTACCACTCAGAGTAGTAAACTCCCTGCACAACCTTTTCCCAACCCGAAAGGCCAGCAAACATGACTGAGTTGTCGACCTCGGGTGCTACCTCACATGAGCAAGTTCAAGCTGTTACCACTTTGCGGAGTGGTAAGATCATTCAAAAGCCGATTGACCCTAGAGCCAATGTCCTAGTGAAAAGTTGGGTTCAAAGGATAGCGGGGAGGTCGAAAAGATTGAGAGTGGAGAGAAAGGAAAGAGCAGGAGGAAGGGAAAGTGGAGGATAAGAAAGAGAATGGAGAGGTTGAAAAAGAGAGTGAAGAGGAAGCTAGTGAGGGGCCATTGGTTAGGCCAATAGACCATCCTGTTGAGCACATGCCTAGACCACCTTTTCCCCAGAGATTAGCAAAGGGCAAGAATGAGATGTTGAACTCAGAAATTTATGAGATGTTCAAACAAGTGAGAATCAACATCCCGTTACTTGAGGCTATCAAGCAAACCCTTCTTATGCTAAGTTTCTCAAGGATATGTGCACTGTGAAGAGGAGGCTCAATGTCAAGGAAAAACTTTCTTGACAGAACAAGCTAGTGCCATAATCCAGCGGGACCCCCTAAGTATAAGGATCCAGGGTGTCCAACCATTTCCTGCATCATAGGAAATCACATTGTGGACAGAGCTCTACTGGACTTAGGTGCTAGTGTCAACCTATTGCCTTACACTGTTTATCAGCAACTAGGCTTAGGTGAGCTAAAACCCCAGAGTGACATTGCAATTGGCTGACCGTTCAGTCAAAATGCCTAGGGGTATGGTAGAGGATGTACTAGTCCAAGTAGACAAGTTCTACTTTCCAGTTGATTTCATAGTTTTGGACACTCAACCCATTCCAAACCCTACCCAATCCATTCCGGTAATCCTTGGTAGACCCTTTCTTGCTACGTCGAATGCGGTGATCAATTGTAGAAGTGGGGTAATGAAACTTTCTTTTGGGAATATGACCATGGAGATGAATATCTTTCAGGTAGGAAAGCAAATGGGAGAGTGTGAGGATATTAGGAGGTGGATGTGATCCATGCCTTGAGTGAGGAGTACTTTGAGAAGTCTTATTTGGAGGACCCTTTGGAGCGTGCTTTAGTGAGGAGTGAGAGATGTGCAGTGTTGGATGGAGAGAATTGCATGCATGCTGGAGAGTTGATAGATGAGACTGAGAATGTCATCAGTTAGTGGTTGGGTACCAATTTTTGAGTCTTTGGAGCCTTCCTTGATTAAGCCCAAACCATCAATTGAGTGTCCCCCTTGCCTTCTAGGAAACCATTACCGAGTGAACTTAAGTATGCATTCCTAGGGGAGGGTGAGACATTTCCGTAGTAGTGTCAGCAAGTTTGGAGAAAGCACAGGAAGTGAGATTGTTAGCATGTTGAGTGCCCACCGTCGAGCTAGGTTGGACTGTGGGGATCTTCAAGGTATCAGCCCTTAGTATGTTCTCATCATATATACCTCGAAGATGATGCTAAGCCGGTGAGGCAAATGCAAAGACGGCTAAATCCTAATATGAAGGAAGTTGTAAAAGGGAGGTGCTTAAGTTGCTTGATGCGGGTATCATTTACCCCATCTCTGATTCGAAGTGGGTGAGTCTACTCAGGTTGTTCCTAAGAAGTCGGTGTCACTGTGGTTGAGAATGAGAAAGGTGAGTTAGTGCCTCAACGCACCCAAACTGGGTGGCGTATGTGCATTGACTATAGCGCTTGAATGCGGTGACTCGGAAAGACCATTTTCCATTTCCCTTTCTAGACCAGGTGCTTGAGAGTAGCGGGGAAGTCTTTCTATTGCTTCCTAGATGGGTATTCAGGATATAATCAGGTTGAGATGGCTAGAGGACCAAGAGAAGACCACTTTCACATGTCCATTCGGCACATTTGCTATACACATGCCGTTTGGGTTATGTAACGCACCTACGACTTTTCAAAGGTGTGTGATGAGCATTTTCAGTGACATGGTCGAGTAGTTCTTGGAGGTGTTCATGGATGATTTCTCCATCTATGGAGATACATTTGATGAGTGCTTGTCCAACCTTGAAAAGGTGTTAGCATTGTGAGGAGAGTAATTTGGTGCTGAACTGGGAAAAGTGCCATTTCATGGTACAACAAGGGATAGTTTTGGGGCATATAGTATCATGTCGGGGGATTGAGGTTGAAAAGCAAAAGTAGAGTTGATTCAAAATTTGCCTACCCTAGATGTGTGAAAGACGTGAGATCATTCCTTGGCCATGCCGGTTTCTATCGGCGATTCATCCAGTCTTTTAGTTCTATTGTCCGGTCCTTATTTATTGTTATCCAATGATGTTCCTTTTGAGTGGACAACCTCATGCCAAGAGGCGTTTGACAAACTTAAACACCTACTCACCACTACACCAATTGTCCAAAGCCCGGACTGGTCTTTACCATTGAGCTTATGTGTGATGCGAGTGATTTGCAGTGGGAGCCGTTTTAGGGGGCAAGGAGAGAGGGGAAGCCTTTCTCAGTTACTATGCTAGTAAGACTCTTAATGAAGCTCAAGTGAATTATACCACTACGGAAAAGGAGCTTCTAGCAGTAGTATTTGCCCTTGACAAGTTTAGGTCATACTTGGTGGGATCTCATGTCACAGTTTTCACTGACCACGTAGCCTTGAAATATCTTCTTGCCAAGAAAGAGGCCAAGCCTCGTCTGATTAGATGGATGCTACTCCTCCAAGAGTTTGATTTGGAGATTAAAGATAAGAAAGGAGTAGAGAACGTGGTGGCTGACCACTTGTCACGCTTGCCACTTCATCTGTCTGACTCGAGTGACCACCCAATTAACGAACATTTCCTGATGAGCACATCATGCACATAAGCACTACTTCTCTTGATCATCTTCCTTGGTATGCAGACATTGCTAACTTTTTAGTGACCGGCCAGATGCCTTCCCATTGGGCGAAGGTTGACAGAGTTAAGTTCTTACGCAATGTGCGTAGCTTCTTTTGGGATGAGCCTTACCTTTACAAGTATTGCTCTGACCAAATTGTGAGACGATGCATTCCGATAGTGAGATTTCCAGTGTCATTGAGATTTATCATGCCTTGACTTGTGGGGTCACTTCTCTGCCAAGAAAACTATCGCTAAGATTCTTCAAAGCGGATTTTATTGGCCCTCGATGTTCAATGATGTGCATAACTTCTGTTTGAGGTGTGACTGATGCCAATGATTAGGAGCCCTTTCCAAATGAAATAAAATGCCCCAAAATCTTGTCATCATCTTGGAAATCTTTGATTGTTAGGGGATAGACTTCATGGGCCCATTTTCTATATCGTTTGGTTTTGAGTATATTTTGGCCATAGATTATGTTTCTAAATGGGTAGAAGCCATTGCCACTCACACCAATGAACATCATGTGGTGGTAAAGTTCTTGAAGGAGTATATCTTTTCACGTTTTGGGATGCCCCGGGCTATCATTAGTGATAGTGGTAAGCATTTTTGCAATCGGCCCGTAGGTATCTTAATGCGTAGATATGGTGTGACTCATAAGGTGGGGACTCCCTATCATCCCCAAAATAGTGGCCAGGTTGAGTTGGCAAATAGCGAGATCAAAGGCATTCTTGAGAAAACGGTTAACCTCACACGTAAAGATTGGTCTTTGCGGCTAGTCGATGCGTTGTGGGCGTATCGTACGGCTTATAAGACTATTCTAGGCATGTCTCCTATCGTCTTGTTTATGGCAAGGCTTGCCATCTACCCGTTGAGATGGATCATCGAGCCTACTGGGCAATCTGGCAATTCAATGAAAGTCTAGATGATGCCGGCACTCTTAGAAGCTTCAACTGAATGAACTTGATGAATTGCGAAATGATGCTTTCGAGAATGCAAAGATTGCCAAGGCTAAAATGAAGGATTTACATGATAGACACATCCTTAGGAAATCCTTTCAAGTGGGCCAAAGAGTCTTGTTGTACAACTCTAGGTTACATCTTTTCCCCAAGAAGCTAAGGTCTCGATGGTCGGGTCCCTTTGTCATCACTTCCATTCCAGAGCATGGTGTGTGAGAGGTGCATAACCCGCAACAACACTATTTTCAAATGAATGGCCATCGTCTCAAGCCATATTGGAGAGTTTCGTGGCTGAGATCGAGACGTGGGAGTTAACTGACCCACTTCCTTTCGAATGAAAGTCTAGAGCCTGAGTTTGTAAATAGTGGTTTGTTTCCTTTTGTTCTGTTTGGTTTGTTGGTTTTGTTTTAGGTTTGAGAATTCTTGTTTTGAAGTTTGGTATGAATGAGTTTAGATTTGCGTCTTGAGTTGTTCTTGTCCATACTTTGGTATGTTTAAAAAAAAAAAATAAACTTTTCTGCTGTTCCAGCCCAAGTGGGGCACCCCACCTATAGCATGGGCACCCGTGTCCCCTGATGGGTGCCCCCACATTCCCACATGGGCACCCAAGCTTGCATGTGCCTCTTTAAAAGGTCATGTGACCTTCAATTTTCTACTTCCTCCTAATTTCAGCACACATTTGGTTATTCCAGCACATGTCACCTGTGCCCAAGTTCCTCTTCTCCACCCGTGAGCTTCCCCCTTCCACACTCTTGGTCTCCATGTTCCTTCTTCCATCTATGTTGGTTTTCTACTTCTTTTGGTCGTGCTAGGCTGTTTTTAACAGCTTGTTCCTTCTTTTGTGAGTATGTGTTTAATGGTGGAAGTAATGGCTTTTTTCCTTTTGAAGGTAAGTTGGGGATCCATTGTTTGGTGCATGGGCTGTGAGTTTTGGCTTTAGTTTCAGTTCATTTACTGATTTTTGAGTTGATTTGCTGATTTTGGGAGGTTTGGACATGGAGTTGTTTCTTATGAAAAGTGTGTTAGCAAGGTGCCCACCAAGTGTTTGAGTAAATGCCCAAGTCGGGTAGAGATTGTTATTTGAAGTTGTGATTTTAGTTTCATGCTCTTGGGTGGAACAAGGTTGTTTTTAAAGGTGGGGACTTGATTTTTGAGGTGTGTGTAAGTGGAACCAACGTGAGCCTACCAAGTGTTCGATATTTTGCCAATCTTAAGTGGTGAGTCTACTTTGTTGGGCATTTGTGAGGAATATTCTTTGTTGGTTTGGACACTTGAGATTGTTGTGGAGATTGTGTATTGGGCTATCTTTTTGCTATGCCACGGTCAAGGAAACAAGCCCGTAAGGAGAACTTTGGTGGAACTTCTCGCGCTGCTCGTTCTAAGAGGCGGCATGATCGTGCACCACCTACTTCTTCTTCATCTGAGCAAGAAGAGGTTGAGCTTTCTGAGGAGGCTGCTGCCTCTTCATCTGACAATGTTTCCTCCACCACTCCTGAAAATTCAAGCTCTGAAGATGTAATGGACAGAGACGAGGATGATTTGCTTTTTGATCATACTTGATTTAGAAATCAGAGCCGCCAAGCATGGTTTGATAATTATTGGAGCCACAAACCCATGTTGTGTGAATGGGACATTCGGTTGACCGATTTTCCTGATCTTCACACTACCCTCATTGGACGTGGTTGGGTCAGAGCGATGACTTTCCGTGCCTCAGCTGATCCCATGCTCGTGCGGGAGTTCTATTCTAATGTCAAAGTTTATCCTTCCGGGGCGGGGGTTTCACAAATTCTTGTGCGGGTTTGGGGGCGGCGTCTTCATTTCAAAGCATCTACTATTGCTTCCTTTCTAGATATTCCACAGGTGGCTGACCCTGGGTACCCTTTCCCAGAGGATTCTCGCCCTTCCCGTGACATGTTGACTAGAGCTTTGTCTGATGGTGCTCATAGGACTTAGGGTCCTATTCCACAGTTTTCCAAAAAGAACTTGAGTTCTTTCTACCGTGTTCTTCATGAACTGTCTTGTCACGCCTTAGATCTCGTGACCCGAGGGGTGAGTGATAAACACACATAACTTGCACTAATATAACCAATCCCATAATCAGAGCAACGCAATATAAGCTAGTGAGCCTAAGACATAAGATAGAATAACATAAGTTTAACCTTGACTATTGCCATGTCACCAACCACAATACACCATTCCCAAATTACATAACTTAGGCTTTATGGCCATTACAACCAAATTGAAAGAGTTCATAAATGTACAACGTTGCAATTCCTAAAAGAAATTTAAACTAGATGACCAAGAGCTTTGATAAGCTTGGTAGGGCTCATGCATAACCTCCTAGTCCCAACACATCAACCCACTTGATTGTTATTACTTGTACCTGCATCAAATTCTGTAGGATGTGAGCACGGGTCCACTTGTGCCCACAAGTCTCAAATAAACATATATGATATGTATTCCACACATGCAAGCATTTTATGATGTATCTAGTTACCACCTATACTCTAAAATCAAAATCATTCATTGACATCACCAATTTAGACTATGTACCTTCATACACAACAATATTGTAAAAAGAAATTCAATTCCAACCCATACTTAATCCTTGAATTCTCATTCTTAAGTCTCAAATCACATTTCAATTCACTTTTTAATGTTTAATCAAAATTGATCACATAACCATATTTACAACATCTATTGACATTCAACAACATCACAATGTAACATTCAATTCCAAATAATCTTCATTATTAAATTTCTCAACATTACATCTAATCACATTCCCTACCACAATGTTAGAAATTCAACATTTAATCATGTATTCACATCCACATCATCACTTTCCATCAATCCATCACACAATCATAGTCACACAAATCATCGGAGGTTGGGTGTATACACAACACCGTCTTTTATGGGTCCAGACCCAACAGAAACGGCAAACCAAACACCATCGTTTAGGATCACAATCCAAGGTCACGGGTAACCCATACACTCACAATGTTGTGGGCTACTAACCCACTGGCATTGACACCAAACCCTGCGTAGGTTCTGGGACTCTCAATCCGAGGGTAATCTCAAACCCTTCCTATTTACCACACCCCACCACGGCCCCCGTCACACAAACAATCATTCATCATATCACATCTCATCATTCACAAGTCCACATTCAACATCATATACTTTTCCACAACACAAATCACATTCCGGTTCATCCCAGGATTCATTACATAACAACATTTATTAAGCATCAAACATTTAACATCTTTCATTGTTATGAACATGAGTTCCCTTTGCCAAATCACAATTCATTAAAGCAATCACAAGTTCATACACTTCAACATTTAGTTTACATTAAGGCATATTCACAATTCTATTTGATTAAGACCCTTATCTCAAAGTAGGCTTCCAATTCATTTCATTCATGGTAGCAAGCATTCCCTTTACAAGCTTAATCCCATAGGTTTAAGATAATCAACCCTTAATCACTTTTAAGAGCTCATTTCCATTTTAAAATCCATACAATTAATCAAATAAAAGTCTCACATACAAACATATTCCTAACACCTTCATAATCCTAAGGTAGGAAGTCAAGTTAAGAAAAATCAGGAAAGGTGTTCTGGTCTCTGTGGGCACCCCTCCAAAAGTTCATGGGCACCCCTGAGGGGTCATGGGCGCCCCACATAAGATCATGGGTGCCCCTCAAGGGTCATGGGTGCCCCACCAAAACCCATGGGCGCCCCTCTGTTGTCCAGAAAGCTACTTTGCTCGGGTTCAAGCTCTAAGCCATGTTTTTAGGTTCCAAACTTTACCCAATCCAATATCTAACCTAATACCTTATTTTCTTGAGTTGTCTAGGACCTAGAAGACTCCAAAAAGTCCACCAAAACAAATTTTAATCCATTCATTTCTTCAATACAAAAATCTTGCTCCAACTTATACATATATGTACACACAACCATTCATCCACACAAACTCCACTTCCAAGGTTTCCAAATCTTAAATAAATTTCATAGAAGTGTTTAATAGCTCAAATACATCTCATATATGCTAAAAAGAGACTAGAAATCCCTACCTTGAGTGGTAAAAAGATAGATCAAAATGGAGGTGTCTTGAGCTTCCAAACCCTCAAACTTTGATGAGGTCAATCTCCTCCCTCCTTGATCAAAACTACAAACAAATTATATAGGGAGGTTTCTTAAGGTCCTAATTTCAACTTTGCAAAAGGAATTTGAATTCTACGGAGATTTGGAAAACCTACCTTTGAAAACCCAACCGGTTCTTCCTTTGCTCTTCCTCTTTGCTTCAACCGAACCCTCTCTCTTTCAAGTCATTTCTCTCTCTCTCTTGCATCAAATCAATCTAATATATATATATATATATAACAATATTTTTAATCCCCAAACAGTAATCCTCAGTCTCCCCTCACCCCTAGCTTGTCATAGGTGTCAATAGGGTTAAGTCTCAGCCTTCCAACCAGGGAACACCCTTTTGCTAATTTTCTGCATAAGTAGGGCGCCCGTCATGGACCATGGGCACCCGTCCTAGACCCATGGGGCCCCTCCTCTACCTTGGGCGCCCTCCTCTACCTGGGCGCCCCTCTGTATGCCCACGAGTCAAAATGTTGACTTTTGAGCTATTTTGCCAATTCTTCCAAAATCCACACCCTAAGTCATCTTTAATAACTAAACTCACTTAATTAACATACTAACATGCCCAAAACATGTTAAAACCATCAAATTATATTAAATGAAAATTCGGGGTATTACATATCTTGTAGCTGGATTTTCCCGCTTGTCCATGATGATTTGATTAGTCGTGAGCGAGCATTGTTGCTTTATGCTATTGCTATAGACGTTCCTATTGACCTCGCTTCAGTGCTCTTTGACACTATCATTCAGCGTGCGGGAGTTACTACCGGCCGTTCCGTATTACCTTTTGGTGGTCTCATCACGGAACTACTGGCACACTTTGACGTGACTGTTGAGACCGCTCGCACTGTTAGTCCTTCTGTTCTGATTTCTGAGTCTACTGGTGCGAGGCGCATAGCTCAGCTGCATCTGCGAGTCGTCTTTCTCAGATGTGGGACCTTTTACTTCTTCCACACCACCAGTGCAGGATATTCTTCCACGACCCCGTGCCGTAGTGTTACAGCGAGATCTTCTTCGGGTATAGATGATAGGTTGTAACATATGGAAACTGAGCAAGCGGCCCAATGTCGATCCTTGGATAGGATTGTAGTAGAGCAAGCTGCCCAGTCCCCTTCTGGAATCTCAGGGTGTCACTCTGGATTCGATTCTTGCAACTCTTCGTGTTATGGGTCCTACTGCTCCACCTCCTCCTGACCCATATTTTGATCGCCCGGAAAGCCCGTAGTTTGTTAGGCTAGTTTGATATGTGACTTGGTGTTGCTAGTTGACGTCTCTGTTTTGTGGTTCACTGTGTATAGCTCTAACACTTTCTTTTTGGAGTGTCAGCTAGAGTTAGTTTTGATTGATCTTTTGTACTCTCTTTATTTGTTTTTTCTTTAATGCAAGTCAACACCTCTTTGTGGTGTCGTAGTTTACTTTCTTTTAGTTTTCTTATATTTGCTTACCTTTACTACTAACTCTTTTTCTTGTCTTATTTTCCCTTTATTTTTCTTTTATTTTCTTTCTAAATTTTCTCTTGTATAGTTTTTTTTTTTTTTCTTTTCTTCAACTAAGGGAGCTCTTGAGGTAATATCCACCATTTTCACTCTTTGTTTCTACATTTTGAGCATATCACTTGGATGTATGTTGTTGGTTATTGTTGGGAGTGCTGTAGAAACTAGGTTGGGGGGTGTTCTTTATTCCTTCTGGGGGTTTTCTTTTTGGGTGCATGCTTGGCTTATGTGTTCTATATTGCTTGATCTTTATGCTTATTGTTATCATGCTCATTATTATCATGCTCACTTTGCACACTACGGACCCACATCTGCATCCTAGTTCTCACCTTGAGGACAATGTTTAGTTTAGGTTGGGGGTAGAGTTCACATGATGACCCTTTGTGCTCAATTGTCAAATTTTTCGAATTTTGAGCATTTTTGAGCTTACATCCATGACGTAGCATATTTGTACCTGCATGTTAGCCTTTTTTGGTTTTGTTGATTGTGGAATTGAGTGAGCACATGAGGAGTGATTTTTGTTCAAGTTTTAATAGGGGACTTAGTTCTAGTTGAGTGTGTTGTGACTTAGTGCATTTTAGACTATCATGGAGAAGGGCTTATGTACTTAGGAGTCGATTTTGATTAACAGTGGTTAATTGAGCATCTTCGGACAAAGTTGAGACTTATACCCCTATGGTAAGCTTTTGAGCCTGTTATTTTTCTTGAGGGGTTGCACATGATTTAAGCTCATTTGTTCTACACTACAGTTTCCAATGCACCGGTTGCATCCCACACTTGCATGAGTTCCACTTGGCACTTTATGAGTTGTTGCAAGCTTTGGATATGATGCTAGGCCTTCTTTGCTACTTTGGGCCTTTTTATCCTTTCTTGTTCATGAATCTCCCTAGGAACCAATTTGAAGCCTTCTAATAAGTGCGTGAAATATATGTTTCTGTTTTTGGTTCACCTCATTTATCATCCTTTACACCCATTCACACACTTTAATGCCTTACCCACACATGTCTTGGGTTGTGGAAGTGCCTCAACATCTAAGTGTGCATTTGGGATTGGAAATGAATGATCTTTGGTATAGAAAGAGGGCGAACGTTTAAATAGGAATGCATATTGTATAGTTTTTATTGTTTGAAAAAAAAAAAGAGCGAAAAAAAAACAAAGTGGCAAACACCAAGTTTGAGTAATTTGTAAGTTTTGAATAAGTTTCTTGTTGGAGTCCTCTTTAGGGGTTGGAAAGGAGTTAGGTAATGTGGGACTAGTGAGCACTTGACTATCTTTTACCCAAGACGTGTGCCTTGATTTCCATACCTTCCATTGGTAACCATTACCCTTGGCCAAGTTACAACCGAAATGAAGACCTAGTCGATTTTAAGTGAGCAACTCTTTTGTGTGCACATAGTGGTCTTGTGTGGGTTGGGGGTGTGATTTCTTGCATTGCATTGAAACTTTTGGTTATAAGCTGTCCACTCTAAATTTCAATTCAATTCACTCACGTATTGGTGGGGGTTGTGTGCAACTAGGATAGCATTCTATGCTAATAAGACTGTGTGAACCCTTGATGAGCGAATTTCTTTCTATGAGTGTTATTCCTTGTGAGGATTTGAAGTCAAAATCTGGCTCCATTTATGCTCTTGCAACCATGTTGAATGAATGAAACACTTTAGCATATATGCCTTTCCCACTTTGATAGTCCATGTTTTTATGCTTAGCACTTGGGAATTACATATGATACTTGAATTTTGTACCTTATTTGGCTTGCACTTAAGTTATTCTTGATTGTCATCACTCTTTATCACTTAGAGACCATACCATAGATGTTTGTGGGTATCATCACTGCAAACCCTCACAAGATATTACTCGTCCACTAGGGGGAACCTAGGGGTTTAAAGGGCTTGCCACACACGCTAAGTGTGGCCGTGTGTTTCTACGAAAATGGACATCACATTAGTTTAGAGTTTATTTCAATTGTTTTGTATTGAATAAATATTTGCATGTCATGGATATTTTAGCAATTGTTTGTATACCTCATGGTTTTATTGCATGCATTGCTAGGGACTAGCATATTTAGGTTAGGGGTGTGATTGAGCACATAAAATGCAAACTTACCATGATTATGTGAATGGTTTTAGGTGTTTTATTTATATAAATCTCATATCTTTTAAGGAAATAAACTAATTTATGTGCTTTTGGACTTTTGTAGGTTTTGGTGCTTCACTTGGTGAAGGAGGATGAAAAGAGAGGCCAAAGGAGCAAGGAAACAAAGTTGGTAAATATGGACCAGAACCTTGGGTGCCCCACCTAGACCCATGGGCGCCCCACCAGAAGTATGGGCGCCCCACCCTATAGCAGATGGGCGCCCACAAAGAGCCGATTTTGGGAGGAAAAGCAGGTTCTCAGAGGCCTTTCATCAAATAGTTGGAGAACAGCCACCATGGGCGCCCCACCTAGACCCATGGGCGCCCCTGTGCTATCTTGGGCGCCCCACTCTTCATCAGGTAGGCGCCCACAGAGGGGGAGTCCTGACTGCTATTTTTGGCTATTTCTTTGAGGACTTCATCAAACACTACAAGCATGGGCGCCCCACCTCAAGCATGGGCGCCCATGGGGACTTTTCTAGCACAAGTCCAGAAGAATTTTAGAGTGTAATTTTACCATTTTACCCCTGAATTTTGTAATGATATAAAAGGGTAGAATTTTGACACTCGGGGGTTCGAAACCCTAGGAACTTTTCTACGTCTTTATTTTAAGCATTCTTCCTTAACATTGCACTAAAAAAATTAGGGGTTAGGGTTTTGGATTTTCGCTTTGGATTATTCAAGTTTTGCATGAAGATTACAATGTAAGTTATGGTTGTTATTTTGGTTTAATTAAAAATTCTCTTTAAGTTCTCTTCACTGTTCTTCGTTTTTGCTTTGTAGTATTTAGTCTCTATTGTTTGTGTTAAATTGGCTTTTGAAATTACTTCAAATTATTTCGACACACTTCACTTTTGTGTTTGATTACAAAACGAATATGTTTTCCTTTTCGAAAAGATTTGTTAATACTTTCACAATGTTAGGCTAGGGCTTTTTCTTGGTTTTACCTAAGAATGTAACGAAATCGAAGAGTCGAATTAAGATAATTCGAATCGGAACGCATTTCTAATATTTTGAATAAAAACGTACGGATTGTAATTTTAGATTAATTTTTGAAAACAAATCACCCGTGATATAATTGAACTGCATCGAAGTTCAATTCCATGTCCCGGTGACTTCGAACTTGATTTCAAAACTCTGAATTAACAATCTCTGTATGAAAAAGAGTTTTCAACTATTAAATCTTCCAACCTATTACAGGTGTAAGAATTAGGTTGAGTCAATGAATTGTTCGAATTCTACCTTTGGGAATGTTATAGGATTAGGTTAAAACCAAGTTTGTAATTTTATATTTTTGGCTTACGTTCAATTCACGTAATTCGTTGAAGTTAAGTTCTCGTGTTTTAGTTTTTCGTTTAATTTGAGGTTTCAATTCTCAATTTATCATTTTAATCCCCAACTTGAAAACTTCAAACAAAATTTTCTCTTTTCATTTTCAAACTGTGGCAAGCATTTTCGAAATCAAGTTTTCCAAAGATTTAGTCATACCTTTACTCCCTATGGAAGATGACCTACGACTTACCTAGACTAAACTCAACCGACCTCTTATACTTGAGAGTGAGCCACTACCAATTTAGAGAGCGGTCATATATCATATACACATATATATTAGGCAAATGATTGGACCCCAAGGTTGCTACAGCAACCTACTCTCCTCCCTCACCATTAGCTTGAGAAAGAAAAAAGGGACAAAACTCACACGGCAAATCAAACTAACAAACCAATAGATAGATGGCCTTGACCCCAACTCAATTCCTGGCCCTTCTTGGGTGTGTGCCCGGCTTCTCATGCACCCAAGGAAGTCTCTTCTCATGTGCCTAAGACCTCCGTCCTTGGGCCAATTGTATATCTATTACCTTTTGGGCCCAATTTCGCTCCAACCCAACTTGTTTTAGGCCATAATCTAAGCCCAACCTTTTTAAGTGCATTCTAAATGAATTTTATTTACTCCGCTTTCTTTCTACATATTTCCAAAATTACAAAATTGTAAAAATTAAAATTTCTAGGTTATCACAAAAACCAATAATAAAAAGATAATAGAATATAGTTAACTCATATTTATGCTCAATAAACCAATAACTTCATCGAAAACTCTTAACATTTCTCACATATGTACACCTATATACACATGTATACCAAATAATCTCAAATAAAATATATAAATCTAATTTGAACCATGCAAAAATAAATAATAATCACATTAGGAATTCCATTTACCTTCTGTCACAATCTCCACAAACTATCATTCTCACAATGATTACTGCATTGTGAGGATCAAAAGCCTTACAATCTTCTTTTCCAACTCTTACCTTCTCTCTTTTGTTTCCCTCTTCTCTTAGGTACAAAGAAAGAGTGAGGGAGAAAGGAGGAAAAAAAGAAAAGAAAAAAGAGGAGGGCCTAGCCCGAAATTCAAACACAACTCTAGATTAAACTCGATCCTACAAAATAAAACAAATAGTATAATCTAGATCAAATATTAAGTTCAATAATTTAAATGGCCAAAAATAACAAACTATGATAAAAATGAGTATCAAGTATGACACATGCCTTACACGGGGTATTCTTTATTAATAATAATAATAGTAAGAGATTTATGAAAATTAGTATTAAATAATTGTAACTTCAATTAGTCAAAGAAATAGTTCAAAATAACCAATAATCATTCCTACTAAGGTATCATTAATTAGAAGTCTAACTTTTAGCAACTTTTGCCAAAATTTTGCTAAAAGTTAATAGATTAAATTTTTATGTGTTTGATAAAATAAGTAATAATTTTTAATAACGTTTTACAACTTTTAGTTGTTTGGTAAAAATTTTTGATAACTTTTGAGTTGGCAATCACTTAAAATGACCATTATAATTCCTAAATTATAATTTGAATTGTAAAGCTAGACTCAGCTATTAAAAGAACAAGGAAGTGAAAAGAAAAGTGGCAAAACTTAGGTGTTATTTGGTTTGTATTTTTATTTTTTGTTTTTTGTTTCTATTTTCTATATTTTGTTTTATGCATTTTATGTTTTAAAAATTCCAAAACAAGAAAAACATAACACACATTTGGTTTAATATTTTTTGTTTTTGTATTTTGAAATTTTCTTGTTTTGGGTTGAAAATACTCAAAACAACTTTTTGCCATTTTACATTTCATGTATAAACTTATTTTTTATTTTCTAAAACAAATTTTAAAAATATAAGTGATCAAATATGTTTTAAACTGTTTTCTTTGTTTTCAAAATTATAAAATGAAAAATAGGTTCAAAATAGATATATTAACTACCACTTTAGTAATTTACCAAAAATATTTGATACTTTACCAAACACTCAAATTATAACTTTTGATAGTTATCTTTTTTATCTTTTTCTTTATTTCAAAATTTTGCTCCACCGTACGGAGCATAACTAGTTTTTCCGGCACATAACATCCATGAATCAATTAAATGAAAAGGAAAATGGAAAACAAAAACAAAGCCACGTACATTCCTTCTCTTCTCTATATAGACACAAAATCATGGACGTATGGTCCAATACTCTCTCTATCTATTTCTGAAGTCTCCACACTGAATTCTCTCCGCCGCCCATTCAACCTAAAAATACCCACTACCGCCACCGCCGAGCCAGAACATGTCGGAGAAGGAGTGCAGCCACCACAAGGACAAGCGGAGGAGGCAGCTGCTGCGGTGTTGCGCGGGGCTTCTGATCTTCATCTTCATCCTGTTGATCGTGATTCTCCTAATCTGGGCCATCCTTCAGCCAAAGAAGCCCCGATTCGTCCTCCAGGACGCCACCGTGTACGGCTTCAACGTCACCGCTCCTAACCTCCTGACCAGCAGCATCCAAGTCACCATCATCTCCCACAACCCAAACGACAGGATCGGCGTCTACTACGACAAGCTCGACGTCTACGCCAACTATCAGAACCAGCAGATCACTTACTACACTTCAATCCCAGCCGTCTATCAGGGCCACAAGGACACCAACGTCTGGTCCCCCTTCGTCTCCGGCAACAACGTCCCCGTAGCACCTTACAACGGCGTCGCCATTTCCCAAGACCAGTCCGATGGAACTATCATGCTCGTCGTCAAGATCGATGGACGGGTCAGATTCAAAGTCGGCACTTACGTCTCCCGACGATACCACCTCTACGTCAGATGCCCCGCCGTGATTAACTTCGGTACCCCACCCTCCGGTGTCGTTGTAAGCAACGCCGTCAAGTACCAGCTCTCTCAGAAATGCGGAGTCACTGTGTAGATTGATCAATATATATTCCTTTAACGCGGTTTGTTAAAATTATTGATTCTCTCTCTCTACATATATATATATATATATATGTATATACTCGGAAATTTCAGGAAAAAAAATTAAACTTAAAATCTATTTTAGCGAGCTAAAAACTGGGTGATACAGCAGGTGCAACTGATGATTTTCACACCAAGTGCAATTTGAGTAAAATAAAAGTTTATATATTTAAAACTTTAGTTCGTTAATATAGATATTTTGGTATATTTTATTTGTTTATTTATTTTTTTTTTTGGGAAATGTTTCTTGTTTTATACGTAAACTCAGGCGGGTTTAGTATTTTAAATTTTTTTTTAAGTGAAATGCATGGTTGAATTGTACATTTTGCTGATGAATAAAAGGAAGAGAGAGGAAGATAGCAAAACTAAAATATTGCACCAATATAAGTTATATTGAGCAATAGTTGTTTTGTAATAGAAAGTTCAATTAATTAAGTGGTGTTTAGTGGAGGTTGGAGTGTCACTTTCCTGAAATTTTCTATGGTGGTGTAAAGTTTTCTACTTCATTTTAATTTCATTTAATTTTTTTTTTATTTTTAATACTATGTCGGTGGAAATTGGGTTCGTTAAACTTTGAGGAGTGCGTGGCTTTTCTAATTTTTCTTCATTGATTAATCATAGTTTTGATCCAACACTTGAATAATTTTTCTTCATTGATTAATCATAGTTTTGATCCAACACTTGAATGGAGCGAAATTGTCGGTTTTGGGAGAGATGATATTATATCTAACGGAGAAATTCGGCCACGTGCGTGATTCTTATGGATGGAAGCAAAGTAACTCAAGGCGGGGCCATTAGGCCCATTACTGAATATTTACTTTATTATTGTTTGCATCATAACCTTCTATCTTTTATTTTATTTTTTTTTCTTTAAATTTCACAGTCCCGGAAATACTTCGAAAATATGGATGAACAGGTATCTTGTTAAAAGGTAGACAAATTCTTTTCTATCTCATTTCTTTCTTTCTTTTTTTTTTTTCTTTTTTCTTTTTAAAGGTTGGGGTACGATATTAATTAATTAATTTTATTTATTTTTTTTAAAAAATAAAAACAGAAAATAACAAAAAAATGACTCAATAATCAGCACAACATTAATGGGTATAGCAACTTTGGGTACGTATTTTCTTATCAAAAGTTAGTAGTTGTAATTTTTGGTACGTTTAACAAAACAAATAGTAATTTTTATTAACTTTTAAGTGTTTGTTAAATATTTGATAACTTTTGAAAAATTTTAACAATTTTAATAATTTTTTGATAATTTTTAATAATTTTTAATAACTTTTGAGTTAAAAAGTTATTATAACTGAGTAAAAAAGTGATAAAAATTTATAATCTGTCAGACATTCCAAAATTTAAAGTTCGATAATTTTTATTTATTTATTTATTTTTATT
Organism: Vitellaria paradoxa; assembly: GCA_019916065.1. Taxonomy (NCBI): domain Eukaryota; kingdom Viridiplantae; phylum Streptophyta; class Magnoliopsida; order Ericales; family Sapotaceae; genus Vitellaria; species Vitellaria paradoxa. Next base: position 19,980,223 of record CM034241.1, on the reverse strand, counting down.
TTTATTTTTATTTTTTTTGCTAAAAGTTATGCCTCGGAAGTGGTATCCATTTTGATAGAAAGTGGTATCCATTTTGATACAAACAAGCTCACATGCATGCACAGCCACATGCAGATTCGGCAAATTTGTAATTTGACTTCTTTTGCAAAAATAAAAAAAAAACATTAATTTCTTTTCTTTCTATTTTTTTTTTTCAAATTCTGGTGCTCCCCAAGGAAAAAAAAAAAAATTTATCACAGACGTAATGGAAACGCAAAATTGAATTGAACTACGGGCCAAAGTGAAACATAATTGAATTGAAATTCATGCAGAAACATGCTTTTCAACAAGGTGTGGGCCGTTTCAACAAATTTGTACTATATTTTTATTCGAAGTTTCATAAAATATAATAAATTTCTATAAATTTCTAAATTATTAATATTTTACACATTGTACGAATTACAAATCTATCACGTGTACGCACTTATATTAACTTTTTACACCACAAACAATCCTATTAATTAACAATAGTGGACGGAAGAGTACCGAAAGAGATTTAATTATTTGGAAGACTTGGTTTCTTACCCCTGTAACTATAATTTGGGAGGAATGATGCTACGCTGTCAAAAACAGAAATTTTTACAAAGTTGAGCTGATCCATTTATTAGATAAAAATAAATATTTTTCATTACACTAATACTATTCTTGCATTATTTTTGCGAAAATTTTAAAGAAGTGTGCTCATAAAATATTATTTTGTGTAAATTATACTTAACATTCTTATATAACTACATGTATTTATTTCTTGTACTTTTAAATTATTTTATTTTACTTATTTTATCAATTTGTATTAAAACAGTTGACATAATAGAATAGAATAAAATAATTAAAAATACAAAAAATAAAGTAACGAAGTCTGAAGTATAAAAATCAAAATAAAATTATGAATAAATTACAAGAATACTAAAGGTACGTTTGGAGTAACAAAAAGTAAAATAAAATGAAATAAAATGAGATAAGTTGTAGGTTTATAATTTAAACAGTGAGATAAAAAAATAATTTTTAAAATTTTAAGCATTTTTTATCATTTTTCAAAATTTTATGTCACTCTAAACGGAGACTAAGTATAATCGTTCTACCTGATGGTTTTCACATGGCAAAGTGTGTTAATCTTCATGTGCATACCCTTGGTTGTGGTGGTCCTTTTCAAGGCTTGCTAGTTAGCTCCATCTTCTATCACCTGCTAATAATGGCGTGACAGAAAGGGACTTTCACATTTTACCACTGATCCGATTCCTCCTTATCTCTAATTCAATCAACACTTCATCCATCAAGACACTTGATTAGAAATATGTTTATTAATTCACACCACTATGAAGACTATATTTGTCAAAAAGCGTCACTCAATTATTATCGTTGTTTTTGGTGTTAGTTATGCTTGCCAGATTGTCTTCTCAATTAATTTGATAATACCACCTATCAAGTTAGTTTAATTTTAATGCACTATTAGTGTAAATTTTATTTATATATAATTGGATTTTATATTATGATACATGTTCATTATTGTTATTTTTATATTTTATTAAAATACAGAATATTGCACTACTATCCATGTTAGTTGGGTAAAAAATTTTTGCATTGGTAATATACTAAAATTAGATTTCTTACTCTGAGTCTATGCTATTTGTTTTCCCTACCAATTCTATTGATATCGTAAAGTAAACCAGTCGCGTCAACCTAATGTTGTGAGGAATGATTTAAATTTGATGAAGTTACATTAATTTAAATTCCTTATACTAATATATAAATGAAAAATCGGTTCACTGTTTTTCTTTAACTTCAATCTACATAATGGGCCGTTTAGAGTTAAAATAAAATTTTACAAATTCCTACGAACATTAATTATAAGACAATAACATTAAATTCTCCACTCATCGTAAAAAAAATACGAGATATTAACTTTTACAATTTTATACAACTCCAAACACATCAAATAAACAATTTACAAATATAAGAGAGACTATTGAAGGAAAGGGAGAAAGAAATTAACTTTTTCAGAAAGTTTAAAGAAAATTAAAAAAAAAAAAAAAAAAACACGCACGAAATTAGTGGATGCCTCCTTCCCCTAACATATATCAATTTATTGCAGCTATTAAATTGGACTATTTTCTTTGCGATTGTATCCTTTTTATGTCATGTTTGATTATAGGATGTGAGATGAGAAATTGAACTGCCAAAAAGCAAGGTCTATCTCATCTTGTATTTGACAAAAAATAAAATGATTCCGAATATAGAGTATGATTTGAATTATTTATTTTAAAAGTGGGAGTCTGTAATATTTAGAGGGGTGTGATGAGGTGTGGTATATTGTAGATTACTTATCTACTGAATTAGTTTTTATTAAAATTTAAATAATTAAAATTATTTTTTACTAAATTACATGTTTTATCCTTCTTTACATATTACACAATATAATTAATTTACAATCCTATCAAACTATATATTTTACCCGACTTTGTTATCTAACTCCAAAATTTAAAAGCCTATTAATTAATTGTTATTTTAGTGTAAAGGTGAGGATGCGAAGACAGTCTTTCCGTGATAGAAAGTAATCAAACGAATCGTTAATCAAAAGCGCAATCATCTATTTAAACTTAGCCATGAAGTTGTGTAACCTGGAAGCAATGACAAAAGTTAATTGAGACGACATTATTGTGTGAAACATTACACGACAATCGACTCCATATTACCCACACTCCCCACTTCCTTTGACTTAAAAATCTGAATATAATAAGTGTTACACACGTCGGATGTCCATGTGCATGCATATATTGACCACAGTTTTCTTCCTTTTTAATTCATGGCTTGTCCTGAAGCTTCCCAACTGCTTTTAAGATACCTCTGGATCCCCTGCGCTTTTGTGTCCAACCACAGGAGCGGAAGACAAACTCTCCAAGTTTCAAAATTTTTTAAAAGTTTAGTATAATTTTAGTAAGAATTTTAAAATTCCTAATATACTGCTCTTTTGTCCATAAATTTTTAGCCACAAATAAAAATCAAATCCTAAATTTGTCACTATTTATGCCTTCAGCATAAGAGAATATATAAGAGATTGTTACTGTTAAACTTGTATTACGTTTATACCCTTGAAAGTATAATTTGTAATAACACTTATTTTTATAGGTAATAATAAAATATTTATTCATTTATTTAAGCATACATTATTCTCCTTTATTTATAAAGTATGTGATTTAAGTATTCAGTATAAGATGTTAGCAAAAAAAGACTTAAATCACAAGTTTTTATAAATAAAAGTAAATTTACAGTTTTTAATGAAATGGATACTTCATTATATAAAAATTATAACTTTTCTATTTTTTAATTGAGTTATTTATCTTGGTCACTGAAATAAGAACCTTGAGTAGAAAAGTTAATGTGTATATATGTTATACATATTGAATGAACTATTATAAATAATGATTTGGTTTAATAAATATCACTGATCATAATTTATTAAAATTTTAATAGGCCTAGGGGGATGTTTGGTTAGTCAAAATTAACCAAAACTTACTAACTGTTACCAATTTTTGGTACTTCATTCTAATCAAATTTTGTCACTTATCACTTTTACATCAAAATTTTGTATTTTTTCTATACTTTTTGGCCAACTTTTTTCTGACCAAACACTCCCTTATAAATCCTATTCTTGAATTTGTAATAGACTTACATTTATGAATTAAAACTATTTGAGATATCAGGAGTAAGGCCTATATAAACGATTAAAATCCTGATGGTTTAGAGATTTAATTTCATAAATCATGGGAACATATATTTACATGATAGAATCCGTATTTTTTGTGCTCACCTAAGCTATTTATTATTCTTGATCATTAAATCCGTGGCTGCAGTTTTTTCAATAAATTATTTATTAAATAATAATACTTATTTGTAAATTATTTACAAATATAGAAATTTTGAGAATGATCAAAGTTTGGATAAATAGTAACTTAGAATTAAATATGTAATTTAAGAGTCTTGAGATTTAATATTAGCCTAGCTGAACATGTAATGGAAGGTTAATTAAGTGAATATTATTTATCTAAAACCAAATTCATTTTATTGAAAGGCACTTTAATAAAATGAATTATAACATAGACAACTAGAGTGTAGCCTAGAACTTTTAGTGAAATAGCCCATGATTAATTTAAAGGCTAATGGGATATTATGAGATGAGAGGGCCCAAATCCTTTAAGTTGGAGTTTAGAGTCCATGGGCATTCAGCACCCAAGTGTTAACACCCCAATTTTGCCCCTTCATTTAACAATTACAATATTTACTGCTTTAAGTTAGAGTTTGGAGTCCATGGGCATTCAACACCCAAGTGTCAACATCCTAATTTTGCCCCTTCATTTAACAATTACAATATTTACTGCTTTTAGTTAAATGGTGTTCTATTGATTAAGTTTCCTTAATCGTATGACATGTCAAAGTGCCAGAATTCGACAGAAAGCAAACAATCAGCAAAACGATAGTTCTACCCTTGAAGCTAAGGAGAAGCCAAACCAAAGACTAGATTAGGGTAAAAGGCTACCAAAATGCATAAGCATGTCTCAGACATCAAACAAAGGATCTCTACATCAATAGAAGTGCCAAAATCTAGAATCAAGGGTTGATTCGATCCAGAAGTTCAGAACGGTCTCTACCAATGCGCCCGAAAACCGACATCGACTGGAATGCCCAAATCAAGGCAAAAACCTTCAAGAAGACACACAACATCCCAAGAAATTCTAGAGAACATAGAACAAATCTTGGAGCAGCCAAAATGCCACTTCAGAGGTCATTCGGGCTCTACCGACACAAAAATGGCTCCTATCAATAAGAAGAAAGCTACTGGCGCCCTAAACACAATTTGAGCATCCAAACGAAATCCGAATGCCCTCAAATTGCGCACAAATATTGATAGTTCATTCCCTAAGGTAAGGGTATAGCTAAGAACTTAGAAGGTCCTTCCACTAATTCATTTGTAAAATTCGCTAATTTTTTATAAATTCACAAAAGTGTCCCAGAGTCCCACTGATGGCATTTTTGAATTCCTTGTACCCAAAAATAGTAGGGGAAATCATCCTAGTGGTGCCTTCATGGGTTAAGTCAAAGGATTGGCTGACCACTTCTCCATTTTGGCCTGTTTCAAAACAGCAATCTTCAAATAGATATAACTTGGTCCTGAAGAATCCAAATTGAACTAAAATTTGACCTAATTGATTTAATTATCTTCAAAAAGTGCTAGTGAGGTTCTGAAAGCTCTCGAAAACTACACCAAGGACCTTAGAATTGCTCGAACCTTTGTGAGTGAAACCTAAACTTCGTAAAATATGGTCTGAGCCCAAACCTACCCCATATCTCTTCTTGCCACCAAACACCCTGCCAAATAGGTGTTTGGCAAACTTTTTTTGCATACCTTGATGTGCAAACTAGTTTGCCCAACTTATTTTTACAAACATGTTTGCCTTTAGGTGTTTTACAAACCTTTTTGTAGATTTTTACAAGGATTTTTGCATCTTTTATCAATTCAAACTTGTTTCCAAAGTGACGTTTTGCAAAGAAGTTTGCCTTTCAAAGCTTTTCAAGCTTGTTGGCACCTCAAATGCCTATAAATACGCACCTCCTCTTCTCATTTTCTTCATCCCCAACCGAGCTTCCTCTCTAAAGCCAGCCACTCCAAGGTGTTCTCAAGGTTTTGGGAGGAGTTTCAAGGTTTTTCTCTTCGGAGTTTCAAATTCAGTATAATTTTCTTTCCTTAGAAATTTTAGTTTACTTTTCAATTCAATTTGTTTACATAATTAAAGTAAGATTGTTTTAATTTTGTACGTATAATTCTTTGTCAATGAAAGGTATTTGGATCATAAGGTAAGATTGGGTTATGCTCGATGTATGATATTGACTGGATATACCCGAGACAATTTTGCAAAATTCAAACATCATTCATATATCATGTCCATATCATACCAACATGCCATACCTTGTCATAATACCATATTTATCATTACTTACCATGCTAGGTCATGCTAAACATCATTTTTCCATGCTATGTCATTCTAGCCATATTATACTCTGCCATTGTCATCCTACGCCATAATAACATGCCATATTGCCATGTTAAGCCATGTTATACCATGCCATGGTCATGTTATTCCATGTTGTCATCTTCATTCATCATCTCACACCATGTTAGGACGTCATTTACCATGTTAGCACATGTGCTAACATACTATGCATCATGTTTTATACCAACACATGCCTTGACATGATAGAGCACATTCAAACATGCAAACACACACCCACTAGGGTTGACACAAACTTAGAAATCAAATGCTTATCAATCTGAAGCATTCACTTGAATGACCAAAGCTCTAGAAACTAAGAATAACTTAGGATTAGTTAAGCCATTGGTTTCTAAGTCATGATTTCCCTTAGATATATTTGACATGCATCTTTGAATTGTCATCTATAATGTCATCACATTCAGTATGCCTATGACACACCTGATCATGTTAATTGCATCACTCACATCACATTAGGCTCCTAGGCCCCTTCCTATAGACATGATCATCATCACCAGGAGCTAAGTTCTTCATTTAAGCCAAGCTCCTTTCTTACATGATAAATACTCCCTTACCTATGCTAAGCACATCCTTAGAAGTTGAGCTCCTTATTAGAGTGAAACCCCTTTCTCCAGTTAAGCACCAAGCGCTAACTTTTCTCTCCTTGTCTAGAGCTAAGCTCCTTTCTTTCTATAGTTAGGTGCCAAGCGACAATTATCTCCTTGCTTGGGGCTAAGCTCATTTCTTTCCCAAGTTAGGCGCTAAGCACTAAGTATCTCCTTGTTTGGAGCCAAGCTCCTTTTCTTCCCTAGTTAGGCGCCAAGCACCAACTATCTTCTTATCTAGAGCCCAGTTCCTTTCCTTCCCTAGTTAAGCGCCAAGCGCTAACTATCCCCTTATCTGAAGCTTAGCTCATTCCTTCCCAAGTTAGGCACCAAGTGCCAACTATCTTCTTGTCTAAAGCCAAGCTCATTTCCTTCTATAGTTAGGCACCAAGCACCAACTATCTACTTATCTAGAGCCTAGTTCCTTTCTTTCCCTAGTTAGGCACCAAGCGCTAACTATCTACTTATCTGAGGAGCTTAGCTCATTTTCTTCCTAAGTTAGGTGCCAAGGGCTAACTATTTTCTTGTCCAAAGCCAAGCTTCTTTTTTCCATAGTTAGGCACCAAGCGCTAACTATCTCTTTGTCTGGAGAAAATCTCATTTCCTTCTTCAATTAGGCACCAAGTGCCAACTATCCCGTTGTCTGGAGCCAAGCTCCTTTCTTCCCCTAGTTAGGCACTAAGCGCCAACTATCTCTTTATCTAGAGCCAAGCTCATTTCCTTCCCCGGTTAGGCGCTAAGCGCCAAGTATCTCCTTATCTGGAGTTTAGCTTCTTTCCTTTCCTAGGTAGGTGTCAAGCGCTAACTATCTCCTTATCTAGAGCTTATCCTTTTTCCTTTCCTAGTTAGGCGCCAAGTATCAACTATCTCATTTTCTAGAACTTAACTTCTTCCTTTTTGTAATTGCCAAGCGCCAACTATCTTCTTATTTGAAACCAAGCTCCTTTCATTCCCTAGTTAGGAGCTAGGAGCCAACTATCCCTTTATTTGGAGCTAAGCTCCTTCCCATCCCTATTTAGGTGCCAAGCACCAATTATCCATTTATTTGGAGCCAAGCTCCTCTCCATCCCTAGTTAGGTTCCAGGCGCTAACTATCCTCTTGTTTGGAGCCAAGCTCTTATCCATCCCTAGCTAGGCACCAAGTGCCAATTATCCCCTTGTCTAGAGCCAAGCTTCTTTCCTTCTCTAGTTAGGCGCCAAACATCAACTATCTTCTTGTTTGGAGCTACGCTCCCTTCCATAGATCACCTTACTAAGAGCCACGTATACCTGATCCCTTAACAGGGTACATAGGTAGCTCAAGCAGAGGGATTGAGTCCCGTCATCCTAGCGTCAAATGCTAACTTAGAGCTAAGCTTTATGTCTTTAAACCTTCCTACCTCAGTTCAAACCCTGCTATAGAGCTACATAGACCTGATCCCTTCAAAAAGAGTATGTAGGTAGCTCGAGCAAATGGCTTTAGTTTGGTCATCTTGGTCTTTATAGACCATCAGGCACCAAGCACTAACTTAGAGCTGAGCTATTACATTCATCTAGTATAAACACCCAAACACATAGTTTCAACCATAGCTAAGAGCTAGGTAGACTTGATCCTTTAACAGGGTACATAAGCAGCTTAAGCAAAAGGCTTGAGTTCGATCATCATAGCACAAGACGCTACCTTAAAACTAGGATCCTTTCCCAACTATGAGCTAGACACTAGCTATCTTTCTTATTTGTAGTAAGGCTTCTTTCTTAAGTTAACCATTTTCCAGTCATGCGCTAAGCGCTAACTATCCTTTCCCCAATGGAGCAAGGCTCCTTTCTGCCAGTTATACGCTAGGCACTAACTATTTTCTCTCATCTAGAGCTCGACTCCATTTTTCAATCAAGCACAAAGTGCTGACTATCTTTTGTTATCTAAAACGATGCTCTCTTCTCAAGTTATTCGCTATGTGCTAACTTTCATTTTAATCTTAGAGATAGGCCCTCACAATACAAAGATAATGACTCCTAACACATACCCAGAGCTAGGATTTTTCTTTCCCTCATTTCATGTTCGGAGCGAGGCTCCTTAATACTAATCCTGTATATAGCACTGACCCTATCGGTCACTTTCTGATAACACATCTACACATCCCATCTACATGCACTAGGCATTGTCCCAAAGGTACATCGACCTGATTCCTTAGTAGGGTATATAGATAGCTTGAGCAAATAGCTTGAGTGCGGTTTCCACGATCTTCATAGACCATTTGCACGAAGCGCAACCCACACTTAGAGTGAGGCTCCCACACACATCTATCATCACATAAACACTTAGTTTGGACCACCTTAGGTCTGAACTACGATTAACCTGATCCCTTTGCAGGGTAAGTAGGTAGCTTGAGCACTTAGTTTGAGTTTGGTCATATTGGTTTTCATAGTCTATATTCATTATTAGCATACATATACTGTTGTACAAAGCTTACAAAAGTCCAGTTCTATGTCAAACATAGTTTCCCAGTTCAAATCTCATCCCCCTTTGTAAACATAGTCTTTAACATGCACTTAGAGTCAAACCAGTATATAGAACCCCCTATGGTGCATCATTGCCACGTAGGCTAACATTTCACTACACATGCACACACGAGCTAAGCTCAACCACCTCATATTTTACACATCATTTACATTCATAGGTTGTATGCTATGATTGCTATAATCCACAATATTATATTATGAGATTACAATCGTAAAGGAATATCCCTAGGTATTCAGGCGTAACAGTTTCCATGCGTAGTCAAACCCCCGGACCCATTATCTTTGATTACACAAACTAGTCGAGAGTCACTAAAATAAGCCTTTTGTCACAATTTTAAAATCATAAATCAAAACACTTTTAAACTTAAACTAATACTCGGGTTTCTTGGCACACCAATTTTGAAAGTGTCGGGTGGTGACTCCTAATCTATGTAATCAATGCCCTATTTCAAAACAAAATATAATTTTCCACATTTAATAGATCTCAGATGCACCATACTGTAACAAAGACTCACAACCTACGCTTGTTAACCCCAACACGCGAATTCGGTAGCGACACCAAGCTAACTTAATTTAATTTTGATGGGCCTAGGTCTAGTTGGCTTAACAATTATCTTTTTGTTTGAAAAAGAGTTATAAATTATATGCAGATATAGCCTATATCAGGATATGGCTGAGTGGTTGAGAAAAATTCTCTAGATGGTTAAGATATTTTTCTATACCTTATCTTCTCAGTTGTTGATATATTATTTTTATATACGTTATGTACACTGAACGTATATCAGGAGATGAGAGTGGATGAGAGATTCTCTTAGTGGTTGAGAGATTTTTCTCTAATGTAGTAGGATAATATCTCATATACTTGCATCTTCTTTGATATATACTAAATTAAGCCACAAAGACCAGTACGTGACCACACACATACCATCTAGAGAGAAAATTAAGAATGGCTTGGATGGCTGAATTGCTAATCAAGAGTCATTTAGATATGCATCTGCAATCTTTGTAACCTTCAAGCTTGGGATTAAGGTATTTTTCTCATACCATATTCTATGAAAACCAACAATTTGTATTAGAGTTTTTGTTGAATTCATAGCATAATCTTAATTATGCATAAATATGGCATCAATTTTTTTTTCAAGATGAATGGAACCCTAATTCGCAGTAGATTTTTTTTTAATGGGTGTAATAGAAGGGTGGTTATTTTTGGAACGATAATTTCCCTTCTAATTTTATTTTTTGAATTTATAATTCTCTGTAATTATTTTTTTTTTTTGTTTTAAGTATGTACTTGTTGTATTCCTTTTGTAACTTTGGTCTCAATCCTTGTTCACTGGAGTTGAGATCATATGGATAAAAACAAAGAAAAAAGAGAATGACCCAAAGAAAAGTTGCTCATGTGGTAAAGAAGCCTGAAAAGAAAAAAAAAAAAAAAAAAGGAATGACCGAACTTGATGGTGGTGCCGCGGCGTAATCAGAGGTGGACGCAATGTTCGGTAGCAACACATCGGTTGGAGGCTGTGTGTGGTCGTAGTGCGTTAGCGGGATGGAAGACTGAATCGCAGATCACCTTAGCGGTACATCACGCATGGTGGCAGTGATGTTGCCCACCGCTGTAACGGCAGAGATCGCAGTGATGTTGGTTCATCTCCTCGCTGGAGATCTGCTGTAGGCTTCAAACAATAGAATCCCACAAACACACCTGTGTGGTGGCGGGATGGAGGCTGGACACGGGTTGCCTGCGCGATGCATCGTGCACGGTGGCTGTGGAGCTGCCCGTAGCTCTCGCGGTGTAAAGTAGGCAGGTTCTGGTTCCCTCTTTATCTGTGAAGCCATATTTTTTTGGTAGGAGTTTGGATATGGCAGAGATGGATCCACGTAGTGTTTGATCTGGCGGAGATGGGTTTTTTGTAGTCATCGATTTTGTTTAGCGCTTTGCCAGATTTTTGGTTTATGCAATAACTATTGCCAGATTTTTTGTATGCAGTTATAATTGCTAGCATCATTGTGTTGGCTTTCTTCATGGTTGCGGCAGCGTACAGGTTGTATTTGGGGAAGAGGGCATGATTGCAATGTTGTTGGAACCCTAGGATTATTTTGTAATTTCTCTAAAGTCCTATATTGCTTTGTAATTAAAGCTGGACTTAACTGAGAAGTTTTAAAATAACACAGGGCAATACTAGAATTTGATAGAACTTTTGGTATTTTTAAAATTAAAGCTTGCTAGGCAAGTTTTTTTAAATTAAATTGTCAATCCACAAGGTTTTTATATTTATGAAGTTACTCCATAAAATTTGAGAAATATCCAAAATGCCCTTAACCCAAATTTCAATGGCAAAGAGCAAGCTATTGGAAGATGGTCTTGGACTCAAGAAGCCTAGATTAGGTTTTTTTTATTAATGTAATTTTTCCCTTTTAGGAAACTGTTAATTAAGGGTTAATTTATTTATTTATTTCTTTGTAATCTATTATGAATGTTTGATAACATGTCATATGGATTTAGGGATGCCACAGCACTTTTAATGCATAATTATTGTTGTATGATATCAATATTTTAATGAGATTAGGATAAGATTAATATCATATTATTTAATATTTTATTTAATTCAAAATTGACATAACTTGATTAATTATTTTATACTATAAAATTAGATATTAATGGTTGGTATGTTAATGGAATTTTTAAAAATATTAGATAAATAAATTTAAAAACTCTTAAGTTATAAAAATTTAGTAAGGTATCAAGCTTGTGGCCTTTATTGTTAATCCTATAGTAAGACAAATTAATATCTTTTCTTAAATCTTGTGAACTCCTTATGGAGGATATTAATCAGAGTTGGTGATGTAAACCTTTAGTCGAATGCCTCAAACCCATGATCAATTTACGCAAGAGAGCTAATATCAAGATCAAAGAATGTAGAACCAATACCCGTTGATTTCTTGAATCAAGAACCTTAGATTGAAAATAGAAGAACGCCACAAGAATGAATTCTTAATAAGTTCAGAAGTTCTTTGAAAAATAAAAGGAAAACACACCTCACATTAATATAAAATAATATTTTATTCTCTTATTGATGGCTTAATCCTTAATTTTTTAAGTGTTCACAAAAAAAACTGAACCTAATTAAAAGCCAAAATTTGTCCTACTAAAGTCACACTCATGGGCCATTTTAATTAGTATAGTTTGGCCCAAAAATATTAAAACACAAACGCAAGCCTAAATTATATTTAAAATATAACTTTAAAACCCAAACTTAAAGCCTAAAGTAAGTTTTAAAACTCAACATGTCTTAAACATAAAATAAAACCTAAAACATAATTAAAACATTCTTTAAAAGACTAATTCACTTCTTCAATTCAAGCCTGGGCTGAATGGTAGCCTTGGCCGAACTCCTTGCTAGTTTTAGTGGTCTAGGCCATTCTCCTTGGCTTGGATCACATGCACAAATCTCAGTTTCTCCTTTTCAAGCCCATCTTGAATAATGTCTTGAACAAGTCCAAGCATTGCTTCATTGATCTTCTTTGCCCTATCTTTAGCTATTGGCCCATCCAGAACATGCAACGGATCTTTAGCACTTGATGTTCCTTAATACTCATCATTCCTTAAAAGGATTCGTACTTGAATCATCACCTATATCAAAAAAAGAAAGATTAATAACACTGAAAGTAGTACTAACATTGTACTCACCTGGTAAATCCACTTTGTAAGCATTGTCATAAATCTTGTCAAGGATTTGAAATGGACCGTCTCCTCTTGGATACAACTTAGTCCTTCGATGGGCTAGAAATCTCTCTTTTCTCATGTGAACCCAGACCCAATCTTTTGGTTCAAATGTCACATGCCTCCTCCGTTGTTGGCTTGGGAAGCATATTGCTCATTCCTTTTCTCAATTTGAAGGCACATTTTTTTATGGACTGACTTGACTAATTCAGTCTTCTTCTTTCCATCCAAGCTACTCCTATCATCAATAGGTAAAGGCATCAAATCCATAAAAGTAAGTGGATTAAAATCATAAATAATTTTAAAAGAAGAATAAGAACTAAAAGAATGCACTGTCCTATTATATGCAAACTCTATGAATAGCAAACTTTCCTCCCAAGTTTTAAAATTCTTATGAATAATAGTGCATAAAAGTTGAGTTAAAGTCCTACTAACTACCTCAGTCTGTCTATCTATTTGTGGGTGACAAGTAGTAGAAAACAAGGGTTTAGTGCCCAATTTACCCCACAACACTTTCCAAAAGTAGCTTAGGGACTTAACATCCCTATCAAATGTAATACTCCTAGGTACACCATGGAGTCACACTATTTCCTTGTGGCATCATCAGTTTTATAGCAAGGAACGAAATGTGACATCTTACTAATTCTATCAACTACTACAAAAATAGAATCTCTTCCTCCTTTTGACCTAGGTAGCCCTAAAACAAAGTCCATAGAAATATTTATCCATACCTCACTAGGTACAGGTAAAAGTGTATACAACCCATGTGGTAAAACCCTAGACTTAGCCTTTTTACATATAATACATCTATTAATATGCGAGTAACATCTCTCTTCATTTTAGGCCAAAAGAAATGCTTATACAAACCTTTAAGGTCTTTTTAACACCAAAATGCCCTATTAATCCCCCACCATGTGCCTCACGCACTAACAACTTACGAGTTGAATAGTTAGGCACATACAGCTTATTCTTTTTGAACAAATAGCCATCATGCTTGTAAAACTTACCAAATGCTTCCATTTCACATGCCATGTAAACACTAGAAAAATCAGAATTATTGGTATATATATCTTTCAATGTTCAAACCAAGTAATTTAGCACTGATAGAAGTGAGAAATATATACCTTCTGGATAATGCATCTGCAACTACATTTTTCTTATCTTGTATACCTTATAATGTAAGGAAATGTTTCATTGTACTCCATCCGTCAGCATGCCTTTTGTTCAGCTTACCTCAGCTCTTGAACTATTTCAAAGACTCATGGTCAGTGTGGATCACAAACTCTCGAGGGCATAGGTAGTGCTGCCACATCTTAAGGGTTCTAACAAATGCATAAAGCTCTTTGTCATATGTCAGGTTGTTCAGGGCTGCTCTACCTAACTTCTCACTGAAATAGGCAATGGGTCGTCTATCCTATATCAAAATAGCTCCAACACCTATTCTTGAGGCATCACATTCAATCTCAAAGGTTTTGTTAAAGTTAAGTAATGCTAGTATAGGTGCAAGACATAACCTTTCTTGAATTAAATTAAATGCATGATCTTGTTCTTTACCCTAATGAAACCTAATAGACTTTTTGATTACCTCAGTGAGTGGTACTGCAATGGTGCTAAAGTCTTTAACAAAACACCTATAAAAACTAGCTAAACCATGAAAACATCATACCTCAGTGATTCTTTTAGGCGTAGGCCACTCCTTGATTGCCTTTAGTTTCTCTTCATCAATCTCTATTCCCATTGCACTAACAACAAATCCAAGAAAAACAACTTTTTCATGCAAAATGTGCACTTTTTAAAGTTGGTATAAAGCTTTTCTTTTCTTAAAATCTCAAGCACACTTCTTATATGATCTATATGCTCATCTAGACTCTTACTATACACCAAAATGTCATCAAAGTATATAACCACAAACTTACCTATAAATACATGCAAAATATGGTTCATTAATATGAATGTGTTAGGTGGGTTTGTAGGACCAAATGGTATAACCAACCACTCATAAAGCCCATACTTAGTTTTAAATGCTATTTTCCACTCATCTTCTTCCCTCATCCTAATTTGATGATAACCACTCTTCAAATTTATTTTAGTGAAAATGCAAGACCCATGCAACTCATCAAGTATATCATCTAACCTAGGAATGGGATGGTAATACTTTACTGTTATGTTGTTGATAGCTCTACAATCTACACACATTCTCCATGACCCATCCTTCTTAGTTACTAAAAGGCCAGGTACTACACATAAGCTTAAGCTCTCTCTTATATACCCCTTTGCTACCATTTCCTCAACTTGCCTCTGAAGCTCTTTTGTTTCCTCGGAATTACTTCTATAGGCTGGATGATTAGGAATCACGGCTCCAGTAACAAAATCAGTCTGATGCTCAATTCCTCTAATGGGTGGCAATCCACTAGGGAAATCATCAAGGAAAACATTATTATATTCCTGCAACAAAGAACTAACGGTGGTAGGAAGAGAATTGTCAATGTCGTTAGTATTAGAGCAAACTTCTTTGTACAAGAGTATAAATATATGCTTGTTAGACAAATATGCCTTACTGATATCACGTTCTTTTGCGTAGAAACTTGCCTTTTTTCATTGTTTTGCTCTCAACACTCTCTTTATTATTTTTTTATTTCTCACATTCCCTCATTTTTTCTTCACTCTTGTTCTTATTATTTTTTTACTTTTTCTCTCTCTCTTTGTTTTAGACTCTCGGCTTCCCCTCTCTTTCCTTTGTCCCTGTTCTTTCTCTCTTGAATTTTAGTCTCTCTTTTTCTTTTTTCATCTTCTGTACTTTTCATTCTCATTTGCTCCTCATAGACTTACTTTGGAGTTAAAAGTACAAGTATAGTCGGCTTTCTATCCTTCATAAAGCTGTACCTCCTTCGGAATCCATCATGTATCACCTTCCTATCATATTACCATGGTCTCTCCAACAAAAAATGGCCAACATGCATAGGAACTACATCACAAAACACCTCATCCTTATGCCTGCCAATGGTGAAAGACACTGAGACTTGTGCATTAACCTTGATCTTCTCACCTTCATTCAACCATTGTCATTTATAAAGTCTAGGGTGTTTTAGTATAGGTAACCCCAAGGTTTCTACAAGAGTAATGTTAGCCACATCAGTGCAACTCCCATGATCTATGATCACACTACACACCTTGTTATTAACATAGTACCTAGTATAGAAGATTTTCTCTTTTTTCTCCTCCATGTCATTTTCCTTGATTTGTGTATTAAGAGCACGCCTAGCAACAAGAGACTCATCTACCACTGAGTACTCAATCTTCTCATCACTAGCATCTTTAAGTGGTGGCATCTCACCCTCATCACTTTTAGTTTCCACCTCACCATTATCAAGCATAATCACAACTCTCTTATTTGGGCATTGTGAAGCTATGTGGCCCCTTTCCCAAGTGACCGACCCTGAAATGTGTTCGGAGTCCACCTCTTAAGTGCAAAAGAGTGGTCGTAGTCTTACTTGGTGAGAACCGAGATCATCTCAACAGGGAGGGTTTTGTTAAAAGCTATAGACTTGTTCTCTTAGTTAGTAGGTGAACCTAAGTTACTCTAAACTAACTTTGGATTTATAAGATGCTTGAGTAGGGTTGGGTTGAGAATGATGGAGTGAAAAAATTCTGATATTAAATTAAAATGCAAATACTGAAAATAAAATAACTAAAATAAACTTGGTTTCGAACCAAATCTGGTAGTGGGTAGTAGTTTACTCAAACGCGTTTGTAACTCAACCTAACAAACACACATGCATTGCTAGGTCGGAAGATATTTCATTAAAACCTAATTCATGGAACTCAAGGTAAGCGGAGGCTTTTGAAATTAGTTTCGGACTCACTGGGACATTGAATCAAACACCTAGTGTGTACGAGCAACAACTCGTAACCAGACTTCAATTATAACATGGGTGAATCGATTTCGAAGGAAAACCTCATGTTATGGTTTTAAGAAAATAAGTTTCAAATCACCAGGTCATTAAATCAAACACTTGGTATGCACGAGTGGCCAATCGTAACCAAGTTATGATTATAACACGGGTGATTTGATTTTGTAAGAAAACCTAATTTGGGTTTTAGAAAATATGTTTCTAACTCACCGGGACATTGATCCAAATACTTGGTGTGCACAAGTGAAAACTTATTACCGAGTTATGATTGTAACACGGGTGAGTTGATTTCGAAATAACCCTAGTTTACTATGAGATTCCAATTAGAAATCAAAAGATATTTCATTTAAAAATATTCTTTTATGTTTGAGTTCACCAAACTACCACACCACCTTCAATGGCTTGAAGCCAAGAACAAACCCTAGCCTAACATGCTTGAACTTTGAAGAGAAAAATATACTTGCAAACCATCCATTAATGTAAAACAAAAAGTGAAAACAAAAGAAGATGTTAAAAACTAAAGAAGTGAAAAGAAAAATGAAATAAATTTGAACTTAAAGCATCAAATTGAAATAATTGAATACGAAGTAACTTACATGCACAAACCATAGAAAACTTCAACTTAACCTAATGCTTGAATCCAAATATTCCAATCAAACGTAATGAAAACTCAGAAAACTATCAACAAAATAACCCCTAGAACTCTCTAAACGGCTGTATAAGTTTCTTATATATAGTGGAGATGAAAAGCCCTAAAAATATAATTTATTCATGCAAATTAACCCTCTGTGGTCTGGAACACCTGTGTGGGTGTTCGGACCATAATGTCCATCTTCATTTCATGTTTTGCTCCTGACAACTTTCTGTCCTCAACTTCCAATGCGATTTTAACCATAAAGATGATGGATTCAGGCTTTGGCTAAAACACAAAAGTTGTAGCCCTTTGAGTCTTCTTACCAACCCAAAAAAAATCAAGTCAATCGAAGTTGTGAGCAAAAAGTTATGACTAAAAAACGGATAGGGTATCCAGCTAGAACTTCAACTACACACCACTTCAACCATCTTGAACTTCGGACCATTTCCTTTCTCCTAAGTCACCATGGTAACTGATCTTATTCCTTGGGATGGATCTTGAGATGTTGAGAAAGTCTTGAAAGTCATTGAACATGTCGGCATTTTTGTCTTCAAGCTGTTTTCTCCATGTGTGCCAAGTGTTCGGCAAAATGCCCCAAAAGACACCAAGCCTATTCTTGCACTTCCTTACTCCAGCTTACTTTGGCTCCTCCTCACATGCACTCTTAGTGTTATTTAGGGCTAAACCACCAAATTATATCACTAAAACACACAAACAACAAGAATACATGGAAATGAGATAATTAAGCTAACATCTAGCCAATAACAAGCAAAATTACATAATTAGCATGCTCAATAGATATAGAATTATGCAATAATGCATACTAGTCACCAAGCACTTAAAACATTTAATGTTGCTATTGCGAATGGGTTGAGAATTTGAATTACCTTTGCTTTTGTTGGACACATTTTCCTTAGCCTTAGGTGGTTCAGATTTAGTTATGAAGACTCCTCATTCATTGCCTTAGGTGGTTCGAATTTAGTTATGAAGACTCCTCATTCATTCTTTCCCCAGTTTGGTCTCCAAGAAGTGTTTGAATTGGAATTATATCTTGCTGCCTCATTTTTTTTCAATTGTTTTTCCATATTTATTGCTATGTGTACCATGTCCTAATTACCAAAAAAAAAAATGTGTACCATGTCTTTTAACTCCACATAGTGGTGCAATTCCACCACATTAGCTATATCCTTATTCAACCCATTCAAAAATCAAGCCATGGTTACCTCCCTATCTTCCTCCATATTGGCTCCAATCAAGGCCACCTCCATCTATTTGTGAAAGACTCTGTAATTTCTAGTAGAGATCCATATAGTAGTGGCTTGGCACAAATCTCCTCTGTTGGGATGTATGCCCTTGAGTCATATGTTAGATAATGAACAGATTTTAGTTTAATAAAGAATTCTTATTTAGTTTATCTAAAGTTTCTTTATTATATATAGATGCATGAATTTTATATGATAAATGTAATCCTTGATTGATTAATGAACTTGATTCATGTGCATGAAAGTGTTTCATACACAGGAGATATGAATCTAGGTATTGATCAATCTAGATTTGTTCATAGTCAGTGATGAGATGGGGACATCTCAACTAAAAGATTGTAATATTTTAGATTTCTATATGATAGAATGATTTATCTCAATCATTAGAGTAGTAGACTCTGAATCTAAAGTGTTAGTGTGGAAGACAATGAACAGGACAATAATAAGAAACACATCTAAGCTATACTATCCACATTGATATATTTCTTATGTTCACTCTAAATAGTTTCTCTAAATCCTGAGATAATGATGGACACTATTTTATGCAATGATGACTTTAATTCATTAGGAGTAAGGCTAATTATCATTAGGCCTACATCTAAGTGTTTTGAGAAATTATTGCATAGAACTAGGGAACATACATTATCAAGAAGGAATTCACAATCTCATTTGAGATAGGAGTATTATTCATATTAAGAATATTAACTAATCATTAAATCCAGATTCGATCATCTTAATAATATGTTATTGAGATGGTGACCTACCCAAAATGATTGGAATAATAGTTCTTAGAATATGGAAGGAGGTATCAATTGGAATTGGATAGCTTCTTAATTCTACTTGTCTCTATATCTAGTAGAGGGGCTTAATTGTAGAATTAAAGAGTGAACAAGGTGTTTTATGAAATTATTTCAATAAACTGGGATTGGAGTTCAGTTATACCATTTTAGTGGAGTAAGGTATAATTATTAGGGGATGTATTCGTAATTATGAGATAATTATGGATAATTTCTTAATTAGCCAACTTATGTTTATTTACACTTAGGTCCTCTACTCTTGCCTATATAAAGGATCAATCTGTTAGGTTGCCCACACAACATTAGACGTAAGAAAAACCCTGAAAGGATCCTGATAGGACAAAGAGTAGAAAACTTAGGAGTTTTAACCATCGGGGAAGAAAAGTTCGAGAAGGCAAGATCAAATCAAGGAATGATAAAAGTTCAATTTTATTTATTGATTTGGTTTCGTTTTTGTACTTCGAGTATAATAGTATAAGAAGTTTATAATGTTTCATGCATGATCAATCTGAACAAAAATTTTAAAAATCTATTCTATTGCGTTTCTTGAATCCAACATCCTCCTCATAAAAGCTTTCAATTCACCACATTTGCTAATAGTCCTCTCCCTATTTCTCCTTCCATTAGTCACCAATTGATCCTACCAAACAATGGTATAATCATTGAATTCAACCACAGCTAGCTTCACTTTCTTCTCATCTGAATAGTTATAGCAATCAAAAACCAACTCTATCTTTTTCTCCCATTCTAAATATGCTTCAGGATCATTTCTACCTTGGAAGGAAGGAATTTTCATTTTAATGTTCCCAAGATTCCCATCTACTACATCTCTATTCCACCTATCCCTTTTAGGACCCCTTTCTCACAAACCTTCCCTAGGCCTAAACCCGCCCACTTTAACTTTAGAATTTTGATCTCCATCAAATTCACGCTTAACTCCACTATCTGCTTCATATTCAAACAATGGGTTAAGTTCAAGCCTACTTTGCCTTCTATTATAAGGAACCTTTTTGGGATTGTTCTTTTTGTAGACCTATAATTAGGAGGTCTTGCCTATCCATTCTATCCTTTATCTCTCCAAACACAACATTCATGCGTTTAAATTGTTGTTGCATAGCTTGTAGCCCAAACGAGATGTTATCTCCATATTAGATGTCGATTCACTTTTGGGAGCCATTTTAATCCTACAAGAAAGATATTTGCAATAAAAAGATTATCTCACATGCACTCCCTCATGCGTTTACTTTGATAACCTGGGAATTTCTATTTTCATAATTAAGTAATTTTAGAAATAGGTATGGTGGAATGGAAGATAAATAAATTTATTTGTGCTCAATTTGAAAATTTTTGAGCTTATTGTGCTTATATAATATGTTGGGCCTAAGAATGTGAAGGTTACACAATTGGCTAAGAGATGGAGGTCTTGGGCACATGGGAGAAAGTTTTCATAGGTGCAAGTAAGGGTGGGTGCACAGGAGGAAGTTTCCATGGGCGCACACAATCATGGGTGCACGAGAAGAACTTTCGTAGGCGCACGCGATGGTGGGCAGACGCCAAAGAAGGGTCAGGCACCTGAGATTTTGCTGGGTCAGATCCTGCCTCTGTTAGTTTAATTTACACCCAGTTGTTTCCATGTCAGCCTTTCCAAGTTACTATGACAGAATGTAGGAGAGAGAGATAGGCCACTGTTGCTGGCTTGTTCTACAAGAATATATGTGTATATGTATGTGTAATAGAGGAGATAGAGAGAGAATTTGGTCAGAAGGAAGAAGAGAGAACTGGGAAGAAAGCTGAAAGACACTAAGGTTTGGTAAGTTGTTCAAATCTCAACCAAACTCAAATTAATTTTGTATGAATGAAATTAAACCAATATTAAATATGTGTGTGCAATTAATTTGTTGTTAGGATTAATGGTTTGGGTATACGATCTACTTAAAGTTTTTTGGGCTAGCCAGTGAAGTTATAGACTTCGCTCAACTTATTGTTTCCTCTGTTTCTTCACTTAAGGTAGGGTTTCTATGCTTCTTACTCACATATATGACGTATAGAAAATAAAATTTCGCTAATATGCTGATGGAGATCCCAAACAACCAATCACAATCACACCCTGAGATAAATAGAAGGCAAGATATACAAAACGAGGTAACCCACGAAGGAAAATCTCAAACAAAACTTTCACTAGAATAAACGAACGTTGATTACAAACTCAAACTCTCTATAGATCGACTCCTCGACTCTATACTGTCGTTGACATTTGCTCAACTCCTTGATGCACCAACTCCTCTAGCGAAAGCTCTTTGACTCCTCGAAGGCTCAACACCAAATCCTCGGTAGCTTTGCTGAATCCACAGCGTTCACAAACCTCAAATTCGAACTCCTTCAGATTGAACACGAACAATGAAGGCTAAGCTGTTGAGAGAATCATTAAACTTTCAAGCTCACAAACATAAAGTACATTCTCTCTGTGTGTGTGTCTCTTCTCTTTCCTTTTTTTCCCCTTGAAAACGGCATGAGATATATATAGATCATCAGAGGCAGCTGGGGCTATTGAAGTGGTGTGCAGCTGAAGTTTCAGCTCGACACCCTGTCAGTATTTTGACCATATCCTTTCACTCACAATTCAGATTGACCTGATTCTTTTTGGGTTGGAAAGAAGACTCAAAGGGCTAGAACTTTTGTGGTTTAGCCGAAGCTTGAATCCATCGTCTTCAAGGTGAAAATCATGTTGGAAGTTGAGAACAGAAAGCTATCATGCTGGTACCTCACGAGAAGGGCGCACCCGCGGCCTTCCCGTTGTCTTCCCGTGACTCAGAGTAGCCTTCCCACACGGCTTAATCTTTCTCGGCTTTTTCCCATGGCCAAGTGCATTCTTCATGCGTTATTCAGTTCCGAACCTCTTCAGGACTTCCTAATCTCTTTAGGACTCCCAGCCATTATGGAAATTTGATTTTCTAAGGCCTTTTAGAATTCTAATCTATTTAAGACTCTAGTGTCTCAACCTACACTAAGTCTAAACTATAGATACTTCTATTTGATCATGGATTTGCCAATTTACAAATTTAGCCTTAACAATCTCCCCCTTTGGCAATTCTATGTCAAAATTCAAAAATGAAATTACAAGAAAGTTCATATACTAGATTAAGGCCTTAGTAAATTTGTCATCCATCAACAAGTTCCAATTTATTAACCTGTATGACCGCACACTTAGACATGTTCCAATTGTCATCCATTCCATTAACATGATTCAATCTTTATCCTGTTTTGCTGCACATCTAAGCAAACTGATCACGGCAGCATGTGGCAACAAATAATAATTAAAAAACATTATAAAAAAAATGACACAAAAGATGAAACAAAATATTCTCCCCCTTAATTAATCTACACATATTAAAAAAATGATTGAAAGGTTGACTCCCCCTTAATAAAAATGATTGAATGATTGACTCCCCCTTAATAAACAAAATTCATTTCAAGCATTCTCCCCCTTAACTCTATATCTCCCCCTTTTTGACATAAATTGACAAAAAATTAGGCACAATGGGTAATCTTGATCAAATCATTCCAAGTTCTATTTTCCCAAACACAAAACGAAACATAGTTTCAAAATTTTGACCATACATAAATAGCAACAAATAAGAATTCCAAGAATCACCCAATTATTTATGTCATAAGTTGTTCACACATGTCATACCAATGGTCAAATGCCTGTGCGATGTGTGAAATAAAGTTTAAGTGCAACATGATTAATATTTTTCACATACTCGCATGAATTTTAAAATTGCTCCTTTTGGACATTGAATTGAATTGAGTAAGATATGCAATGTTAGCTCTTCAACTCGTTTATCCTCAAATTAATGTTTTCAACTAAATACCAATTTTTCAATTTTCATCCGCCAAATTCACCCCCTTTTTTTTTAATTTTTACTCGGTGGCTTTCACACACTTATGGCTAGGTAGCCTTCTTCCTGTATAGTCAAACCCAGAGGGTGATTATTTTGATAACCCACACGTCAACAGGCTAGCTTTCACTCTATCCTTTATGGCAACCCTTTCCAAGTTATATAAGATGTAAGCTCAAAAGCAACCAATAATCCAAAAAGGAGAATTTATTAAACTAATTGAGTAGTGGAAAAAAATATTTCTCATGAGGTACTAAAGTTCGTGTAATTATAATTGGCACACCACTACCATGACAAGGAACAACAAAACATAAGATTCAAGTTCATCAAGTAATTCAAATTTGAAAATTCCAAACCCACACAATCACACACATAGTGAAAGTAATCACACAAGAGAATAACGAGGAAACCCTATCACAGGGAGAAAAACCTCTATTTACAATCCCACTATCAACGGGTTACAAGACTCTACTCAGACTCTCTACGAATCACTCGCACGAATCCTTTCGTCACTCTTGCTCGAATCACTCGATAAACCCTACAAGCAGGCTTTCTGCCTCACACAGAAAGTGAAAAGAAAATACAAGACAAATTTAGAGAAAGAACATGAAAGCTCTCAATAATCAAAGACTCTTTCTCTAGGTCCTTATAATATGTTCTTCCACCTCTCCCAATAACAGAGTTGGTTTCACATATATATAGGATTACAAAGTTGCCCTAGTTTGGCAAAATAGGAAATTGAATCCGAACAAAATATTCATAGCTCGATCCCTCGCGCTCCCATCCTCCAGCCTACGACCTGCACTGAAATTTTTGCGCTTTAGGAAATAACACTGGCGCACCCTTGCGCTCCCCGCGCCGTGCCTGCGAGGTACACTGGAATTTCATTCACGTTCCAGAAATTTGCGTCCGAATTCCATTAGGTTTTGTAATCCTTTACACCAATTAGAATTCTTCAAAATCTTGGTCAACTCGATTAACTTTATCTCCTTAATTGTTCAGAATTCTTCAAATCTTCAATTTGCATCACTTTAGGAAACTTTAATAGCATTCCTAATTTAACTAATATTTTGATTGGATTTGCCACAAGACTTTACAATCTCCCCCTTGGCAATTCCATATTAAAACTTAAGTTAAATTTTAAATTCTGCTCAAATTCTGCACGTACTGAACACACACATCAAGGCACCATGTGGAATAATATAGAAATGATCAATGATATCATTACCAAAGCACATTATACATAAAATATCATGCCATAGCCGAAACACGTTCACATATTACATACATAACTTGAAATGACTCCCCCTTTTTGATATGGAAAAGACAAGTGCACAAAAATAAGGCAAGATCAAACCGAAGACCCATGAGTATGGCATACATGACACGACCTCTTCTAAGTGTGACATCAGAATAATGTGAGGGAGGATCTCCTGCGCCCTGCCTACGAGGCTCTCAGGAAAATACGTGTAAGTGCAGATTTGGACACAGACAATCAAAACTAAAAAGAGATAGTAGAAGAATTCACTAAAAAATGTTAAAAAAAAACTTTTAATTCCACTATACCAATACATGTATATCAATCTCTCACCCTTCATAAATTCAAAGATTCACATTTTGATTTTCCAAGAAAATTGTCAATTCTGTGTCGAGAGGTGAAATAAGTCATAAAATTGAACAAATGCTTGTGCACGTGTGAGTTTTTGACTATAATATACATATAGGCTCCCCCTCAAACAAATCATAGACTCAAAAAGTTAAATTTGATGTACCAAATGAATTGAGAGCCAACCTTCCTTTTTTTTTTTTAACACTTGGCGGCTTTCACACGCTTATGGGCAGGTAGCTATTCCTTAACAATCAACGAGTCATTAAGGGGCTTCTCACTGGTCCCACCGGTAGCCCTTTCCAAGTTTGTTTGTTTGTTTGTTTGTTTGTTTTTTTTTATTTATATGATGCATAACTTTGATATGCACATATCAGGCTCCTCAACATTTTTTAAACACATCAAACAATAACCCTTGATTCGTGGAAAAGAAGAGAAAGAGATATATGCATGTACAGTCAAGTGTAATAGGAAGCACTTCAAAATTATGACAAAAATCACCAAAACACTTCGTATCAATTTACAAGGAATGCGAAAATTATGAACTCATTGAAATCGATGAATTTGGAAGATTTAATGTACAGGTAACAGTATAGAAGTCATAAAATATTTTCAACTTAATCAATGAACTTCTAACTTATCTTTTAGATTTCAATGTTGTGTACAAATGCCTACAGATTTTCTTAGAGACTCAAAGCGAAGGGCATTTTGTGAAACAAAACAATTTAAATCTGACTTTCTAACCCAAATAGCTCTAGTTTTAAGACCAGTTATCTTGACAGGTTTTTCCTCACGTTTTTGACTTTTATGAAAATTCTTTTTCTCAACAAATTTGAAATTTGTACCTCTTCGAAATATTGGACTGTTTTGTTTTTGAAAAGGACGTGAGTTTTTGTAACAATCTTCTGAAAACACTTGAAATTTATTCTTCACAGGGACTCTAGGCTCAGGGTTTTTTGAAAAATTTTTAACATAGTTTAAAGGAAGACCATAGAGTTTGTGACAGTTTGGGCATATATGACCTTTGATTCCACAATGGTGACAAACAAGTACAAGGGATTGGGATCTAGCAAAATGCATACCTTTCACTATGTGAGGAGGATGCTGATAGTGTTTATTCTTTTCAAAACTCTTCTTTGGTGGTGCAGCAGACTTATGGAAGGTCTTGGGATTGGCTGCAGGTTTTGAAACAACCTCTTCTACTACTGAAGGCGCTGATGATAATGAAACAATTGTATTTTTCCCTCCAGTGTAGCCTAAGCCTGCTTTGTCTCCATGTGTTCGTTGTTGGCTCCAAATTTCTTCAAGTTTTTGTGAACTGGAGTTCATTCTTTCAATTATCTTCTCATCACTCTTGATCTTTTCTTTCAGCTTACTGACCTCATCCTGAAGTTCTTCAACAGCTTTCTCCAATTCATCAATCTTTTTATTCTTTTCTTCAAGTTTTTCTTTGAACTTTTCTGCACTATGAGACTGAGAAGTTTTGTCAGATTCCAAAATAGATATTTTACCTGTGAGTTTTTCATTCTCTGTCTTTAAGGAATCTCGTTCACTTCGGAGTTTACTGTTGCGGGTATGTTGGGCTTGTCTTTGTTTCTTTACCTTACTGTATTCGACAATGAGAGCATCATAGGCCACTTGCAAGTCATTATTGAATTCATCCTCAGAGTCATCATCTTCATGATTAGATATATCGGTGTCGCTTTGAGATCCAGATGGAGTTCCTGCAGACGAAGAGTGAGACGCCATAAAAGCAACAAAATTACCTTCATCATTTGAGGATACTGCTGAAGATGATTCATCTGAACTGGGTTCATCATCTAATGTAGCATTCATGACTTTGACTTGTTTCTTTTTCATCTTTTTGTTTGCACAGTCTTGAGCAAAGTGTCCATATCCATGACACTCAAAACACTTGATCTTGTTCTTCTTGTTTTCTTCCCCAGATTCAATCTTCTTGATCTTCTTTCCTTTTTCTTGAGATTGTGACTCATTCTTGTTATTCTTATTAAATAAACCCTTCTTCCTCATATATCTTACGAATCTTTTAGCCACAAGCGCCATTTCTTTATCCGACTCCTCTTCATCACTTTCTTCTTCCACTGTCTTTAGAGCAATACCTTTTGACGCTTTGCGAGGTTTCACCATATTTGCTTCAAACGTTTGCAAGGATCCCACAAGGTCTTCTATTCTCATGGAGTTCACATCTCTGACTTCTTCTATTGCTGTGACTTTAGAATCAAACACTCGTGGAAGAGAACGTAAAATTTTACGTACCACTTTGTATTCTGGAATAGGTTCTCCAAGGTTATGGCATGAATTAACAATGTGACTGAGCCGGACATAAAAGTCATCAAACCTTTCGTCTTCATTCATCCTTAGTCCCTCAAACTCAGAAGTGAGTTTTTGAAGCTTGCTGGTTTTGACTTGTTCGTTCCCTTCATGTGTACTTTGTAGAATTAACCACGCTTTTCGGGCACTCGTACAACTTGAGATGCGGCAGAATTCATTAGGGCAAACTGCAGAAAATATGGCACTCAAGGCTTTGAAGTTCCACTCCGAACTCTCTTGCTCAGTTTTAGTCCACGTCTGAATTGACTTTTGTTCGATTCTTCCGTCAACTTCATGGGTCGGTTCTTCCCATCCTTTAACTATTGACATCCAGACTTTGTAATTAATTCCCAAAAGAAAAGCTTGCATTCTTACCTTCCAGTATGAATAGTTTGAGCCGTCAAACCAAGGGGGTCTAGTGCTTGAACCTCCTTCACGTGGTGGATCCATTGGTTTGGACGAAGATCTTCACTCAAGAACTTAGAGTGACCTGCTCTGATACCAATTGAAAATTCCAAACCCACACAATCACACACATAGTGAAAGTAATCACACAAGAGAATAACGAGGAAACCCTATCACAGGGAGAAAAACCTCTATTTACAATCCCACTATCAACGGGTTACAAGACTCTACTCAGACTCTCTACGAATCACTCGCACGAATCCTTTCGTCACTCTTGCTCGAATCACTCGATAAACCCTACAAGCAGGCTTTCTGCCTCACACAGAAAATGAAAAGAAAATACAAGACAAATTTAGAGAAAGAACATGAAAGCTCTCAATAATCAAAGACTCTTTCTCTAGGTCCTTATAATATGTTCTTCCACCTCTCCCAATAACAGAGTTGGTTTCACATATATATAGGATTACAAAGTTGCCCTAGTTTGGCAAAATAGGAAATTGAATCCGAACAAAATATTCATAGCTCGATCCCTCGCGCTCCCATCCTCCAGCCTGCGACCTGCACTGAAATTTTTGCGCTTTAGGAAATAACACTGGCGCACCCTTGTGCTCCCCGCGCCGTGCCTGCGAGGTACACTGGAATTTCATTCACGTTCCAGAAATCTGCGTCCGAATTCCATTAGGTTTTGTAATCCTTCACACCAATTAGAATTCTTCAAAATCTTGGTCAACTCGATTAACTTTATCTCCTTAATTGTTCAGAATTCTTCAAATCTTCAATTTGCATCACTTTAGGAAACTTTAATAGCATTCCTAATTTAACTAATATTTTGATTGGATTTGCCACAAGACTTTACAAAATTTATGACCACTATGTAAATCAAAAATTTTAATCCTGTGATTTTGAAGTGTGTGTGAAGTAATAGAACATGCAAGAATATCACAAAGAATAATATTGCACCCAAAAAAAAATTAATAATCTCAAAAAAAAAATTAAGAAGTATCTAATCTACGTGATTTCATAGAACTAGGAAAAAAAATAAACAATGACGCACAGCCTAGTTCATAAAAAAAAATTTGCCTCTACATATTAAGGCTCACACCTTCAAGATTCTTAGGGGTGTGGGTGACATAGAGTTCACTCTTCCTAACCCAAACAGTTCTTAATTTTTGAAAAGCATTTTGAGTCTTGGAATTGTTGGGTTTTGGACCAATTGGTTTTGAAAAATTTTTCTTTATGTTTCTCCTCATTGGCCAATTCATGGAAGGTTTAAAATCAAAACAAGACTTTTGAAACCTTAAAGGATAAAACCTATTTGACACTTGAGGATTAGATTTCAAAGAATTCCTAGTGTCAACATAAGATAGGGGAAGCCCATAAAGTTTGTGATAGTGTGGTCTTGTGTGTCCAGGTATACTACAATGAAAACAAATAGGAACAAATGTACATTGCAAGTTAGGGGGCATACCTTTGGGCTTCTGAGAATAGGCTCTAGACTGATTACCTTTCTTTGGTTGGGGAGTTTTGACTGTTTATGGAGTAGTTGTCTTTGAGGAACCGGGGGTAGCTTTAGCTTTAAGATTGTCTACTTGCGTGCCAATGTAGCTAAGTCCTCTTTTGTCACGCAGGCTCCTTTGCATCCCAAGTATGTCATCAAGTTGTGATGATGCAATATTCATCTTGA
The DNA here is from genome assembly GCA_019916065.1 of Vitellaria paradoxa. Taxonomy (NCBI): domain Eukaryota; kingdom Viridiplantae; phylum Streptophyta; class Magnoliopsida; order Ericales; family Sapotaceae; genus Vitellaria; species Vitellaria paradoxa. The sequence continues at coordinate 19,950,789 of CM034241.1, read as the reverse complement.
GTTGCATGGATTGCAGCTTACCATGTGCCTCTTTCACATCTTTTTCTTTTTGTTCCATCTTGGTCTTAAGTGCTGTTATCAACTCCTCTTGAGAATTTTTGCTTGCTTCAAGTCCTTCAAATCTAGCTTGCAATTCTTCTAGGGCAATTTTCAAACTGACTTTCTCCCTTTTCAACACCTTGTTCTTCGTGGTCAACTTCTCATTTTGCTTGTGGAGTCTTCGATAGTCTTAGTACAGCTATTCATATGCCTCTTCAACGTCTACTTCCTTATCTGAATTTTCTTCAATTTCACTCTTGGAGGATTCTTCATTTTTGCTCTTAGAATAGTATGACTCGGCTGAATTTGAAGGGCACTAGCTCTAACCATAAAGCCGTGTAATTATCTGGAAAATCTTCTGAAGAAGAGGAGGTACTTGAATCATCTGTATCATCAAGAGTTGCATTGAGAACCTTCTTTTTACTTTTCTTGTTTCCACAATCTTGGGCTATGTGACCATAACCTTGGCACTCGTAACACTTCACGCCCTTAGACTTGTTCTCTTTCTTCTTCTTCTTCTTCTCCGAAGGTTTCTTTCCTTTGAGTTTCTCATTCTTTTTCGACTTCCCTTGCTTGCTATCTTTCTTTTTGAAGAATTTTCTAAGTTTCTTAGCATATATAGCAATTTCTTTAGGCCAAGGGATTGACTTATCATTACTAGAGGAGGACTCGTCTTCCTTCACCATTTTTAGGGCAACTCCTCTGGACTTTGGTTTGATCATGTTGGCTTCATAAGTCTGTAGGGAGCCAACCAAGTCTTCCACCCTCATTGAATCAACATCCCTAGCCTCTTTAATAGCTGTAACTTTGGCTTGAAAAGACATAGGTAGGGATCAGAGAATCTACTTACAATCTTTTGATTTGGAATTGGTTCTCCCTGATTGAAACTAGAGTTGACAATATCGCAGAGCTTTGCGTAAAAACTATTAAAGAATTCATCTTCAGACATCTTCAAGCTCTCAAATTTAGAAGTAATCTTTTGTAATTTTGACTTCTTCATAGTGGAGTTGCCTTTGTGAGTTAACTCGAGAATAGTCCATGCTTCCTTGGCAATCTCACAACTTGAAATTCTTCGGAACTCATCAGCGGAGACCTACCAGAAAATTGAACTTAGGGCTTGGTAGTTCCATTCAGCCTTTTCTTGTGCAGCCCTAGTCCCCACATCCATAGGCTTTTCAACCGTCTTGTTGTCTGCAGAGTGAGTTGGTTTTACCCAAACCTTTTTCAACTGGCCAGCCACACATTGACATTTAATGAGATGAGATGAGCTCTCATTCAAACTTTCCAATAAGCATAGTTAGTGCCATCAAACCACAGAGGTCTCGTGCTTGAACCACCTTCTATAGGAGATCCATCAGACAATAACAAGATCACGTTTTGTTCTTAAAAACGTACTTGCTCTGATACCAAATAAAATTTCGCTAATATGTGATGGAGGATCCCAACAATCAATCACAATCACACACAGAGATAAATAGAAGG